>CM053750.1:43059034-43079016 GCA_028658305.1 Pachyuromys duprasi
AGAGGCATGAAAATAATGTGTTGAAACTCGGCTACACAGTAAACACTATTTTCAGCACTTTAACTACAAAATCATGAAGTCCTCAGGGCTACCCAATAAAATAGGTTATAATCCTTTTAGAAATAAAACCAGTGAGACATAAACAGTTTGTACAACTTGCCCAATACCAATCTGACATGGCCAAGCCAGTGTTTGAAGCCAAAAAGCTGAAGCCCAAAAAGTTTTTAACTATTATACAATATGGTGTCATAGCTCTGGAGGCGACACAGTAGACCACACTGATGACACTGCTGATTCCTGAGTGCCTGACTGATACACATTTTGCCTGCTATAATTAAAATTGTCTGTGGCACATTCCAATTGATAAAACTAAAGCATAGAGTAAGTAGTTTCCAGGGTTTTAAAAGAATATTCAACTTGGCTTACATTCACTTGAGATAAGAATAGACACAGCAACAGAGAAAGAATCAAATCCAGCTAAAAATTCAGAATGTTAACCATAAAATCACAAATAATTTTCAAGCTTCTTCCTGGAATCACTGACTTCAAAAATCGCTTAAGAAAGAAAATATAAATATTACCAAGGCCAATTCTATATTTTATTAGTGAAAGAAAACATTTAGGAGCAACTAAATACCTTACTAATATGGCCCAGAGTTTACATCACAGTACCCTCAATTTTAACCTGCAAGTCTTCCAGTGTGTTTTACCTCTAACTACACAAACCAACCTGTTAAATTTTACATGGTTGATATATTACTATTCTGTTGCTTTGACAAAACTATCGTGACCAAGGCAACATAGAGAAGGAAGAGTTTATTTGGGGCTTCGAGCTCCAAAGGGATGAGTCCACTGTGGTGGGTCAGCATAGTTGTGAGAAGCAGACATGGAGGTCAGAGCAGGAAGCTACAAATCATCTCCTCAATTTTAAGTTATCAAGGAGAGAAAACTAGAAGTAGGCAAAAATCGATTTATACTCTTAAAGCCTAGACTACCTACAGCGACATAATTCCTCCAGCAAGGTCACACCTCCCAAACTCCCCCATAGCACTGCCAACTTGGGAACTAGTGTTCAAATATCTGAGCATATGGGGCACAGTTTCCTTCAAACCACTACAGTTGGTGTAGAAAATAATTTTAACTATATACTTATATAAAATACTTGGGTTAAAATTTTATAAACAAATACATACTTTAAGTATCTATATCAGGATGAGAAGATGACTCAGTAAATAAAGTACTTATTGTTTAAGCATCAGACTTGACTTTTGGTATCCAGCCTCCACATAAAGCCAAGTGTCACATGTTTATTTGTGGGCAGTCAGAATAGGCAGATTCCAAAGTCTCAGTGACCAACCAATCTAGCCAATTAGTAGCCTTGCAGTTCAGTGAGAGACCATGTCTCGAAACAAAAGGTGGAGAATGACTACAGGAGACAGATGATGTGGGCCAGCCACATATACATGTACACACATCACACACACACACACACACACACACACACACACACACACACTTTCTATTTATGCTTCTTTCAGGCTGTACAATAAATAAATATAAATAGATTATGCAATACCTTTTCACAACTCTTCATTGTCTTAACACTATTACAAAATATGTGGATATCAAATGTTATATAAGAATTACTATACCTTAACAAACATTTTCTTAAAATATAAAGAGGGGGTATGAAGGGAAAAATAGAACTAATAGCTAGGAAATTCTAGAATCTTGGGAAAAAATTTGAAGCATGGCAAATTTCAGGGTTTATTGGGTTTTTCTCAGCCTGACACAAGTGTTGCTAAGTATTATTATTTATCATATTCCACCTGTGAGACGAAAAATGTCCCTCATGTATGTTTACCTCAGTTTGACATCAGCTGAGAAAAAAAAAAACAATTGTTAAGCTGTTGTTTATGTCCAGTAAGTTTTTGAGTGTGAGGAGCCTCCTCCCTTCATTCCCTCTACAAGCAAGTGGTATTTTGCCAGCACAGAACAGAACTTGAACAGGGGCAGATTGAGTTTGGTTCTAAACTTAGAGCACACAAATTTGAGCAACTGCCAAGCATACTGAAATGTGTTTTCACCAATTTTCTCAAATGCATAAGGATTTCAAAAGAAAAAAATATGAAGTTTTTCACTATAAGTTTTCCCTCCACCATTGCATAATTACATACCAAATGATGTAGTGAGACCGTGATGCATTCTCGTTATCAGTCCTGTTTTCAGTGTAGTTGATAGCAGTATTTTTATTACACAACAGGAAAAATTTACACCATTTTAACCCAAACAATTGATTTTACAAAACAACAGAATCTATTATCCTTAGCCATATGTTTTTGAAATCCATCTACCTTCAATCACCAAAGGAGCAACAAGAAGTAAATCATAAAAAAGATCTAATAAAAATATTCAATTTATAAGTTTCCTAATTTTTGAACATATCAAATAGTCTCTAGTGACTCACTGGAGTCTTGAGGGGGATGGGAAATGATGAGGAAAACCAGCAGATTGACCCAGACATATGGAAGACATGAAGATGTCTGAGAGTGGGAGAAGGAGAAGAAGGACATTGAAAACAAGAGGCCATGTCGGTGGGTTCGCGCATTGCCAACAAGCTGGAAACCATGTCACGGGCACTTACCATTTAAATGTGATGACATTTAGATAATTCTTCTTGTTCTTGTTTTTAAGACTTCTCTATAATTCATAAGCCAGTATGAATAATTTGTGTGTTTCACCAAATTTCAATTTCCAGCTAAGCTTAAGAAAGAATATTAAGGAGGCTAAGAGAGTAAGAAAGGGTTAAAATCTTCATGAAAAAAATCTTATTTATGAAAAAAAGCTGATATTTGGGATCATGCTAAGAAGTGGAATTTTTATTTCTAGATTTCATTTATTAGTGATCATTTCAGCTAATTAAAGATCAGATCTTTATTATCATTTCTGCAATCTCAAGCATTTGTTGCCTTCACACTTTTTTTTTTTAATCTTACAGGATGAAACTCAGTATGTCTGAAAATAGCTTTTTACAGGTTTGGCTTCAGTCTTAGGTTGATTATTGATAATTCTGTATGTTTTATTATTACATGTTAAACAAATATCCTCGCCTTTTACTTTATCAAGAGAGGACAGCCATAAAATGAGCCCTGCTTCATGCTGCTAGTTCATATTGACTGGAAACGTTTTCTGTCAGTTCAGGTAAGGCGACAATTGCACCAATGGCTACTCTTCCTAATATGCTGCCAATTCTCAGACACTTAAAATTATTTCCTCACATTGGTATATGAGGCATATTATATAAATATACTAAATAATGTAAATACCATAGTTTCAAATATAGATAAAATTAGACTCATACAACAGTTTTCCTAGGAATCAAATTTCTAATCATCACTCAGCAGTCTTAGACAACATAGGAGCCACAGTTGTCAGGAGGCTTCAGTTTAAATGCTGTTTTCTATCCAAATTTATGTTCTGACTCAGATTTCCTAATCTACTAATTTAGAGAACCTACTTAGATGTACAGTTCAGTGGTAACGCATGTACTAGCATGTGTAAGATCCCTGAATACACCCAGAGAGATGGGGGTGGGTGGGGAATAAAGGCATAAAAAATAGAAAATAATACAGTGTCAAACAACAAACATGACATTGCCATGAGAATTAAATAAATAAATATTGACAACAAGGGATGCCTGTCATCCACAGCCAAAGTCTAATCTTCATTGGCTTTCATTCGAAAGTAATTTCTCCATGGAAGTCACGAACTTTACAACTCCCTTCCTGGACACAAGTAACCTTAGACATGGCATCTTAAATTTTTAGTTAGCCACATTTAAGTAACTGGTACCTTTCTCTTGACTAATCCTTCCAGCACTCTGAGACATCAGCACACATATACTTGTCCAGCTGTGTGTATACCACATAACTTAGCTCTCAAGGACCACACCTTTTACACTCAGCATCAGCCATCCTTCTCCCCTGTCTGCTTTGTAACTGCCTACTTCACTTGTGTATTATGCAATTTTTTCTTCATATCTTTTAAGGGTGTGTTATTAAGAGAGCAGACCTCATAATTTCTGCTAATTGCCAGCGAATGCTGGGTTATGGAAGGCTAACTTTCTAAGTGCTTCCTTTTAGGCTTTTGTCTGTCTCAACCTTTGATAATTAAAGTGATTATAGTAGGTACAATCATGGACTCTGAAAGTCATGCATGTGTGTAGATGCTATAAAAGTCCCCAACAGTTAAATTGGCAGAGCTATCCATTTCTATTATAGTATCTGAATTACTTTGTAATATTTCAACTATGCTAGCTGTTTATCCATGTCTTGACTGTATTTTAAACATATTCTGTATGCTAAGTCTCAGCATAAGAAACACAAGGAAGAGCCCCGGCCCTCATTTTGGTTACAGCCAGTAATGTGAGAGAACACAGTGGCTTCCTTCTTTCTATCATTACTCCCACTATTGGGCTGGACACTGCATGTGTGCTGTCTGATAACTTTAGCCTGTATAACAACCACGACGCAGCTTTTTGTGATAGCAAGACGAACTGTAATTCTAGATGCCTTGAGTCCATCTCTGGAGTCAGAGTGTGGCAGGTCTGATGCATTCTTCAGGATCCCCCCAATGAGAGAGCATAAGACCCTCAGGTGGTCTTCTTTAGCTCTGGCACTCCTCTGACATGCATTGTTCACCCAGCCACATGCATGTTTTCTCAGCTATTGCATCTGACCATGCACATTCTTTCACCGATTTGTAAGAGTTGACATAGAGTTTCCTTGACAGTTAAAAAATTTCTCATCATGGCATGGCTTCCCCCTGCCCACGTTTATGTATTTAATTATGAGCCTTTGTTTATTTTATTTCTCATCATTTCACATGACCTCATCTGCAAGTGAGGAAGAGCCTGGCCTAACGGTCAGCATTTGTCATCTGGCCACATTCTCAGAACTCTGAGATGTCCTATCCAGGATGATTGCATTCAACTTGGTATATATGATGAAGATACACTTATAGAAAGAAAAACCTAAAAGCGCTAATTTTGCACATATGAAAGAAATACCAGATTGATTTATACATAAAAATTAAGATATTTGAGATATTGTTATCATTATGGCCAAATCTACTGACACCAAGTATAATTTTCACTAAACTGGGTGGCATTACCAGACACATGACTACTCAATTGGTTGAACCATCTCTTCTTGCTACAAAGTGCCAAGATGGCCTCGAAAAGAGGGAAGACTTAGTGCAGCTGAGCCACCTTTACGGGGTTGTGACTTTATGCTTTCAGCTACAGTTTACTCCTATATGAAGTTTCTTTTGACTTTTTTTTTGCAATGTATGCACAAAAGCATGATAGAAAAACAAACAGAAACTAGGAAAATCCAGTATTTCCAAATTGCTTGAAATATGTCCATGTTTAACGATCTCTTTTTTTTAGTGCTTTTTAATTTTTTTTCTTCACAATTTATTCATTATATAGCCCAATTGAAGCCCCCTCCCTCAACTTCCCCAGTCTCACCCTCCCTCTGTTTTCCCCTCACCCACTGAAAGGGGAAGTCCACTGAAAGGGAGGATTCTCCACTATTGCCATCTGCCCATAGCTGGTTAAGTCTCATCAGGACTGCCTGGATCCTCTTCCTCCATGGCCTGGCAAGGCTGCATCATCAGGGGCTACTGATCAGAGAGCAGTCAACTGAGTTCATGATAGAGGCAGTCCCTGCTCCCCTTATTCAGAAATCCACATGGAGACTGAGCTGCCAATCAGCCACATCTGAGCAGGGGGTCTAGGTCATCTCCATGCATTGTCCTCTGTTGGTTGCATCAGTCTCTGCAGGACCCCCTGGGCTCAGATCTTTTAGTTTTCTTGGTCTCTTTGTGGGGCTTCTGTCCTCTCCATGTCCCTCTAAATCCCACCCCTCTCTTCCTCTATAAGACTCCCTGCACTCTGCCCATAGTTTGGCCCTGAGTCTCAGCATCTGCTTTGATCCCCTGCTGGGCGAATTCTTTCAGAGGACTCTCTATAGTAAACTCCCACCCTGTTTCTCTCTTCCACCGCTTCTGGCTTATGGTGTCTATCCTGTTTGCCATTCTGAATGAGATTTAAGAGATGGCTCAGCCGTTAAAGGCTAGGCTCACAACCATAAATATAATGATCTCTTTTAACCAAGCTTTGTCCTAGTACTTTGCAGATAAAACTAATGAGATTAAACAAAGCTGAGTGGCTTACACTATAGCAAGAACCAGCATTCGACAAATGAATCTTTTTATCCAGTCACTGCAAACCAGACTGCAAATGGATGATATGCTTTATATATCTTTACAATAAGAACCAGAAACTAAGCTAAGCATTATGAAACTACAGAAAGGTAAAGGTCAGTGTGGAAAAGATGGCTTAGCAGTTCAAAGCACTTGCTGCTTTTGCAGAGGGCCTATGTTTAGTTTCCAGCATCTATATGATGGATCACAACCAGCTGTAATTCCAGATATAACTCGCTCTCCCAGCCCCTGTAGGCTCTTCATGTTCTTGGCAGACAGATATACATACAGAAAAATAATCACAAATATAAAATAAAAATAATAAACAAATCTTTAAAGAGAAGTAAAGGACATGGAGATGTTCTGAATAGAATGCCTTCTAAAATAGTTATGACTAAAAATGTTCTAAAGATGGTACATATTGGTACCTTTCCTCCTTGCAAATGAATTTTACAAGTATATAGTAGTTTTAAAATAAAACTTATGCTATTAATTTTCATGATGACATTATAACACACCAATCAAGATAGTTTGCAGGGTCGGGTAGGTGACTCAGTAGGTACCACAATTTTTGTCAACATGATACAAACCTAGACATATCTGGGAAGAGATATTCACAACTGAGGAACCGTCTCTATCATCTTGGACTATGGCATGCCTGTGGAGCAATATCTTGACTGTTGGCTGACATAGGGCTCCAGCTCACACAGGAGGACTGAGCCACAAAATGGATACAGAAACTGTGGTACTTTTACACAATGGAATACTACTCAGCAATTAAAAACAAGGAAATCATGAAATTTGCAGGCAAATGGTAAGAATTAGAAAAAATCATCCTGACTGAGATAATGGTATAATGCTCTTTTGGAATGTGTACAATTTTCCCTTGTTCATTCAAATGCTGATTTCTCTATCCCACTACCTGGTTTCAATCCAGACATTGCAAGTTTGTGTAAACATGCTACCATTTGTTCTCTGCATTTTCAATTAAACGACCAGCCAATGCTGTAAAATGGAGAGAATAGAGTGGGACATCCTGGTCTGGAGGGGAGGAGAAGAAAGTGAGTGGAAGGAGAGGAGAAATGGTCAGAGGAAGGTCTTTGAACCATGAAGAAAGAGGAACTGAGCCTATGATATGACTAAAAGCAAGTATAATGGGTGAAACTTGAATGGTAGGAAAATATGCAGGCTTGGAGGTTTAGGATGGAATAACTATTGCCCAGCATTATGCTCTTGGTTAATTAAATAAATCCCAGTCTCTCTGTGGTGATTTGGGTGAACAGCTAGTTTAGGAATAACTGCTGATTAACTGAATGATAAATCGATAATAAATATTAATAACCCACAACAGTGAGGTAACCCAGAAACAGAAAGACACACATGGTATATACTTACTTATAAGTAGATATTAGGCATACAATATAAGATAAACATACTAAAATCTGTACACCTAAAGAAGCTAATGAAGAAGGAGGACCTTGAGTAAGATGATCAATCCTCATTCAGAAAGACAAACAGGATAGACATCAGAAGAGGAAGAAAACAGGGACTAGCACAGGGGCTCCACAGACGGCCTCTAAAAGACTACCCAGGAGGGTATCAAAACAGATGCTGAGGCTCATAGCCAAACTTTGGGCAGAGTGAAGGGAATCTTATGAAAGAAGAGGTAGTTAGTAAGACTTGGAGAGTACAGGAGCTCCACAAGGGGAGCAAGAGAAACAAACAAAAAAAAATCTGTGCACAAGGGTCTTTTCTGAGACTAATAATCCAACTAAGGACCATGCATAGAGATAACATAAAACCCCTGCACAGATGTAGCCCATGGCAGCTCACTCTCCAAGTGGGTACCCCAGTAATGGGAACATACACTCAAGTGACTGGCTCTTTGATCACCTCCTCCTGAGGGGAGAGCAGCCTTATCAGGCCACAGAGGAAGACAATGCAGCCAGTCCTGATGAGACCTGATAGGCTAGGGTCAGAAGGAAGGGGAAGAGAACCTTCCCTTATCAATGGACTGGGGGAGAGGCATGGAAGGAGAAGAGGGAGGGAGGATGCAATTGGATGGGACGAGGGAGGGGGCTATACCTGATCCAATACTGCCTGTCTCTTGAACAGCAATCTCTGCAGTAGGCAGAGTGGGTAAATTATTTAAAGATACAGTCCATGAAACCTGTTTGTGTTCTTGTGTACTTTAAATCATCATTATGTGGCTTTCCATACTTAAATACAACATAGATATGTTTTAAATAGTTATGTCACATACTTAGATAATAACAGTGTGGAAAATATGATTGTGTTTGTTCACTACTTAATTCAAGTCTCCTCCCCAAAACATCCACCCAAGGTTGGTGGTACCCACAAATACAGAATCTTTAGATACAGAACTCTAACCTATTCTGATTATGTGCCAGTTTAAAGTGGGATCATCACTTTAGACACCTCTTGGATGCAATTCCTAGTTTGCAGATGAGTAACAGAGACCTAAAGCAGCCATGTAGCTACCCATAATCATTGTGTCACTGTGTAGTCAAAGGGGACATGAACTCAGGGATTATGGCCCCTTCTAGACCTTATCATAACTGACTATACTCAGAAGATTAGGCCACAGTTTGTCCATTACCACCACCCTGAAACTTTCCCTGTTACAATCTTCCCATGATGCCTGGACCGCCCCTTCTTATGACTGAACCCCTGACCCTTCCCAAACCATCTGATTCAATATTGTATGTCTCATGTACAGAAATCTCTTTAGTGGGCAGAATGAATTATCTAAAATGACAATATCATGTCCCTTTCATCTTCTCAGAAAACTGTAGTGAACTCTCATTTGTAGGCTTAGATTTTTTACTAAACCTACTTTAGTTAGGCTTCTTAAACACCTTTACCTCCCTTCTAACCCCCACCCCCACCTTAGGTCGATTAATAGGAAAATGGTTATAGGCCTCTTTTATCTAATTCCTGCTGATTAGGGTCAATGGGCCTTTAGGGGATTACCAAACTCAGTCATCAGGATACCAGCAGTCCAGTCCAAAGGCCAACACCAAGCAGCAACATGAATTCAGTGAAAGCCACAAGACTCAGTTGGATTGCCCTAAGATCTCTGGAAAATTTGTCTATTCGAAGTCAAATGTCAAAGCACGAAGATCAGTGCAGTGATACCAATCCAAAAAGTGATGTCTCACTGTACACAGGCCTCTATATATCTTCTCTCCTCAAAGTCCACCAACAGATGTTCTCAGCTGGCCAAAGTCATGCCCCTCATACAAGAAAGCTCACAGCAAAACATCACATGACCTCTCACAAGTCAACCTACAGCAAAACATCACATGCCCAGCTTGCAGCGCATGACAAAACTGAGTCTTCAAGGGAACTAGAAACTTCAACCTCACTCATTGTCCAGCTTAGATAATTATTGTTAACTTCACACGACCTACAGTAACCAGAAACCTCAGTGAATCTCAACTGAAGAAGTATCTTGATCATACTGGCATGTGGGAATACCTGTGGGAATTGTCTTGATTGCTAATTGATATAGGAGGGAGCAGCCTATCAAGGGTGGTATTGTCAGTAGGCAGGTGGTCCTAGTCTGTATAAGAAAACTAGCTGAACATGAGCCAGCAAATGAGCTGGTGAGCAAGATTTCTCCATCATTCCTGCCTGAGTTCCTACTGTGACTTCCATAAGTGATGGATTATGACCTCGCATAAGTATAAGGCAAATAAATATGAGGAAAATAAAATAGGAATAGGTTAAAGAAACAGAATAAAAAATAAAAACATAAAACCAAACTTTTTCCCAAGTTGCTTTGGACCAGAGTGTCTTATCAAAACTAAAACAAAAACACTCCTTCAGCAAATCCTACCGGTGTGCACCACCACACCTGGCTAAGACAAGTACACTCATGTGATTCAGATCAATTCTTACAGTAGCTTTCTGGCCAAGCAGGCTGATATGATATGGATCTTCTCTCCTTTCAACTTTGTTTCCTGATCCAATTAGCCTGGTTTTCCAGGTTTTTCCAAGGTTGGCCTTGTTTGTTTTCTCTTAAGAGCATTTACACTTGCTGTGACCCCCACCAGGATGATTTACCCAGTGAGATTCCTAGTCCTAGGCCCCTCACTTTACTTGAGTAATTGTGCTATCCATCTTCTAAAAAAATCCTGTTACCTTTTATGGAAACATTGCTCCAAACACACCCCAGAGGACTATACCAGCAGCTGTTTCTTTAACCTATTCTTATTCGCATCATCACACCTGTAATACCTGATAGTCTCCCAGTTTACTTGTATTTTCTGACCTGTGTATCATGTTACCAATGAAAAAGTAAACCCATGAGTTCAGAAGTTTTGCATAATTCACTGTACTATGGCCCAAAGAGCTGGAAACCTGCCCTCAATAATTATATGTAAAATTGGGGCTGGAGAGATGGCTCAGTGGTTAAGAGCACTGTCTGCTCTTCCAGAGGCCTTGAGTTCAATTCCCGGCAACCACATGGTGGCTCACACAACAAATACTGGGATTTGGTGCCCTCTTCTGACATCAGGTGTACATGTAGAGAGAAAGCATTCATATACATAAAATAAAAAATAAATCTTTAAAAATTATATATAAAATTAACTGATCAATTAAAAAGTTAAACACTCTTTGGCTACATGTTGAGAAATTACAGTACTTACCAGAAAAAAATGCACAAACACATAAAGATATACTGACATAAACTGCAACTTTCTTTACAGCATATTTTTCTGATCAACATTTACAGTGAATTAAATTCTTCAAAGTAGTTTTTAAAACCACACAAAAATAAATGAAACCAAAAAGTAAGAGTAAAGGCTTAAGACTCTATGGCCCTCCAATTAGGGTTGGGACCCATTTCCTATAGAGTCTTGTTTCAGTGTAACTAATAACTGAAATCAATTAACAAGGTATTTAGATATTACTAAGCTGGTATCTTCCATTGTTAAGAAGGGTAACCATTTCAATATGGTACTTGATTGAGGGTTTTTAGTCATTGATCATCTTCCACTTCAAAGTCTACAACCCTAGACTCAACTAACTAAATTGGAGAAAGCAAGTAACTTTGTAAAACTCAATAGTTCACAGGAAATTATTGATAAAGCATCTGAATTGGTGTTACTAAAGAACACTGTGACATCATTGCCACTGGAGAGTTTAATGTGAGCATAAAATTGTGCCTATTTCTTAATCTATAAGGCTCCACATTTTCTAGATTCATAACATTGGTTTTCTAAGAATAAGTTTCAATGTCACTATCACACAAAAATCATTCTAGCAAGTACTATCTGGAATTCCTGTCTCAGTACAGACTTATTGTTTCTTTCATTGGCGTCTCAAAACCCAAAAGTAGAAGGAAAAAACTATTTATCATTAGAAAAAAACAGTGTCAGAAAAACTGCTGTTCAATTTCTAAAAGATGGAAAATAGTCTTCAATGTTTTGACAGAGAACAAAATTCACAAACAAATGGAGAATTTGTGAATAACAACAAAATTTGGAGAATTGTTACAACCCAAAAATGCTCACCAGCTGCTTAGAAATCAAAATTCTGGTGTTCCTTGTGGAACATTTAGTTCCCCAATCATAATAACTACAAAAATCAAAAGCAAACTGGGTCCTAAAAGAAATATATATGAGTTATGGTAGGGCAAAGTGGTATTCACAAATAGATTTACAAATCTTATCATATTCAAAGAGAAGGATATTTAAACTTTTGTTCATGGAATGGCCCAAAGAAGAATTTTTTATAGGGTGAGTGGACTTGATGCCACACAGTGATTTAGGCATATTTGCTCCTTCATGTTGTGGTCTCACCATCCTTTAGAACTTCACCATCTACCTCAACTAATCAAAGGAGAGAAAAATCCTGGAGGCCAGATGGCCACTTCCCCAGGCTCAATCTGGATAGGGCACACATTCCTTCTTCTCATATCTCAATCTATTGTCCTACTATTCTCAGAAGCAAAATGCGTTAACAAATGCAAAGAATTATGGACCAACCATGTACATCCATCAAGGAGCTCACTAAAAAGTTTTAAAATAGATTCCATGACCCAAAACAATATCTGCTAAATTTAGCAAAAGGTATGCACTCACTGATAACAATAACATCCAGAATCAGAGTGAAAATGCTGTTTCTATAATGCGGCAAGACTGCAACAAACTCATTCTGGCTCTTTTACTACTATATAAGGATTTCTGTATCTTAAGCAATACCTAGTCTTCTTCAAACCTGGAAATATTATCCAACTTCCTTTATAATTATCAGTGATCTTGTCACAATATTCTGGATGGAGGAACCATCCTGAAGGGACAAATACCACTGAGTCACACTCAAGGAAAAGGAAATGTGCCTTCCTCCCATTTCTTCCCTTTCTGCTGACTGGCATGCATGTAATACAGCAGTCTATACAGGACTATGCTAATATAGACAGAACCTTGATATTAGAGAGAAACATCCAAGAAGCCCAGATTTAACAGCATCCTTCTTATGCCCAGACAGTTAAATGGGAGAGAAATACTTCTGCTTTGTTGAAGTATCACTGTTTAAAAATCTACATTACAGATGTAACCTATAACCAATACATATGGCAAACAATATGGAATTCTGTTCACTCTCAATTAAACCCTTAAAATATCATTAAAAAGTGAATGAAGAAAAAAATCAAAGAGAGAAAATGTACTAATTTCAGCTATAGAAGGTATGAGCTAGTTGTCAATGCCCTAATGACTTCAGTGACTACTGAAAGTGACATAATAAAACATAGCCACAGGTCTGAATCAAGGGCCAAACTTATCTAATGATGTCCATAAAAAATGATGTACCATTGTTTTAGACAAGTTGTCACTTTGTAGCTGAGGAAGACCTTGACCTTGACTGTCTCTCAACTGTTGGCATTACAAGCATGCATGACTGCCATGACTGGTTCCTTCATGACTTATTTAAACAACTTCCTGAGAATGTTCTAGAGAGTTTATTTATATTCTCCTAGAATATAATGTGGCAATATTTTACAAAAGCAGACTTACCTCATCAAACTGAGCTCTCAAGACACTGCTCACAGGATCTCCTGACATCATAAGAAGGCATATATGTACACAAGAAAGACAAACTAACTATGAGACATCAAAATAAAATCCCCAGCCAAAAAAAAATGTTATCTTCTTTTTATTTTACATTTGGGATTGTTTTACGAAATGACAAGATTTATCAGGATCTATGCCCAGGAGAGCAAAAACCAAAAACCCAAAATAAACTAAATTCAAAGACTAAGCCCAACAAAATAAAAGCAAATTTCAATGAGACTATTTCCAAGGCCTATGGTAAGAATGGCTAAATGTGTGTAAACACATATATTGGGTACACATTCCTCTAGTATCTAAAAGCTGAGGCTGCTGAGAAAAAACACTACACAGCCACTGTTGTCTAGGTTCACTATGCCATTCTAATGAAACACCTGAGACTGGACAATTTATAAAACATATAAACTCATTTCCCACAGTTCTGGAAACTGAGAAGTCTCAGATTAAAATACTGACAGATTCACAGTCTAAGTCCCAGATATACCTTGTCAGAAGAAAAGGGGAATTATTAGTTCCATTAAGCACCTCTGTAAGAGTACATCATCTCATTTGAAGGTAAGCAGCTGTCACGCACAACTACCTCAGGCACAATCATATGGGTACAACCTACAGTTTAAAAGGACACATTCAAACTATAGAATACGGACTAAAACACAGTCACCAAACCATGCTTATGGCATACCAGGAAGCAAGCTTTGAATGGTCTCAAAGGATCTCATATGTTCATGTTTAAGCTTTCCTAGAGCTTCCTTGGGTATTATTTTGCTAGAAGCATACAGGTTATATAGTTAAAATTGGATATTATTGAAATCATCATGTTCTTAGCATGGACAGGCTATCTGTTGACAGTCTTTGTCTAGAGATGATGAGCTATTCTCCAGCCTTTGATCCTGTAGGAACCACAGTCCACCACCACTCATGGGCTCTCACTGTCACATACTCTCTTCTCTGGTAATGACAAAAAGTTGATACTAATCACAAACCTTACAAGTTGACTATACAAGTTCCCAATCAAACAATTGTTCATGTGATAAACTAAGCAGATAGATTCAGTCTTATCTAAAAGGACAAATATATTTCTGTGTCATAACAAAATAGTTGTAGTTTTATACAAGGATCACATTTGTGCTATGGAATCAGGCAAAATCAGATTTAAATGCTGATGTAAAAATCCCAACACAAGAGCCAACACTCACATGCCTGCTATAAATGTATATAATTAATGGCATTTATAACAGATCTACATAGTTGGCTTCACTGCTGCTCTACTATCAGACAGGAACTGAGCCAAATACCTTGCAGCTTGCTTGGGTCAGTGATGACCTCCACTGAGGTACAATAATGGCATTGTGGCTTTAAAAAATATTTTTTAAAGATGTTTGCAATAAGCAAAATGCCATGGTGTACTTTAAACTTCTCCAGCATTTAAGCAAAAGAAAGATAACTAATAAAAGTGAAATGAACAAATAAAAAATGGATAATAAATACATGAATTTACTGTATAATGCATATCCAAATTTTTCAAAGTAATACATTAAAAGAGTCACAAAGAACAATGTATAAAATATTATATATCTGAACCTTGAAAATCCCTTCAACAACTGTTATAAGAAATGATTTTATGTGTTATTCTTCATGCTTTGTATAGTCATAATTCCTTTATTCTGTATGTCTAATCAGAACTTTCACTGTACATCAGAGGAGCTACAGAAAGTAGTGTTATGTGCCCATTTTCCTCTAAAGCAAGAATAAAATATGTCAACAGCTAAAGTGACTGAATATATTAACATATGGGTGTTTCATTTGTACCACACAAGTTGCCAAAGATACTATACCCCACCTTCTCTCTAGAACTTACTTTACACATGTTTTCTATATACATAAACACAAGTTTCAAAATTAGAAATATCTTTATATGATTTAAAATACAGAAGCATTAAGCAAGTATCTGATATATCAATACCAAATTAATATTTTTCTTAAAAATTGACTTCCTGCAATTGAGCCACATTTATCTTATCTGCTTATTCCCATTGCCTAATATTGGCTTCTAAGGATCTATATAATTCAATAGGAGTAAGGTAATCAGTTAATAATTACTGATGACTGGGTTGGGTACACTTAAGCCGGAACACACTACTTAGAGGGTGAGACTGGGCATGCTCACTACCAGACCAGTCTCAAAATTCTCCAGTCTTTGCTATTTTTCCTAGTCACATAGACAACAAGCAGTAGGAATGGAGTTAAGACCAGGAATGATAGTGCAAGCCTAAAGTCTCAGCACTCAGGAGGCTGAGGCTGGAGAATAATGATTTTAAGGCTAACTTGGGCTATAGAGCAAGAACTTGTCTCATTTTTTTTAATCTTCAGTCAGAAACGAGACAACATGTACTTTCTCTTCTCTCATTTGATATAGTGTCTAATGCCCTCACTATAGCAATAAGATAAGAGAAAGAAGTAAAAGAAATACAGTGTGGTATTAATTTCAACTTGATAGTATCTAGAATCAAATAAAAGACATGTTCTTAATGGTTCTATGAGGACATTGTTAGACTACCCAGCTCCTAGTTATAAGGCATTCTAGAAAACCCTCTATTATAATATACACACATTCTATCAGTTTTGTTTCTCTAGGGAAGCCTGATTAAACCAAGCAGAAAAGGAAAAATTCAAACGATCCCTATCTGTAGACAATATGGTCCTATACTTTAAGAAGCCTTTAAGATTCCAATAGAAAACTCTCAGGTCTGAGAGTAAATAAAGAGCTGATGGGAAAACATCTATTATAAAAAATTCAAAACACTGAAATGTAAAATTTTACATTTTATACAGAAAAGAAAGCAATAAGCATTGAAAAAAACATCATACACTATGGGAGAAAATATTTTCCAACTACATATCTAATAGAGCATTGCTATCTAGAATTTGAAAAGAATGGAAATAAACACCAATAAACTCATCCATTCAATATAAATAAATGAATTCAACAGACAGTGCTCAAGAAGCACAAAGATCAATAGATACACAGAAATGTTCAACATTCTTAACCACCAGCACATTGTAAGGTAAAACTACACTAAGAATCCACCTCACTCAGTCAGAAAACTGTCATTAAGGGGGAAAAAATTGAGATTTTGGTCAGGGTAGCCTGAGATACTCCCCAAACAGTATATAGGTAATTGTTGTTGCCCTTGGTTGCCTCAGAGATTGAAGGCAGGTTTTTATGCTGAAAACAGCATTCACAGCAGGCACAGGACTCCAAAGATTCAAGCTGAATCTGATCTGAGGCTTCCACAGAAGCAGAAGGTGCTATGCAAGCTGCCAAGGGAGAGAAGAAATCAACATTGCCAACCAGTGATAATGCCCATGAACCACAAAAATGACCATCATGGGATCTATAAAGGTTCAACATAGGCATTCATATCTTGGAGGTATACAATAGCTGTCTAATTTGACTTACGACCTGCTCAACACATGGGAAATCATGCCTGGTACTGGAAACCTAACAAATAACAGGGCTTGTGAGGTCATGGATCATAGAGAAGAACTTAACGACTGCCATTTCATAAACCAAAATAAACCCTAAATGCTTTCTAAATATTTATTCTTATTCCCACAGTTCGCACCACATCAAAGCAGCTTTTCTTCACAGCAAATAATATAAGTAGTCAAAATGCAGAGACTGACTGATCACGGGGTGCCAAACCACAAAGGATACATCTGCCACACAATCTTTCCAACTAAGGCTCAGGGAACACTATAGAAGAAGGGGTAGAAAAATTGTCAGACCCAGGGGACCAGGAAGACTGGTGTGAAATTGTGTCTCCTAGACATGACAGGGAAGTTTCACCAATGACACCTCAACAATATGGCTGCCTAAACAAGACTTGAACAATGACAATGCTGACATGGAAAAAAGAAGTCTCACAGGGCCTCACCCACAGACAAGAAACTGCACGCAACCAATGACTGTTGAGAGAGGCAAAATTAGTTTGTACCACAGCTGAGCACTCAATTGTTTATCTACTACCACATGCTCGTCCCTGAAATCATATAATACAAACAGCACTGAATGACCTTGGCAAGTAATACTTATGTCTGCATATGATTGTATATGTTTATATGTGTGTGTTATATGATTATATATATTCAAAAAAGAAAAGACCATCAATATGAGAAGAAATGAGGGATGGGAGAGTAGAAAGGGGACATGCAACAAACTGAAATAAGGAAGAGGAAGGGGAAATGACTGTTTCTATTTTAAGTAATTTTTTTAGGTTTTTATGAACTAAAGCAAGTAACAATAAATTCCGGTAAGAATGTGGGCAAATGAAAATTTATACATGGCTAAGGATGGTAAAAATTAGAATGGCCATAGGAATCAGTATGGTGACTTTGAAGATAAATAGAGAGATATAAGGATGCAGTAACAGTAATGGTGTCTGAAAAAGTCGTAAGAAATCATACTACTAACTAGGTAGGTGCCTATAAACATGTAAACTATAAAACGTATATAAATGTACATAGTTTAAATGAAATTTTCTCATCTGAGTCAACAATGTTCCCTCCTAGAGCCAAAACTCAGCTAATAAAAACCGTAATGCCAGGCATTAATACAGGCATTTTATACAGAAAAGAAAGCAATAAACATTGAAAAAACATCATGCACTACGGGAGAAAATATTTTCCAATACATATGTAATAGAGTTTGAATTTTTGGTCAGGATTGTCCATTAGGCTTCCATAACATTACAGGCTATTTTTAATGCCCTTGATTGCTCCCCAGAGGTATAAGATGGGTTCTGATTAGTGAAGATATCATGTACTTCAGATACAGGGCCCAGAAGGGGAATTAACCAGACAACCTCTTCGGTCTAGATCTCATGGTACCAGAAGGCATCATGAAAACTTCCAAAGGAGGGAGGTAATCAACAGTCTTATTCAGCTATGATGTCTGTGGACAGTAACAATGACTGCATGGAAAAATGGATCTGAGGATGTGGCAGTGGCATGCATACCTTGGTGGTAACCAATAGCTCTATAATTAGACTTCAGACCCACCTGACAAGAGGAGAAGTATGCGTAGTACTGGAAATCTACACAACTACCCAGAGCTACTGAAGTCATGGGTCTTGGAGAAGAACCTAAAACCACCTCATTACTAAACCAGAATAATTCCTAACTACATTCTAAATATTATATTCACTGGTAAGCCACCCCTCATCAAGGAAACTTCTCTTTGAAACAAATAGAGAACAATACAGAAACCCACAACCAATCAAACTGCAGAGTTATGGAACCCAACCCCAATGGACTCATCTACAAAACAACTCCTGCACCTATGGCTCAGGGAACCCTGAAGAAGAGGGATGTAAAGATTGTTGAGGGCAAGAAGGGATCAGGCAGTTTGCTGTGAGATTCTGCCTCCTGGTAATGTAAGCAGCTAGATCCATAAAATCTCATCAACAGGGCTGTCTAAATATGAGCTGGGCAAGAATGACAACAATTAGACATGTTAAATGGACAGGGGAGAAAGCACAAGGCCTTACCCCTACACAAAGAACCAAAGGCAACTAAGGAGTGCTGAGAGCTAGAGAAATAATCTTCCCCAGGGAATATACACCAACCGGTTAACCGCTACCAAATGGTCTTCCCCAAAAACATAAATATAAGTAACGTGCTGACTGGGCAGGTTGCATTTAGGAATACATCTGTATAGACATATATGGATGCACTAACAATTACTGAAAACAGGCCATGGAATTGAGAGAGAGCAAGGAGGGATATATAGGAGACTTTGGAGGCTGGAAACAAAAATGGGAAATATGTAATTAAGTTTTAATCTCAAAAAGGAAATAATTTTTAAAAATTAAAACTAGAACTACCTTATGGTCCAGTCATGCCAAATGCCATGTGTTAGCATGTCACAAACATATCTGTATACCCACATTCATAGCAGCACATTCACACTAGCCAAGACATGGCCTAGATGCCCATTAACAGATGAATGAATAAAGAAAATGTGTGTGTGTGTATTTTATTCAGCCATAAAGAAGAATGAATCTATTACATTTACAGGAAATTGGATGTTAAGTTAGATTATAATAAATGAAACAAGCCAGCCTCAGAAAGGCAAATGTAGCATGTTTACTCTCATTTGTAGACTCTGTTTTTAAAATTTGTATTATTCCCTCCACATTACCCTCTGATATTTATTCTACTTCCTTCCCCACTGAACCCTTGCTTCTTACTACATCATCAATATAAACATAACAACTCCTATTAAAAAGATTGTATCTACAGCCAATTGTACTTTGGTAATATAGGAAAGTGTTTCTTTGTATATGTAAGTATATAAATAAAAGGCAATGGTTGTGGTGTGTGTGTGTATGTGTGTGTGTGATAGCTGTTTGAATGAAAGTAGCCTCCACAGGCTGACAGGGAGTGGCACTATTTGAAAGGATTAGGACATCTGGCCTTGTCTGAGTAGATGTAGCCTTGTTAGAACAAGTGTATCACTGAAGGTGAACTTCTAGGTGTCAGAAGCTCAAGCCACGCCCAGTGGCACCCTCTCTCTGCCTCTCTGTCTCTCTGTCTCTCTGTCTCTCTGTCTCT
>CM053750.1:43079116-43159584 GCA_028658305.1 Pachyuromys duprasi
TCTCTTCCCAGCAACAGAACATTCCCTAAGAATATGAATATATGTGTAAGAAAGTGTCACTAAAGGGGGCTGAGGAGATAGCTCAATTGGTAAAACATTTGCCATGCAAACACAAAGAACTGAGCTCAGTCCCCAGCACCTAAATTAAAATATGGGCAAGGCTACATGTGCTTTAAATCCTAGCACTAGAGGTGCTTGGAGACAGGAATGTCTGTGAGAATACACACACACACACACACACAGACGGTGGAGAATGATCAAGAAAAACTCATGATGTAAAACTTGGCATCCATATACACACACACACATATATATAAGCGTGAACATGCACACAAAAATACTTTTTTTTACGTAAAGAAGATGCAGACTGCAAAAGTGTCATTATTGAGTGACTTAATTAAACTACTCCAAATTCACTACTCTAAACCTTCTCGATTACCTGAAGTCAAATTACTTCATCTCCAATATTTGGCTACTCAGAGGTACTCAACAGAGTAGATAAAAGAAATGAAGCCCAAATAACTCACGTAATCCTGGAGCCCTATGAGTAGCTGCTGTCTAGTAAGGTTCATCACACCACTCCATGGTGCTTATTTCAGCATCATGTTGTATCTCCTGTGTTCTGGGTAGCATTATCTCAAACTAAATTACAACTCCTTGATGGGAGAAGATCTTAAATTGATCCCTACTCTCCCGAGACATCAAATACACAAGTCCTCAAAAAATACCTACAAATATATTTGTGTCTAATAGAGTGGCTTCTCCTCGATGTTCCTTTAGTACATATTATTTATAATCTAAACTGGCCATTGTCTTCTGTCCTTCCCATACAGCAAAGATTTTTAGATTTGTCTAATAATTACATCATGTTGTCTCATTACATTACTAATCCTCATACTCTGCTAGGCAGATTGCACTAAGTACTGGAACACAGTCAATTAATACTGAGCACTGAGTGTTGCTAGTATGTGTTCTTGTTAATGATGTCTCTGTTTTCCATCTGAGAATAACTTCTGAGTATTTTCTTAAATATATGCCTTAAAGTAAAATGCTGTATTTGAATCACATTACAAATATGAAAAAGGCATATTCAAAAGACCTCATTAATATTGCCTTATTTGTGAAATTTAAAAGAATACAATAATAATTAATAATTAAGTTTTGAGAATTTTAAGAGTTTTTTGCTTTTAAAAGTTATTTATTTCCTATAGTCTTTGCTATACTTTAACTATAGAAAACCCTCTTCAGAAAACTTCAGATGTTTTTTTTTGGGGGGGGCATTATGATTCAATCTTAGTTAAGGTCTGAGGTTCGTTTGTTGTTTCTTTCTTTCAAAGCCCAAAACCTTCTGGCACACAGAACTGGCAGAAGAGCCTATCCATTTAAAGCCTTCTATCAGATTACCGGGGCCGTGTGATGTCTCCCATAAAGCTGGATAACGTTGTGGCACAAAGCTGCTCATAAATAAATAAGGCTGGAGGCATGTTCGGATGGCAGAGGGCAGCCTCCTGTTCCATTTTCACTGAAAGGTGGCCCTGGCTTAGTGCAGATATGGTTTGCTGGCAGAAAAAAGCAAAAAGCAAAAATTTTAAAAACACTCTCTGTTATCGTCTTGTTAAGTGGGATGTTCAGATGTTCTGACATGAAGCATGAATCTCAGTGAAACATTAAAACATTTTCAGCTTAATCTTGAAGGCAAGTGATTTACTTTGCCTTGGTTCAATGCATTTTCTTTCTTTTCTTCTCCCCTGCGCCCCGTCTTTTTTGTGCTTCAACAGATGAAGTGCTTACTTTCTTGGAACCATGAGACAAAAACATGTTGTCCAAAAGACAATAAAGAAAGGAAGAACAGAGATGAAATGAAAGAAAAGTAGGAAGATTTTCATACAAAGTGAAAGCCACTGCTGGGTACAGTCAATCTAAACAGTGAAAAGAAGGAAGGAAGGAGCTGCTTTCGGGAGGTTTATAAACAGGCCTTTACAAAAACACAGGCAGATGTACTTATGAGAGTGAAACGTACAAACTGTCAGACTCCTAAAATACGATGTAGTGGGTTCAGTCAGGCAACATGTCTCTTGGAGGACATGTACCCTGGGGAGATGGACAACCTGCGACGAAGCAGCTGGCTTCTGCGGAGGAGGCCCAGACCAGACAATCCGTCACCATTCCAGTGAAGAGCACTTTCTAGGACACCCTACCACACTAACTCCTATACTGCCTTTTTGCACTACCAAACCAGAAGCCAGGACTTAAACCTCTATATTTGGAAATTGAAAAAGAAAAAGGACATTCAAAGGAATACTTCTAATCTAGGGTCCATTCTTCAAATTAGCTTCCCTATCAGAAAGATAAAGAGGTAGGCACAGTTCTAAAGGAACCCTTCAGTTGGGCATTTGAAGAAGAAAAGAACACATTTCATAATACTAAACTCTTTTCTTTGTTTTTCTCCCCAGGGGAAACACACACACACACACACACACACACAGAGAGAGAGAGAGAGAGAGAGAGAGAGAGAGAGACCCCTGAGATCTGATATAAAGAAGAAATCAAACAAAATGAAAAAGTAGAGAGACAGTGGCCATCACCTCTATGACTTTTTGTTTGTTAGTTTGTTTTTTGAGACAGGGTTTCTCTGTGTTTCCCTGGCTGTCCTGGAATCACTCTGTAGACCAGGCTTCAGACTCACAGAGATCCACCTGCCTCTACCTCCTGAGTGCTGGTATTAAAGGTGTGTGCCACCATCACCCAACTACTTGTATGATTTTTAACTTTGAAACACTATTTGCAACAGAGAAATGCCTCAATGTCATCCTCAGAATGCATCTGGTACTTTTCATCCCTAAGCAGGCCAAGGCTCTGAGCGCTATGAGCAGCCAATGGGAGAGCAGTACTTTATGTACAGAGGCAGAGCAGTGGCTTACACTCAGGCCAGCAACACTTCACTGTGGTCACTTTTTATGGAAGACAAAACAAAGAAGAAGCTTGATGTTAGCAGTAGAATCCCCAAGCATATGCTGGACATTTTACTGTTATTTCTACCGTGCAACAGAAAAATGTAAGAGAGATCGCTGTCAGAGAGCGCTGAGAGCTGGGTGCAGGTCCTCTTCCCAGCCTTATCACTTATCTGCTTCTCCCACTTCACTCCTTAGTGTTCCTGGCTCACTTCATTCACACACACATACAAATGCAGTGTCACTCACACGCACATATTCAAGCACACAAAAAATACAGTCTACTCAAAACCCAGCAGTTATCATTCATAGCTACATTTAACTTCAAATCTTCTTTCCATTCAAAGTGGCATGCATCATCTGTCCTTTAACAGTCTGCCCCAAATTTTGTGCACCCGCAGTGAACCTTTTAAATTTGGTTAGCAAGGGTTTTTTGGGCAGCACATGGGGGAAGGCTGTTTGTTTATTTGTTTGTTTGGGCAGGGTCTCACCATATAGCCTAGGCTGGCCTTGACATCACGATTTGGCCCAGACAGCTGGTCTTCACCTTGTAGTGACCCTCCTCCCATGCCCAGCTCTCAATGGATACTTTAAATAATGCTTATTCTTTGATACAGGTCTCTTAGGGACTTCCATTCCATAATGTAGTTTTAACTTCCCTTTATACATCCATGCACTTCTTGTAACTGTTAACAAACTTGGGGTCACAATCTGTGCTCCATCTCAGGTCCAGCCACCTGTCTTCAGTAAGACCATTAAAAGAGCCAAATTAAAAATGTAAAGCATAAAAAGGATATTTATTCATTGTGGCTACATTAGGAAGAGAGACAAAGATATGTCGAGAATACCCCAAATTCATTTTATGGGTCCTGAAGTGAAATCAGTGTTTAAATAGATGCCAAGGATAAGCACATTTGAACAGTTTCAGCCAAGGTGTGGCCCAGCCACCACTGACCCACCCTTGTCTGGGCTTCACATTCAACTCCTGGAAGGTAGTCTGACAAGTTGTTAGAACTGTGTGAAATCTCTTCCACGGACACAAGTTTCCCCTCTAGATGGTACACTTTGCTTCTCCCATCAGGAGATTCCTGTTTCTTTGGAGATTCTTATTTCTTTGGAGTCCACTACTTCGATTGATAGGCTGACAGTACTGAGACGCAATGGGCCTCTTCAGGATGCTCTCATTCTTACTAGGATGATTGTACAACCTTGGTCATGTCTACCCACACCTTTCTTTACTCCTGAATGCCCAGGTGTAAAAGTGTACTATGTGAATCTCAATAACTAACTCCCTCTAAAATGGAAACCAGGCCACAAATCACTTCAGATATCTTAAGTGCTGTGAGCAACAGTAGTATAACATTAGTAAACAAAATGAGCGTAGTTACAATTATGAATTAAACCATCCACATTTACAGTGAGTTCATTCATTTTAAGAGAAAAGTCAGTCGGGTCACTATTAATAAAAATACTTTACACTGACCACTATTTTCACAAAGTCCATAACCAATAATCAATTCCATAACCCTCAGTGCTGGTTAGTATTGAGTACAATTGACAGAATCTAGAATTACCTAGAAGACTGTAAACACCTGTGGGGGATTTATCTGGTTTGGGTTTGCTCTAGGCATGCCTGTAGAGGACTACTTTGGTTCCTTTACCTGAAATGGGAAAACCCACTTATTGTGAGTGCCACCAGCCCCTAGCCTGGGTTCTGGACTCTAAGTGGAGAAAAGAGGGTGAGCAAGAGCATGCATTAAGCATGGACACAATGTGACCATCTGCTTGAAGCACCTGCTGCCTTGACTTCCCTGTCATAATGGAACTTACCCTTGACCTGTGAGCCAGAATAAACCCTTTCTCCTTCAGCTGCTTCTGGAAGAGTATTTTATCTCAGCAGTAGGAAAAAATACTAAAGATAGCAGCTGACCGTAATAGTAAGAGGAGATTCAGATTGCTTCTAGCATCACTGGCATGAAGGCTTTTGGTTGTCATGACTGAACTCTTATGAAAACAGGATATCAGTACCTGTACAGCTGTTGGAGATGAGCCAGTTCTCCCACAGCTGTTTTCATCATAAGAGAGACAGGTATTTCTAACGGCAAATGCTCTTTGGTTGTAAGATCTTACAGAGCTTCCTATATTATGAAAACAGGATCTGAGCTTGCACCTGCTCATCCATGCTTCCTCTTGTCCCTCTAAACATTGTCATCTAATGTAACAGAAAATTCATGAAGGGAGGGAGACTATTTTCTAGTCTATGAATGCATTAGAGACAGCCCATAATCCTTTCATGCATGCTCTTCTCTGGAAAACATGAGAGAAAAGCTGTAGTTCTTGAGGATGGGAGAATTCTCAAAGCCTAAGGAATTCTATCAAGATACCACAGTGGAGATTTCCGACATTAAGACTGAGAAGACAGAAAATCTCTCGGCTCTCTTGCCTCTCTCTTAGAAAAAGGACCTTAAATGTCAGCACGTCGCCTGTGACTTACAGACCCCTAATTCCCCACACCCTCTATCAAGAGATTCTATGCCTAGACCTCAATTATGGCGAAAGAAATCCAAAATTCAAATAGAGATACACAGGCACAGACATGCAGTTGTCAGTTACTCCTTTATCACAGATAAACTATGAGTAATGACAATGTCTATCCACAATAGGATATTGGTCAAATGAGGTAAAACAAAATACCACACAGTCACTGTAAACTATACTTATAGACCTAAGACAGAGCATTGTAGTATCTACAAGGTCCTAATCACCAGGACTAGAAGAACTTTAAAGGGGGAAGAAAGGAAGAAAAGAAAATTAACTTATATAGCATGCTCAGTAACATGGAAGACAGAATTAGCATTATACAACATGAACTGAAGAAACTAAAAAGCAAGAAACAGATCCATAATGTATTCAATTGTCAAGATATAAATATATAAAACTATTATGACAAGATTCCAAAATGTTATGATTTTTCTGTGATGCAAAACAAATAAATTTGCCTTCATGTTTTTCCTACTTTCTAAATGACTTTGTACCATTTTCCTAATCATAAAAATATAATATCCTTTGTAAAAATGAAACTAATAGAGAACAATTAAGAAGGAAGAGGAAATTCTTGTGCTTTATGAAAAAAAACTAATGCTAAAATATAACCATCTATAATGAGATTTGGCACCCTCTTCTCGCCTGCAGGCAGAAATGCAGAATACTGTATAAATAATAAATAAATAAATATTTTAAAAATATATAATTAATTTTATAAAACAATGGTCCCCTTGTATTTTATATAATGAGTCATTTCCTCTTAAACTTTATGATTATGACATTATTTAATTTTTTATTTGTTAGATTAAAAACATGATCTTCCCTTCCCCTTCCTTCTGCCAAATTGTCCTATATGCCACATCTTTCTCTCTTTCAAATCCATGGCCTCTGCTCTCAGTAACTGTTATATGTTATGACATAAGTTATATATTTTCATATATGTATATATGTGTATATACATATGTATGTATGTATACATATATACATTTATATACATATATGTATCAAATACAGATGTATTCCTAAATGCAACCTGCTCAGCCTGTATAATGTTACATGTATTTATGTTTTCAGGGATGACCAGTTGGTACTGGATAACCAGTTTGTATGATCTTCCCTTGGTACGACTAATAGTCTTGCTCTCAGTACTCTTTAACTGATTGAGGCCTCTGCTCTTTACCTGTCCATTTGACATATCTATTTGGTGTCATCCTTGATCAGCTCATATATAAGCAGGGATGTTAATGAGATGTTACAGATCTAGCTTCTGACATTACCAGGAGATGAAATCTCACAGCAAACTCCCTGACCTTCTGGCTCTTACCATCCCTCTTCTGCAAGGTTCCCTGAGCCTTGGGTGCAGGAGTTGTTTTGTACAAGTTTCCATTGGGACTGGTCCCTACAAGTCTGCACTCTGACTGGTTGTGGTTTTTCTGGAGTGGTCTCCATCCATTTCAAAGAGAAGATTTCTTGATGAGGAGTGAGGACTAAAGCTACCAGTGGGCACAATAACTAGAGTGGAGTTAGGGATTGTCTTATTTTAGTAAGCTCGTGGTTTAAATTTTCAAACTGGAGAAATATTTCATTCAGCTAAAAATTCTAGTGCTGTCAAGTCATTCCCTTTATGAAATTTGTCTTAGGGCAATATCAAATGGGACAGTCAAAGAAACACCCAACAATACTGACCAATTACAAAACCCAGGACATCCACATCAGTAAATGACAACATACTCTTTAACTATCTCATTTCTTCCACTCCTCACATACAAAATAAAAACAAACTGAGAGTCAAGTGTTTCAGTCACCCAACTAGTAACTAAAATTGTGCTTGTTAAACAAAACCCTGTAGACACCATAATCTTCAAAAAACAGCCCCAGACACCACCACTATTTTATGAGAAAGTTTTACTAAGTTTACAAATAAATTCTTCCTTTCTTCCTTTTCTTTTATTTCTCCTTCCCATTTTCATTATCTTCCTCCCTTTTTGTATCTTTTTCTTCTGTTTATAAACTAAGAAAACCTAACAGATGGCAGATAGAGTAGAAGGTTTTACAGCTCTCGGCCAAGTTATTTTCAGCATCTTCCCACAATTCTTCTTGGTTTTGGAAGTCCAGATGATGATGTCATCTATGAAAACTTGGCTGAGGCAGACGGTTTTTGCAATGGCAGCCTGTCAGTGGTATCAATGAGTTTGTTTTACCCAAGCAAAACCCTAGAATCAGGGCCAAAATGAACCCAAAGTTACCATCTTTAACACCCCAGACAATCCCCTGTCACACTTAGTTCCTTTCTGGGACTGCTGTCCTGAAAGACTATGGTGTGTTTCCAGGCTATGATTATATGGAGAAGATGGCATTTTCAAAATATTTAAATTCTATTTTCATCATGCTCATTATGCTCACACTTTTAAGGACTACACAAAATGTGCTGTTTTCTTGGGCTAGTGTCATATATAAAACATAAGAGGCCCATTCAGAGTGCTTTCCAGGACACTCGGAAAAACCATGCTAACCTTCTGCTGCAATGTTGGCATAGACATTTGTCAGCTTAATAGATTCCACATGATTTTTCCCCTTTGGTCTTTTTTTGGTTCTTATGTCTTTAATTTTTGTTAATTTAGGCAAGTCTGCACTAGAAGTCATGATTATCTTGTCTCAGCCTCCCCATTTCTGGTATTACTGGCCCATCCATAATGTTTTTGAAAAGAAAACCATTATTGAGCCATATGTCCTCAATAACTGAAAATAAGAAAAATAAAAAACTAGGTTGTTAAAACAAGTACCTTTAAATGTTTTAATTAAAAGTTACATGATCAGTGACTGAAAATAACTTGATGTTTTTAACCATCTTAATGCACAATGACCCTCCCCTGTGCCAGGCATGGGGAGGAACTATCACAGTGAGAAGGTGAACAGTGTATTTGTCTTGGAGTAGGGTACATGCCTATGAGGGAGACAGATGAATCAATTCAAATAAAACTGTTATAGATCCAGCGCATTTGCTGCAGTACACATTCTGAGAGCATGGTTCCATTCCAATACGACTGGAACAGTGGAGAGAATGTGAGCATCTGGGGCATAAGGCAAATTTGTTTTGTTTGTGTGCAATACACCATGTGAGAAGGGCTGGGGACACCATGAAGTATGCCTAGCTCTGCCCGGCCAAACAGAAACATGAATCTACACCGATGCCCACCTGGGATTCCCTCTGGTTCCCAGTCTTCATGTGTCACAAGCTGTAGCCATTATGGATCCAATTAGATCTACCATGCCAACCAATTCCAGAGGACTTCCTCCACTGTGGACACAGGGGCACTAGCCCCAAACTTCCTGCAAACTCCAAATATTTTCCTTTCTTTCTTTTTTTGACCACTAGTTATTATTTATTAACATAGATAGATATAATCCAGTGTCTTTCAGTTTAAACTCTATGAACAATTTAAATTTATATTCATATAATAATAATAATAATTTAAAAGTTTTTTCTTTTCTAGGTACACAAATTTATTTTATATAATGATGCAGTTCATGAAGACATTTTCACTTGGGACATCATGTAGTTTTGATCATAATCACCTTCCAAGCTTCACTTTCTTGGCCCTCTTTCACTGTGCCCTCAGATTCTTTATTATTATTATACTATGATTAATTATTTACAGTTTATTCACTTTGTTTCCAAGCTATAGGCCCCTCCCTTATTTTCTCCTGGCCCCACCCTCCTACCCTCTTCCCCTCCTATGTTCTTCCCCTAGTCCACTGGTAGGGGAGTTCCTCTTTTCCTACTAGCTGACCTTAGCCTATCAGGTCTCATCAGGACTATCTGGATCCTCTTTCTCTGTAGCCTAGTAAGGCCACCTTGCCGGAGGGTGGAGGGGATGATAAAAAAGCAGGCTACCAAGTCCATGCCAGTGACTGCCCTCACTCCCTTAATAAGGGAACCCACATGAAGACTTGAGCTGCCCATGGGCTACATCTGAGCAGGGATTCTAGATCCTCTCCATACATTGTACTTGGTTGATTCATCAATCTCTGCAAGACCCCTGGGTCCAGATTTTTATTTTTTTGGCTCTGTTGGTCTTCTTGTGGAGGTCCTGTGCCCTCCAGGTCTTTCTATCTCCTCTTCTTCCAGAAGATTTCCTGCACTCTGCCCAAAGTTTGGGTATGAGTCTCAGTATCTGCTTCGATACCTTGCTGGGTGGAGTCTTTCAGACGCCCTCTGTGGAAGGCTCCTGTCCTGTTCCCTGTCTTCTCCTACTTCTGACATCTATCCTGTTTGCCCTTTTGAATGAGGATTAAGCATCTTCCCTGGGGTCCATCTTGTAGCTTCTTTAGGACTATAGATTTTAGTATGTTTATCCTATATTATATGTCTAATATCCACTTATAAGAGGGTATATACCATATGTGTCTTTCTGCTTTTGGGTTATCTCAGCCAGCATAATCATGTCTAGTTCCATCCATTTGCCTGAAAATTTCATGATTTCCTTGTTTTGATTGCTGAGCAGTATTCCATTGTGTAAATATACTACAATTTCTTTATTCATTCTTTGGTTGAGGGACATCTAGGTTGTTTCCAGATTCTGGCTTCTATGAATAAATTTGTTATGGACATAGTTCACCAATGTCCTTGTTGTACAGCTGAGCATATTTCTGATGTATGCCAAGGAGTGGAAGAGCTGGGTCTTGAGGTAATTCCTAATTTCCTGAGAAAACACTTTGATTTCCAAAGTGGTTGTACAAGTTTACAGTCCCACCAGGAATGGAGGAGGGTTCCCCTTTCTCCACAAACTCTCCAACATGTGTTGTCACTTGAGTTTATGATCTTGGCCATTCTCATGAGATAACGCATCTCCGATCTTAAGCATGTACCATGTGTAAAAGTACACTAGCATTTTACAAAGTTCCTGTTTCTTTTAATGTGTTATTGATGAAGCCTGTGATGTCCACAGGATGATGCCACATAGTGCATTATGGGTTAACTGACTGCTGCCCTGAATATAATATCACAGAAGAGAAATGTTAGTATACAAAAGAAAAAAAACCATACATGTGAACATGCCTCTCTCGAAAGGTGACTGTAATGAAAACCTGAAAAAGAGAAAATAAGTTAGACTAGGAAAACTGAAGAAAATACATGAAATGGATCATACAGATACTAAAAGTATCTGGCTGGTGAACCCATAGAAAGAATGATTAAAGACAGCAGACAGTGTGCGGTTCACCATTTGAATACTTGGTCCCCAGTTGGTGATGCTGTTTGGGGAGGCTTAGAAGATGTGGCCTTCCTTGTTGAAGAGCATCATTGGGGTGGGTGTGGGGCTTTAAGAGTTTGAAGACTGCTTTTTCTTGTAGTTTGAGATGGGGGCTCTTAGGTCCAGTGGCCATGCCTGCCTGCTACATGATTCTCTGCTAAAATGGTGATGGATACTTTTATCTCTGGATCTGCTGGCCCAAATAAACCCCTCCTCTCTAGATTGCCTTGGCATGGGGTTTATCACAGCACTAGAAAAGTAGCTAATACAAAGAGCAAAGCAAGTTAGAGAAGACTAGGGTAGAAATGGAGACAGTAGTCCAGGCCCTGTTCTTTAGGGACCTGAAGGCATCTGCAGAATTTAGGCATCACTAAGGAGTTATGAGAAGCTCTGGAGTCTCCACAAAAGATTCTATTGCTGGAGAATGCTGTTGGTAAGAATCACAGACAGGAGAGGAGATAAGAACAGAGTGTTTCATGAGGAACACATCAAACAAGAAAACAGTATTTCCCATGAACTGGGAATAATGTATTCCAGAGATGGCCGGGATAAGGTTCTCTGCACAATGGACTATGAAAGACGCTAAAAGAACACCAGAAGGTGTGAAGGGAAGAAAAGTTCCAATAATTTTTGGTGGTTTCAATTAACATTAGTGGATGCACTATCCACACCTGGGTTCTCCCTCAAGGTTTTAAGCGCCATTCAGTAATTATGCGTGCTCCACCCATCCTAGACATAGAGAGAAGAGTAAGATGCCTTGTTTGCTATGAATCTAAATAGCAGCAGAAACAGTCATAAGATCCCACTGGCTCCCCCTGATCTGTGTGTATAGCACATGTACTCAAGGGGGATTGAGTCTAACCTTAAGAACTGCCAATGCTGGTTCTAAATGGACCTTCCTATATCATGAAGGTATTGTTAGCCATTAAAAGCCTCCCTCTGAGGAGTTGTATCCCCTCTCACCCTTGTCCACATGCCTTCACACTGCTTAGAGGTAGCCTGCAGTGTGGTTCGTCTGTGTATGTGGTACCCCTGGGACAGTACAGGTGGCAACAGGGAGCCAGCAATGATGTATGTAAGCACCCAAATTCTCAGGAAATATATGAAATATATAAAAGAAACTAGGGTTAGCACTCACCACTTTTTTATGCATTTACTTCAATGATAGCCAAGTTGTTAAATAAACATTTAAGTATCTGAGTAGACATGGTATTTCACATTCTTGTCAATGTAAAAGGTTCTCATCTGGTTAGCTAAATGTGGTTCTAGTGGCCATCGAGCAATGTCAGAAAGAGTGAATGCTCTGATGTTTGTAGAGAAGTCAGGTTAAAGAAAGGAGGGGTGCTGTTCTGACTCTGGTATTGAGTTTCTTTCTCTAGACTGATACAGCTTCAAGAAGAAGCATCTCCCTTCATCATTATCTCTATTAGACAAACATTTACTTTGTGCTGATCTAAAATCTGAGTTAACATCTGTTAGGGAGAAAAATCAATAAAGCCAGCAAGTAAATCTCCCTAAGAAAGTCCAAAGAGCACTGATTAAAAACACATCACTTTTTCAAGACATAAAATAAAACTCCCTTTCCAAACATCCAGGTACAAGGTATATAAAAACCTTTTTAAAAGCAGCTCTTGCCAATGTCAACCATATGTCCCATTTCAGCATGTGAGGTGGATGTTTAATTCTTTCAAATTGCTTACAACTGAGAGACAACTTGCAGCTATGTATTGAGAGACAGTGAGCTGACAAGAAGGAAAAGTGATGGGTGATGTATGGATCCACTCTCCATGCAAGGAGGGCTACACTATAAGTTCAAAAGCTGAGCAATAGATTCAAACCTTTATCAGCAAACATGCCCACTGGGCCGGAGCCAGTGATGGCAGCATGGAGTGCTGCAGGAGGAGAGCAGCCACTAAATGGTGCAAACACAGCCGGGCCCATCTGTCATAAACAGTAGGTCCAAAGGCCACAGGTGCAGACAGCACTAAAGAGTAAAAATTACACTCAGCAGAGGCCCCTTGATAGGAAAGGAAGAAGCAAAATCTAGGGTCAGTTTCCAATTAATAAATGAGTAACAATGCCTATTCATCTTTGCCACCTGTTGTATCTTCTTCTTGCTAGTTCACCATGAATACAACTGTTTTACTTATAAAAAGATGTTGTGTGTACTCAGGACCAGCCTTTTGCTTATTGTGAACAAGGCAAAGTTTGTCTTTGTGTACTGCTTAGCCAGCTGGCCCGTGCTACTATCTTTCTCTCCTACCAGGTGCCAGAGCCTCAGCCAGCTACCAGCTTTCCTCTGGTACAGACCCATGCTCAAGACCTCCCTTATTCTCCCATGAAAGTTCCATGTGATTTCACAAATGTTTCCTCACATCTAGTAAGCAAAGCCTTGTCCTAAATAAGGAGTGGTGTGGTATATAGCACTGTATGCCAAGCCACCACCCACAGAGATGACGTACCACTGAGTTATGCAAAGAGAGAGAGAGAGAGAGAGAGAGAAGATAGACACCTTATGTAGTATAACATAACTACAAACAGACTGCCAAGAAAGCAAGGAGGGAGGAAGACTGAAGCCACACACAGAAATCAGACCCTAAAGAAGAGGTGTATGGTAGTAAATATTGTCAACTTGACATGACCTAGAATAACTTAGAAAACAAACCTCTGAGAACATCTGGGGATGGGGGTTCTAGGTTAGATTGAGGTAGGAAGATCTACTCTAAATACAGGTAACACCATTTCATGGACTGGGGTTCTGAACTGAATAAAAATAAGAAAGTGAACTCATCAACAATATTCACTGTCCCAGTCCCAGATTTTCCTGCACTCCCAGAAACACCAGCCATTTGGGAACTATCAGCAGCAATGAGGTCTGTTCCATGCCCTCCCTGTGCCAATTCCTGGCCTCAGCTCTGCCTACAGTCTAAGACAGCAGCCTTTGGGAACTACCAGCAGAGGTGAGGTCTGCCCTGTGACCTCTGTGCATGATCGTCCAAGTCCCTGCCCTGCCTGCAGTTACAGAGGCAGCAGCCATTGGGAACTACCAGCAGCAGAGAGGTCTGTTCAGTGAACCCTCCATGGCAGTTCCCAGGTCCCAGCTCTGCCTGCAACCTCAGAGGTGGCAGCCATCAGCAACTACCAGAAGCTACATTCTTCAGAGACTACTAGGGACATGCAAGCCTGCCAACACCAGGGACAGCCAGAGGGCTAAAGGACAGTACAAGAAAATGTAACAAAACCCAGGGCAATACGGCACAACCAGAACCCAGCTATCCTACTACAGCAAGCCCTGCATATCCTAACACACCTGAAGCACAGGAAAACAACCTTAAAACCAATATGAAGATGATAGAGGCCTTTAAACAGGAAGTGAATAAAACCTTCAAATAATACAGGAGGTGAATCAGGACCTGAAAAGGAAAACAGAAGCAATAAACTGAGGCAATCCTGGAAAACCTAGGAATGAGAACAGGAATTACAGACATATGCATCAACAACAGACTACAAGAGATGTATCAGAAGAAATTGATACATCGGTCAAAGAAAATGCTAAATCTAAAAAGTTTCTAACACAAAACATGCAGGAAATTTGGGACACCATAAAAAGACCAAACTTAAGAATAATAGGAATAGAAGAATCCTGGCTCAATGGCCCAGAAAATACCTTCAACAAATCATAGAAAAAATTCCCTAACCTAAATAAAGATATGCCTATAGATGTTCAAGAAGCATAAAGAACACCAAATAGATTGGACCAAAAAAAGGAAAATCCCCCAGCCACATAAAAATTAAAACAATAAATGTACAGAACAAAGAAAGAATATTAAAAGCCACAAAGAAAAAGGGCCAATTAACAAATAAAGGCAGACCTATTAGAATTACACCAGACTTCTTTTCAGGAACTTTAAAAGCAAGAAGAGCCTGGGCAGATATCTTGCAGACTATAAGAGACCACAGATTCCTGCCCTAATGACTATACCCAGCAAAACTTTCAATCACCATAGATGGGGGGGGGGTCTTCCACGACAAAACTAAACCTAAAGAATATCTAAATAAAAATCCAGGCCTACCGAAGACACTAAAAGAAAAACTCCAACACAACCAGGATAACTACAACCAAGAAAACACAGGAAATAAATTATTTTGCACTAGCAAAACAAAAGAAGAGAACCACACACACTCACCACCAATATCAAAATTACCAGAATCAATGTTCATTGTTCATTAATATCTCTTAACATCAATGGACTAAATTCTGCAATAAAAAGAAATAGGCTAGCAGAGTGGATATGAAAACAGGATCCATCATTCTGCTGCATACAAGAAACACCCCTCAGCCTCAAAGATAGACATTATCTCAGAGTAGAGGGCTAGGAGAAGGTTTTCAAGACCTGAGAAACAAGCAGGAGTTAAGCATCTAGTAAAATAGACTTTCAAACAAAAGTACTCAAAAGAAATGGAGAAGGACACTTCATATTCATCAGAGGAAAAATCAACCAAGATGACATCAATGTATATGCCTTAAAGTAAAAGAAACATTACTAAAACTTAAATCACACAATGAACCCCACACATTAATAGTGGGAGACTTTAACACCTCACTCTCACCAAAGCACAGGTCATTGAGACAGAAACTAAACATAAATAATGAAACTAACCAACGTTGTGAATCAAAGAGCCTAGCATAACTGTCGTCTAAGAGGCTTCATCCAGCAGCTGATGGAGAGAGATGCAGAGACCCACAACAAACAATAGGCAGAGCTCAAGGACTCTTGTGGAAGAGTGGGACAAAGGATAAAGGGAGCTGGAGGGGTCAAAGAAACCACAAGAAAACCTATAGAGTCAACTAACCTAGGCCCATGGGGGCTCATAGAAACTGAACCACCAACCAAAGAGCATGCACTGGCTGGACACAGACCCCCTATACATATGTAACAGATGTGCAGCTTGGTCTTCATGTGGGTCTCCTAACAATTGGAGTAGGGGCTGTCTCTGACTCTGTTGCCTGCCACTGAATCCCTTTCCCCTGGCTGGACTGCCTTGCCTGACCTCATTGAAAGAGGATGTGTCTAATCCTGATGATGTCCCAAGGTAGGTTGGTACCCATGGTCAGCCCCAGTCTCTGAGGAGAAGGGAATGGGGAATGGGGAGGTGGTGTGAGGGTGGAACTGGGAGGAAAAGGCTTTGAAAAGGCTGTAAAGTGGTCAAATAAATTAATGAATGAAGAAAAAAGTCACCCTGAGTAAAGTCACCCAGATTCAAAGAGATGAATATGGTATGTATTCACTTACATGTGGATATTAGATATTAAGTCTTTGATAAGAAAGCTATAATCTGAATAACCATAGATGTTAGGTACAGACTAAAGAAATGGGGTGTAAGACACAAATGGGTTTCCCTAGGAAGGTAATATAAAATAGATAAGTAGGATTGATGGGGGTAGGGACTGGAACAGGAGAATCAAATGATGAGGGGGAGGACAGTGAGTGTAAGGGAGGAAAAGATAAAATGAGGGCTATTTGAGGATTTTTACAGAAACCTACTAAAGTAGAAGGAGTTGGTTTTGGTTTTGTTTGTTTGCTTTTTGTTGTTTGTTATAAGTCTTTTGCTTATGGCTTCCAGTTTCCTGTTTTTATGGATTTCAGGGAGGGGGTGATGTGTTTGTACCTGCATATCTATGTGTTTCTTGTACTTTTTCCTTGGCTCTTTTTGTTCTATTTATTTGTTTTGTCATATTCACGTTCAATTTTTAATTTTATAGTAGTGATATTCTCTACTAGTAGTAGATGGCTGTTTCTTTTCTAGTGAAAACAAGAAAGGGTGTGGGTTTAGGGGACATGAGGGGGGGGGAGACCTAGGCCAAATTGCAGGAGGGAAAATAATAATCCGAATATGTTGTATGAAAAATATCTACTTTCCCTGTCTTGAAAAAAAAACAAAAAAAGGAAAAATATCTACTTTCAATTTTAAAAATAAAAAACACATTGTATAAAATAATCAGTGTTAATTGCTAACACGAGAGGATCTAGAATCTCCAAAGAGACAAACCTCTGGACACTTCTGTTAAGGGATTTCTAGAATGAGTTCACTGAAGTGCAAAGACCCACCCTAATATGGGAGATAACACTTCCTGGGCTGGGGTCCTGGGCCGCGTAAATGGGAGAAAGCAAACTAAGCACCAACATCGATCTCTTTCTACTGCTAATGTGACAGCTGCCTCAAGCTCCTGCACCATTATTTCACCACCGTAATCAATAATACTCAGTCTGTGAGCCAAAATAAACACGGAAGTTGATTCCTGTCACAGAAATAAGAAAAGTTATACAAGGTGGAATTTAACTATTACTTGTAGCATAGGATGAGCAGTGAAGAATTCTGAACGGTCTCCATCCAAGGACATGGATATAACTTAGAACCCCTGTTCGGATGTAGGCCATGGCAGCTCAGTATCCAAGTGGGTTCCTTAGTAAGGGGAACAGGGACTGTCTCTGACATGAACTCAATGGCTGGCTCTTTGACCTCCTCCCACCGCCCCCGGCCCCAGGGAGGAACAGCTTTGCTAGGTCACAGAGGAGGCCAGTCTTGAAGAGACCTGATAGGCTAGGATCAGATGGAAGGGCAGGAGGACCTCCCCTATCAGTGAAGTTAGATAGGGGCAGGGAGGAAATGAGGGAGGGAGGGTGGAATTGGGAGGGAATGAAGAAGGGGGCTACAGCTGGGATACAAAGTTAATAAACTGTAACTAATACAAAAATATAAAAATTTAATTTAAAAAAAAAAAGAATTCTGAATGGTAGAAAGAGAAGGAAGGGGAAACTCCAAGGGCACACAGGCTATGGTTACACTGAGGAGACAAAATGTGCCATTTTGAATTCCAGGTTCAGCAATGATAGCTTAGTTCACTTTCTGCTACTATCAACGAACACCATCCTCTAGATAATGTATAAACAATGAAGAGTTTTGGTTCACAGCTCTAAAGTCTGGCAAGTCAAAGAATATAGTACTGGTATCTAGCAAAATCTTCACTCAATGTAATAACAAATGAAAATACATAACAACAAAGAAGAAATCAGCTGAACTCGGTTTCCTAACAAATTCACTTTACAGATACCTAACCTATTCTCATGATGATAAAATTCATTCAATCATGAAGGCAGAGTCCTGTCACGAAATTACCTACTAATGGCCCACCTTTTTATTTTTAATAAAAATAATTATATTTAACTTTAAAAAATCACATCATTTATTATATCCCTTTCTTCCCTCCATTTTTAAAATTTTTTTTTCTTCATAATTTATTCACTATATATCCCAACTGAACCTCCTCCCTCAACTCCCCCAGTCCCTCCCTACCTCCCTCTTCCCCTCATCCCCTTGCCCTGGTCCACTGAAAGGGGGATTCTCCACTATTAGCATCTGCCCAGAGCTTGTTAAATCTCATCAGGATTGCCTGGATCCTCTTCCTCTGTGGCCTGGCAAGGCTGCATCATCAGGGGTAAGTGCACCTCTTAACAATGGTGATTAAATTTTGGGTTGAACTTTTGGAGGGATATTCAAACCATACACAACGACTATTAAATTTCTGAAAATTACTTAGCATCTCTAAACATTGATTTCCTCCTTTGCCAAGCAAGATTTCATTCTACCAACACATCTTCCGAGGATTATCTATGTACCAACATCTGTACTTGGCACTTAGAGTACAACTAAATTAGTATCTACCTCACATCATTTATGTTAGGATTAGAGGAAGACAACAAATTTGGCACAGCATCCTAGCAAGTAGTACTCTGACGGTTTAAATAAAAATGGCCCCCACAGAGAATGGCACTATTAGGAGGTGTAGCTTTGTTGGCTTTGTTGAAGAAGGAGTATCACTAGGTTTCAGGCTTTGAGGTCTCAGATGCTCAGTCAGGCCTGTGGCTCAGTTCTCTTCCTGCTGCCCGTGAATCCAGATGTAGAACTCTCAGCTGCCTTTCGAGCACTCTATCTGCCTGTATGCCCCCATCCTCCCTATCATGATGATAATGGACTAAACCTCTGAACTGTAAGCCAGCCCCAATTAAATTTCCTTTATAAGAGCTGCTGTGGCTGGTTATGGTGTCTCTTCACAGCAATAAACCCTAACGAAGACAAACACTGCTGGTAAGTGTGTTATACTGATACAACAGTAGCACAGTAGCTTGAATGATATGTTTATCGTAATCTCAGGCGTTTGAATGCTTGGTCCCAACATTGGGAAAGCTTAGGAGGCATGGCCTTGCTGGAGAAAAGTATGCCATTGAGACACATACTGAGAGCTTAAAGATTTGGACCTTTCCCAGTTCAGTGTTTATGGTCTGATACATGAGCCCTCAGACGCTCCAGTTGCCATTGCTGCCTCCATCGTGCTTCTCGGTCAAAATGATGAGGGCCTCTTATCCCTCCGAAACCAGAAGCTGAAAATAAACTCTCTATTCTATCAATTGCTTTGGTCATAGGAAAGTAATTGACACAACTGGTAACACAAGTCATAAAGTAGATGATGGGGGTCAAGGGCAAAATATTGATGGAACTGATCAATTCCCTCTGCTGGGGAAAAAGTATGTGGCATAATGCTAGCTAGAAAATCACCTGCCAAGAACTCTCAGTACAACAGAAAAAATACTGATATGACATTATTGACCTTAATTCAATAGATAAAGTCCGGTGTGTATTAACTATGTGTTTCAAAGGTCTTAATCAGTACTAACCCACTTTCTGCCTACTTCCCTATGATAGCTATATGTAAAGAGGTTCACTTCATGTAAAACTGCGCCAATTGACTTATTTTATAAAATGTTAGCAATGCATCATATCATTCTCTGTTTTCTTGGAAAAAATGACCAATGAGTAGAACCGCATAGGCTGGTCGTCTCTAATGAGGAAGGGAGGAACGTGTATGTGGAGTAGCATTATGATGCAGATAGTATCTGACATGTTGCATCAAATGCAATATAACATGTAAATCTTATTTTCTACTGATTCTACAAAAACTAGAGATATGTTCCTCTTAACAAATACCAAATTGCTCACAACAGGGCACTGATTGTGCACATTTAAGGGAAAGAAAAATGTGAAATAATTGCTGGACTCTTGGACAATATAACACAGAGCTGCACCCACAGGTGTACATGCAGTTCTCTCTCCCTACTCTATTGCTGGCAATAGAGCCTAAACATAGTCATTATATGTTCCTGATCGCAAATCTTCCATGACAACCATCACCATCTTCAGGGTTCTCTAGCAAAATGTCAGAGGCACCACTTTACTCTCCCAGTGATTCTGTTCTCTTCTCTCTGTATTTGGGGTATCCTGCCCAGTGTCTCTCATACCCCACAGCTACCCCCTTTAAAAGCCCTGCCAATTCCATCAGATTTTTCTTTAGGGTTGTATTATACCTCCCTGTTCCATCTATCTCTAAAAGAAAAAGAAATTAATTATTTGGGGAAATTGTAACAATGAGGAGTTTACTATAGTGTCACCTGGACAGAAAAGGATGGAAGCAGACAGCAGATTTCAAAACATGGAGGGAAATGTTTTCAGAGAAGTCTCTAGTCCTCACTCTCCACAAATGTCTCATCTGTGGAGACTATTTAACCCTCCTTTCCACTCTTTCCAAATCCTAGCCTAGAGTGGCTCCATTTGTTGTTTACTCTGAAACATGGGGACATTCACTTGGGGTGATTCTCATAAAATCAGAAAGTGGAAGAACCCGGGGAACATCACATTAGCAAAATAAGTCAGACACAGATAACTCCTGCTTGATCTCTATGTGGAAACTAAAAAGAAGAAGGAAAAAAAGCTGATCTGAAAGTAAAAGAATAACTGCTGGGGACTCTGAAGGCTCCTGGTACGAGGGAAGAAAGGGAGTCAGAAAGGGCAGAAGGGAGGCTGGGCAGGGTTAATTCACGATATATGGAAAGATCAGAAAATCCCAATAATTCGTACGGCTAGTATGTGCTAATTAAAAATCAGAAACTGTGTTTCTATCTCATAGCTTCACGCCTGCCACAAGGGACACTGATTGAGCACACCGCTTAATTCACTGCAATGACCTTCATTGTGTGCCTACTGAAGCTTTCTCATCTCCTCAATGGAATAAAGATTTCTTAATAAAGTGCTTGCCACATGAATGAATGGATAACCTTTCTCAAACCAGATGACTGTGCTTCGAATAATTTGCTGGGGAATGAAAATGAATATATTGACCAACTAAGAGAAGAGAAACTAACAAAATAGCAGCAGGTGCAACAATCCAGGACACAAGAATGGATGACCATGAAAAGAATGTTTCTGAACCATATGGCCAGGGGACCAAACAGCGCACAGCATGGGTCTGTGAGGCCTCTCAGAGCAAGTTTGTAAATAAGGATGTCACTGTCTTCACTGTGCCAAAGCAGGGTTTAGATTTCCTTCTGCATCCACAGCCACCATTGCAGTCTGATCCACACTGCTGTCCCTCAGCAGCAATTTGCTCAAGAACTGCTATGTTTCCGAGATTTGCTGAGCATCCACTGGGCACTGCACACTGAGGGCTGACACTGAGCACATAAACAAAGAGGAGGATCAGTGACTCATTCTCTCCCTCCTCTCTTCTCCTCCCTCCTTCCTCTTCTTCCTCTCTCTCTCTCTCTCTCTCTCTCTCTCTCTCTCTCTCTCTCTCTCTGTCTCTCTCTCTCTGTCTCTCTCTCTGTCTCTCTCTGTCTCTCTCTGTCTCTCTTTCTCTCTCCCTCTCTCTCGTGTGTGTGTGTGTGTGTGTGTGTGTGTGTGTGTGTGTATGTGTAACATGATTTAGTGTTCTGGAAACCAGAAAAACTGTTGTGAAAGACAGTGAGGCCTGGGTGGTCTATGAAGACATTAGTGAGAATTTTGTATTTCATTTTAGAAATGGAGCTCTAAGGAGCCACTGAGAGAAAAAAGATTCTAGAAATCTCATAGAGAAAACTAGACTGTGACTCAAGTGTGCCAGAACAGATATCATGGATATAAAGGCTGACTGGAAAAGAGAAGGAATGTTAGAGGAACTCAGTTTCTACTAGCCCATGGGAAAAAACTAAAAGAGCGAGGTGGAAACTGACATGCTGGACAAGATCCATATACAAGAAACCATGTGACATACAGCAGGACTCTCAGTCCTGCCTGGTCATCAGCCACACTTGCCCAGGGTGACGCACACACATCAAAACCCAGGCTAATTGTAGTATTCAAACAAATTTGGTGGTAGAGAGTAAACAATTCTCTGAACATAGAATGAAAAATGAAACTCATGAAAATGTCCATAAAATTACTAAAAAGAGTATTTATAAAAGTGGAATGTAGAAACACACAGAATATGTATGTCTATACAATGTATAAATATAGAGAAAGTGGAAGCAAAAAACAAAACGGATACAGAATTTCTGAGTTTTTAAAATCAAATTGTATTGTGTATACTGATATTATATGCAGAGACATACACTTGCTGGAGTTCAACAGTTCATCAGTCATCTTAGGTTACTGCTTTGTGACAAGAAGAGCTAAAATCCACTTATTTAACAAATACCTCTCATACAGCATAGCCTTACCAACTACAGCCTTCACACTATGGGTATGATCTCAAGATATGCCCATCTCATATATTTGCTATTTTTCATTTTTCCCCTACATGGCTCCTACACAGAGACAGAGAGAGAGAAGAAGGGAGGGAGAAGGAGACAGAGAGAGGCAGAGAGAGAAAGTGAGAGACCACACACACACCGCACCTGGTAACTCCCAAGTGATTCTCCATCTCTGTGTCATCAGTTCTTTCTCTTTCTCTAGATTCCACATTTAATTGGGTCATGCAATTTTTTAGTGTCTTCTTATTTAAATTAGCATAATGTTATTTGGGTCCATCCATGTTATAAACAGCAGAATCTCCTCTATAAGACTGAATAATGTTCTATTATGTAGACATGCCCATTTCCTTATCCAGTCAGCCACCAGCAGGTTGCTTCTAACTCTTAGTTATTATGAAAATACTGATATTGATACACCTTTTAGATGTATACCCAAATCCACTCTCATTTGGCCTGACTTGCACTCCTCTGATGATTAATGATGAAAAGCATCTTGTATACCTTGGAACTTTTTAATGTCTGCTCCAGAGTTGTGTCTGTTTAGATTCTCTGCCCATTTTCAAATGTTGCTGCTTTGGAGTTGTAAGAGTTCTTTACAAATGGTGAGTAGTAGTTCTGCATCAAGTCTGTAGTTTGTAGCTTCATTATGCTATCCTGTATACTGTCTCTTTTTCTGTTTCTTTGTTGTGAAGCAGCTCTCTCATTGGCCTGAATTCCTTCTATGTGTTTTTGTTATAGTGTTGGTTTTGGCACCTCTAAAACATCATTCCCAAGGCCAACGCCATAGGTCCTTTCCCTTATTTCTCTTTCAGGAGTCTTACGGTTGTGGGTCTTGTCTCCATTTGAACTTGGCTTTTACATATATTCTAAAATAAGGGCACAGTCTCATTTTTTTGCATCTAGAGATATGTTTTTCCTCTAATATTTATTAAAGGTGCTAGCTGGGAATAGGGGGCAGCTGTTGTTCAAGTTTAGGAGCCAAAAGGAACCAATGGCACCTTGAACACCAGGAGGGCACAAGGTGCAGTGATGTCTCCAGATTTCCTACCAATGAAAGCACAATACAAGAGCAGCGGTTTCCTTCCCCTGGCTATATTGTAACAGGCCCTCACACCTTAGCACAGCTGATACCATGACAGAAGTACCATTCAGGCCTCAGAACCCAGCATGTAGGCAGCAACACCTACCAAAATCAGAATAAAGACCTAGTACATCAAAGTGCTTAGTTCTAGAAGGTCCCTGAATGTACTAACCTTGCTTTCTGGCTTCTGCTGTTCTACTTCTGGCTAACTGTTCTTGTGAACTGAGGTGTGTAAACCTTGTGCTTAAAAGCTCACCCTTCGAAAGGCTCAGGACTGCACCAGCTTCCTGAGTGTCATCACCGGGCAGCTAATAAAGACTGTCTGTTGGCTTAAACCTGTGTCCAAGTGGTCTTCTCTGGTGAATATATAAGCCACAGCACAATCTCTAAAAACCAAACCTTGAGACAAAGGGTGTCTCAGAGACCCTGGAGTGCAGAAAAATGCTGTAGTCAAGAAACTCCTAGAGGACGCACAACCTAAGACAGTCTGGAACCACAGGACTCCCTCTGATCAATTGCAAACTTTGGGGGGAATCAGACCCCTCTACCCCAAAAGGAAATAAAAAGTTACATAGTCTATCACCTCTAAAAGTTAAGTCTGGCTAAGGCACCTTTTGTTTAGGGCACAAAGGAGAAGCCAGCGTGGCTGCTGATCTAACATTTGGGGTCCATGTGAGACTGTCACCAGACTCCCTTGGTTTGTTCAGGTATATGAATAGGTGGCAGCTCTCCCTGGTTATTTCACTGTGTATCTATGTGTCTGTTTCTGTCAGTTCTGTTGGTTGAGAAAATAGATCTAAAACACAGGGAAGAGTAAGCTGTCATAGGACTGCAACTGCTGCTGTCCTTGGACAATGCACCACTTCCTGCAGGCTTAGAGGCCACACTCAGCACCTAATCCCCCCAAACCCCGCCCACCCTTCCAGCAGTAACTGGCTACCACTATAGCCTATATGCTGACCAACTGACTTTGGGATAGGAACTGTTCCTAACCATTCCAAACTCTGCAGAGGCCCTCCTGAGGAGGACCCAGGGAGGTGGATTCACAAACTCCAAATAACATATTAGTAACCACTTCTCCTGGGCCAGCCCTATATGGGATTCTGTAAAACTTTAGCCATCAGTCTGGCCAGCCTGCTGCCAGATGATAACACAACAGAGCCACTCCAAGACAACAAATAAGTTCAAGTCATCAGACTCCGCTGATCAGATGGAGGGCCCAGCAAGGTATGAATCTGTGACACTACAGTGGAGATGGATGGGCCCTGCAGCCCCAACCCCCATGAAGGAAGATGTGGTCAGGGTGCTGCCCAGACCCAGAGCTCAGAGCTCGTTTCCTCAAGGCAAGTAGTGGCAATGCAGACACACGGCCATAGTGGAAGATGAATTTGAGAAGCATCAGCTCCCACTTCAGGCTGGGCCTTGGCCATGGCTACAGCTGTCCATGTGGCAGTGGCTGCTGTGTCCCCCACTCTAGGGCTGGTGGGCTAGGAGGATATCTCATACTACTGCAGGGCTAGGGACGGCAGTTCGTGTCCAGAAATGTATCATGCAATTGTGATTTAAGTCCTAAGGGTTAGGGAGAAATGAAATGATGGCTTCAGACCTCAGTGGAGTTCCCAGCTGCTTGGACCCCAGATCTGTGAAGAGCAGGGCAGTGCAGCTGTTTCGCCTAGAGAGTGGCATGTCACAAATCAGCCAAGAGGACAGGGTAGCAGAGCCTCTCAGACACTAAGGGTACAGCTGCTCTGCTGTATGGTGCTCCTGGTAATCAGGGTCAGGGTGCATCACACATGAGGTTGCCAAGATAATGACTGTCCTCCTCACTCTCAGGGAGCCAGGAACTATACTGAATCAGGTGCCAAAAGGCCATAGCTGATTTGCTGGGCCCAGGTTCTATGTAGCCAAGGGAAGGCAAAGTGCAGTAGCAACTGGAATGTGGGATATGAGAGGGACTTCTAGAAAGATTGTTCTCCAGCTGGAAGAGAGGAGACAGAGAAGCAATGACAGCGAAGACTTCAGAATAAAATAGTGTAGTGGCCATCAGTGGTCCAACAAGATGTATGTGCTCTAGCATAATAGCCTGTATGAGAGAAGATGCAGTATGATACAATGTGGAACTCCCTTTCCTGAATGGTGTCAACTCCTCATATAACTGTAAGCTGGGCTCAAGTGGGAGGACTACAGGAATCTCTGGTTGTGAAGACTACCTGTAAGGGCTGATGGCGACTTTCGCTAGCCTTTCTCTACAGAGAAAAGTTGCCCCAGGTTTGAGGGAATCCTGACTTCTGGGCGAGGGAAAAAAACAAATGACAGTAACAAAAAACCAAAACAAACCAAAGAACAAAAAACAGGAATTTCTTTTCCTCCAGAGTTTTCTACTTATTGTGATTTTGCTACTGTCCTACTGTACTCCAGACTCTCTTTGGATCACTATGGTGAAAAGCAATTACTTAAGAGTTGCTTTGGTCATTTCTTGAATGAGGACAGTGTTAAAAGGGGACAGTGTTAGGCAGGCTGTCATCAACCATCCTGCTAAGTCGCACTTCCTAACTCTTAATATACTTTTAAGTGATTTAAACATCAACAACATAAATAGGAAATGAACCTGTCCCAGTAAACTACAAACTATACAACAAGAAAAACAGAAACATTGATGAACAGGAACCAAGAGTGTACGTCCAGGCAGACAAACATTGTCACTGATTAAAAAAAGAAAGAAAGAAAGAAAAAAAAAGGTATCTAGGCATCTACCCAGATACTGATGTAAATCTTTTCATAGTTTCTATACTACCTTTAAACAATAAAATAATTTCATTATCAGTCTGGATGTTCCATCAATTAAATTTATCAGTTCTGAATGGGATCTGTTACTGCCTTGTTATGAAATTTTAAAAAATTAAATATTTATAATAATCCTAATGATTATTGTGATGCCGAAAAGAACTATAAACCATCATTTATTAACATAGCTAGCCATAAAAAAGATAATGATAAGTTAACTTCCTGTAGAAAACATTGCAAAAAAACATTATTAATATAATGGTGCTCAAAATGCAGAAAAACAGATGTTGTAGGACTACAGCAAGCTGTTGACAAATAAAAATCAATTTTATAGTAAATCAAAATGGAGAATTTGTTTTGCTTTCAATACACAGCTTCACTTTTAAATCTGTAGTTTTTCATAACTCTATTTTTATTATAACAAACATTTACTCTAATACATAAACTAATAGAAACACAGGTCATTTTATATTCTTTTTTACATTTATTTTATGTGTATGGGTGTTTTTCCTGTAGCATTTAAGTGTACCATGTACATGTCTGGTACCAATGGACATCAGAAGAGGGTGTTAGGTCCCTCTAGAAGTGGAGGTACAATGACTGTGAACTGCTGGAAACTGAACTCAGGTCCTCTGAAATGGCAGTAAGTGCCTTTAACTATTGAATCATCTCCCAGCCCCTATTTTGTATTCTTATCTCCAAATGGGACCCACAGACTGTATAAACTACAGGTCCCATATATGAACCTGTGCTCTAATGATTATCCTAAGTTTTGCTTGCAGAGCTTTAACACTACCAATATAAACACAACTTCAAACTGCTCTCCAGTAATACAGATGTCAAAAGTGGTCCTTGTGCTTTCAAAACGGCTCTCAGTTTACTTTCCTGGAGAATGTGAGAACTCTCAAACCTTCCTTTGTGACTCCATGGACCACTCGCACCTCTTTGTAAAGCTCCCTACCTTCTTGGTAATACATTCTCTTGGCTTCATACCTCAAGCTGATGGGACATTGCATCCTGTTGGTCTTGCAACAGAGTACTAGAAGGTTTAAAATTTTGAAAACCTTTATCATTTCCAACATCTTTATTACACCTTACCACTTGATTGGCAGCCTGATTCTATGAGAAAAACAGGCAGAAATTATTTTCTTTTTTGGAGAAGTCTGCAGATGAATCTCATATGTGCCAACAATGATTACATACTACACTCCATGTTTCTCCCTTTCTGTCTCATTCTGTTTCCCTTATTTGTTTTTATAACATTGTCCTGGGTTGTGTTTCTTTTTCCTGTTTATTTATCCTACACAGTTTTTCACCGACTTTTGTTCTTAGAGATAGTTCAAATACCCTCTAACTTAGCATATCTCTCTCCCCAACAAAACTGATACCTGCTCCTCAGGGTTGGACCGGAGTGTGAAGGTTTGTGTGTGTGTGTGTGTGTGTGTGTGTGTGTGAAGGTGTGTGTGTGTGTGTGTGTGTGAAGGTTTGTGTGTGTGTGTGTGTGTGTGTGTGTTTGAGCAGACTCAGTGAATACTGTCCAGAAGAAGCCATCAGTCAGATTTCGTGTAGGTATAGTTTATGTCTTTACTTAAAATTCTAAGTCTGATCTATATCCTTAAAGATACTTGGATCTTTCACATAGATCATTAAAGTCACAAGACATAGCTGCTTCAAGCATTCATGTATGCAATTTCAAGCTCCCGGCTAAGAACCATACAGCTCCCTCCTTGGGGGTAAAGAAAAAAAAAATACAGAGGTCCAGATCCTAAGTTCCTCATCTGTTCCAGTAAAATATGACTTCTCCAGGGACCTTTGTATTCCTCATCCCCTGAGCCTTGTTCAACCTGAAAACACTGTCTTATTATCTTCTGTAGCCCACTCTGCTAAATCTCCATTGCCTTCTACAGTGGATGTTATGTTTATTATTCTGATCTTCCTAGCTCCCTTTCATTCTTTTCCGTGTAGATGAAGCAGTGAGCTTCAGTTCTTCAGGGGATCCTACACCCTTTCAGTCTTCTCCCAAAGCTCAGGAGGCAGTCATGACATCTTTTAGGCAGTTACTCAACTGCCTCACCTCGCCTAAACACCACAGGGAAGAAGACTGCCTTTCTCCTATTTGAACTACTTTCTAAGTTTAAAAATTGAGCTACAACGTTGTGTATTATTCTTAACTGATTTTCAAATCTTTTTATAATTATTAAACTTTATTACTGGAGGGGCCATCAACAATATTTTAAAACTTAATTTTAAATATGCTGAAAAGTTACTGTTTTATGTTGTTATTGTTGTTGTTGTTTTAGTGTGATTTGTTGTGCTTTTGTTTGCTATTCTTTTTTTCAGACACAGTCTTTAGATATAATAATGTCTACTATTGAACATGCTGTGGAAATCAAGTACGGGGTTGTATGGCATTCCTGTTTGTTCTCAGACTGACAGGCAAACCACAGAAAAGGATAAAGACTAGAAATGTTTTAACAAAGACTAGAACAAGTCAATAATGGAGCTTGGAAAGACAGGCACTAGCATTTGACAACCAACATAACAGCAGATTATGGCAATAATCATCAATGCATATTTAAGATGATGAAATAAAAGAAGGTAAATACAACATATTTATATATTCTAAGAATACCTCCCTATAAAATGTTAATTTATTCAAAGAGAATCATAGTAATTCTGTAACAAAGAAATTCAGCAGATGTAATCTTAACGGGCAAACTGCAATGATGCCCTTCCTGAAATTCTGCAATACAAAGACTCCAGTACCACCACTATGGTATATCTAGCCAAAATAGGAATGACCTGGACGAGATCATGACATTCCCAACCACAGAAAATTTTGCAAAATAACTATCTTCTAACTTTCAAAATTGTCAGGATCATAAAAAAAAGAGTAAGGAAATAGTCTCAATTAAAAGGAACTACAGGAAAAAAAAAGGCAGTATGGTGTAATGATTTAGAGGTTGGACTCCTGTGCGAAACCTTGCAGGTTCAAATCCCACCTCTGCAATGTACCAGCTGATTAATAGCATGAAAAGGAACTGCAGGTCATTATGTTAAGTGAAATTAATGAAACAGAAAACAAGCATCACATGATCTCATTCATAATTGGAAGTTTAAATATGCATCTCATACGATGGACATCACTAGAGGCTTGAAAAAGAGGCCGGGAAGGAAGAATGAAGAAAAGCTGGATAACAGGTGCAGGGTGCAGTTAGACAGAAGGAAAAAGTTGTATCACTGTGGAGTACTCAGAGTAACAACATGGATGAGTTGTCAGCACTAAAATAGATGCTCCTTAAAACCAAAGTGGTGACATTGTAAAGCAGACAGCTGCAGCTAAACACAGATTGGCTCCATGTTCTTGAAGAGTCTTCCTTATATCTTGAAGAAACATGACTTTCTTCACCTGTGCAACAGAGGTACGCATTACTGCCTGTAAGCACTCGAGAGGATTAAATGAGACAGCACATTGCGAGTTCTGAGACTTGGCCTGACTCCGAGAAGCAACTGCACACTGGTTACAAGAATGAAGGATGAGCGGGCCTAGGTAGAGCAGCACTCCAGACCAGAGAGTACACATACCTGGTGTCCTTCTCTGGCTTCACACCAGCTCTAACATTTAAGAAAGAGCAAATAATGCAGAAAGAAAGAAAGGAAATGACAACACAAGACAATATCCTACAACCCAGCTGTGGATACGAACAAACTGGAACAAGAGACAATGCAGAACTGTGGGGAAAGATGGTGAGTCAAGCCCTCCCCCACCAGCTTCTGTTTTTCTTAGCACACTGAGAAGTTTATAAGGAGCTCATCCTTGCATATTTCTACCACTTTCATATGGTTTCCTGAAGTAACACATATCAATCGCTGGTACAGTTTTAATCAAAGCCTTAGCCAAAAAAAAAAAAAAAAAAAAAAAAAAAAGTAAACCCTACTGATTGTCTTTAGTGCTCAAACTTTTTCTATATGAAAGAAATATAAATACATACCAAACAAAGAGAGAGAGAAAAGAATCCGTTCCATTTCTACCAAGTACTGAAAACAACATGCAGCCTTAACTTCAAGTCACTTTGTTTAGAGCCAGTGTCTGTGATAAACAGTATAATGTTCCTGCCTGGAACAAGCTCATGATGGTGTTTATGCTTTTTGAACAAGCTGATGAAAAAAAAGCATTTGCTTAAGACTCCCATCAATGAATGCACAGCTTAGACTAGTCTTTAGCTTACACAAACGTTATGCTTATTAATTCAGAATGTTCATTCAGTTACTGAAATATGATAGCAAAATGCTACAGTGAAAGACTGATTCTCTATTATGCAAATTAGCATTGCACAAAATCCCCTGGCTCTGGAATAACTGTCCATATCAGGAGTCATATACCCCTCTGAGGTTTTTAAGCTGTGACTTATATGTCAAAACCTAACATCAATGCTCTCAATGCACAAACAGGTTATGAATGGTCAAACACACCCATCTGATTAAGAACTTTCCAGCTGGATTTCAGCTTAAGAAATTCTAAATCTACCTTTGTGTAGTGCAGTCCCGGCCAAGGCACACAGAAGCCTCTCAATTAAAGCAGCACTATGACTCATACCACCTGTTTCACTGATCCTGCTACATCCTTTTTTCTGGTCAGAGTTCTCTTTTAGGATTAAAACTTTTATGAAAACAAATAGCAAATATTTATTCAAATTGATTATTTCACATCCTGTAAAATACGTTTCCTACTATAAAGGTCTATTTATCTATGTTAATTTTAACAAGCCAAGGATTACTCAAATCAGTCACCACAGGTCCATAAAACAAAGCAACTAAATGGCTGCTAATGCAAGTGTCATGTCACATATGCTTTCCTGTATAGAGAAAAAGGTCCTTATTAAAATGGCATTCAGGGCCCTAAATTTCAAATATCTGCATAGACACGGTGCAATGAAATGCTTAAGTCAGTATACTAAAAAGAACAAAATATAACGAATACTGCAGAAAGGGTGGAAAGAATGGAGAAGGAAAGAAACAAGAGTGGCCATACTTACAGATAATACATCATTGATCAGGACAGTTCTCTAAACTTTGATTCAATGTGATGTTAACTGGGACACTTCTACAGAAGTCTGGGCTTAGAAAAGCAATCTGTTCCATTAAAGAATTCAACTATAGGATCTGAAGATTAAATATACAAGTACAGGAGCTATACAACCAGCTTTGAAAACAAGAGCTAACGTAAATGAAAAGAGAAAAAAATGAAGGTTAAGTTGTACTATCCCTTTAGATGAGGTGAGATCTCTTAAAGAAAACACAATATAGTCAATGGAAGAAGGAGGAGCAGCAGCAGCAACAACCACTACAGGATGAATGATTCAGACTTCTCAACTTTAGGAACTCCTGAAGAGGTCATCACAATGCTTTCCTATGAACAGAATGAGATAAGACTCTGCTCCTGGTTTCACGACAAACTACAAGAGAATGAAATCTGGAACTCATGCAACAGTCGGTGAAAGCCAGCCAAGCCCACAGGAAAGCATCACTCAGAAATGTGGGGGTGGGCAATTCCTTATGGACCAGAAAGCTCTATCCCCGTATGGGGAGAAGATGGAGTCCTGAGTGAATGCATCCTGTTGAGTACAAACATGTCAACCACCTCAATGCCTCAGACCCCTGCGAATGGCAAAACCTTCCCCTGGTCAGTGTATGAATACTGACAGTGTGTGCACAAAAATATAGAATACAGCTTCTTCCTTCCAAAGTTTATAGCCTGAAACTACTCCTCCACAGAGACCTGCTACCAAACTTAGCTAAATTTGCATCCTTGTTCCGCTGAATATAATAACCTGCCTCTCATCCAGCTTTATACGATGTACAATTGAGGGAAAGGGGAAAGCTAAGTCCTGTGTTTAAGGGGATAAAAGTTTAAAGAAAAGCCTGATATTAATTGGAATAAAGGGAGTTGTGGCCTCAGGGCAAGATCCTACCCAACTAGGCTTGCAACGTATGAAAAGGAATTAAAGAAAACCTTAGAAAAATAAAGAATAGTGCTACCTTAAGATCCAGCTGTACCACTCCTGGGCATACATCCCAAAGATGTTAAACCATACAACAAGGACATTTACTCAACCATGTTCCTAGCAGCATTATTCATAATATCCAGAATCTGGAAACAACCTAGATTTTCCTCAACTGAAAAATGGGTGCAAAAATTATGGTACATTTACACAATGGAATACTACTCAGCAATTAAAAACAAGGAAATCATGAAATTTGAAGGTAAGTGGTGGGAACCAGAAAAGATCATCCTTAGTGATATAACCCAGAAGCAAAAAGACACATATGGTATATACTCATTTACAAGTGAATATTAGCCATATAATATAGGATAAACATACTAAAATCTGTAGTCCTAAAGAAGCAAAACAGCAAAGAAGACCCTAAGGAAGAGGCTGAAATTTCATTCAGAGAGGCAAACAGGATAGATATTGAAAGTAGGAGAATACAAGGAACAGGACAGAAGCCTTCCACAGGGGGCCTCTGAAAGACTCTACCCATGAGGATATCAAAGGAGATGCTGAGACTCATAGCCAAACTTTGGGCAGAGTGCAGGAAACCCTATGGAAGAAAGGGAGATAGAAAGACCTTGAGGGGGCAGTAACTCCACAAGGAGAACAACAGAACCAAAAAATCTGGGCACAGGGGGCCTACATATATTGATTCTTCAACCAAGGATCACACATGGAGAAAAACTAGACCCCCTGTTCATTTTCCAAGCAGGTTCCCTAGTAAGGGGGGGGGGGGGGCAGGGGATGTCTCTGACATGAACTCAGTGGCCTGCTCTCTTTGATCACCTACCCCTCGGGGGTGGGAGGGTGCAGCCTTGCCAGGCCACAATGGAAGATGATGCATCCAGCCCTGATGAGACTTGATAGGCTAGGGTCAGATAGAAGGGGAGGAAGTCCTCCCCTATCAATGGACTAGGGAAGGGACACAGGGGGAGAAGAGGAAGGATGGGTGGGACTGGGAGGATATAAAGGGGGCTACAGCCGGGATACAAAATGAATAAATTGTAATAAATAAATAAATAAATAAATATTTTTTAAAGAGTAAAAAAAGAAAGAAAACCTTAGAGCCAGGTGTGGTGGTACATGTTTTTAATCCCAGCACAGGCGAATCTCAGCACAGGTGGAACTCTATCTACAGATAGCGTTTTAGGATAGCCAAGCTTAGGCAGTGAAAGAAACCATCAAAAACAGAAAACTGGTACAGATGTAACTGAATGAAAAGGACAAGTTCCAGCCCCAGCAAGCAGCAGAACCTAACAGATTCAGCTATGTGGTTCTGACTTTAGAGTCAAGGATAGAAGAAAGAGGTTATGTAATCTCCCTCCATGACTAAAGAAAGCTACTGAGGTCAGACATGATTTGGAGGCATCCCTGCATGGAGGCCTGGAGAGGCCATTGGGTGAAGCTGTGAAGGTGAAGCCTGGACTGCCCTGGAGACCCTAGATGTTCGAGATGCCAGAGCCAGGGGATACCTGCTGAGGAAAACTGCTAACAGGGAGTGAACCAGCCCAAGAGAAAGAAGTGTGTTGCAGTCAACAAAGCTGAAAGAAGCTTGGAGATCTGAAGACCACTTTGACGTCAGACATGGAGATGCAGAGTCTGGAGTCTGCCCAGCTGGTTTTTGGTCTTGCTTTGGCCCAGTATTTCCTCACTATGTTCTCTTTTGAAACAGTAATATATATCCTGTGCCATTCTATGTTGAAAGTGACCTACCTTTTCATTTTTATTTTACAGGAGATTATATTTAAAAGATAGCCATGAATCTCCAAAGTAATTTTGGACTTAAAAAAAAAAAACAATGTTGACATTACTATAGACTATGGGGACTTTTAAAGTTGGATATGGCTTACGAGCCTATGGGGGACAAGAAGTAGAGTGTAGTACTTTGTATGAAAATGGCCCCCACAGACTTAAAGGAAGTAACATTATTGAAGGTGTGGTCTTGTTGGAGTGGGTGTTGCCTTATTTGAGTTGGTGTGGCCTTGTTGGAGGAGGTGTGTTTCAGTCTTCCTCCTGCTGCTTGAAAATCAAATGTAGAACTCTCATCTCCTTCTCCAGCACCATGCCTACCTGCACACCGCCATGTTTTCCACCATGATGATAATGAACTAAACCTCTGAAACTGTAAGTAAGCCCCAGCTGAATGTTTTTCTTTATAAAAATTGCCTTGGTCACAGCAATAAAACCCTAAGATATTAGGTCAGTCCCAATGCAGCACTGTAGTGACTTAGGGACAAATTGGGGGCTCAACACTCAAAAGCCAGCCTGGGAACTGTAAGAACCAAACCCAACTATGAATATGGAACCTTTCTCTTCCCATTTTTCAACAGAGGAAGACAGAAGGTGACAACTTGTCAACCCAGTGAGTTATTTACATGAAACGAATCCTTCTCTTCACCAAATTATCCATAGTAAACTAGTACATTAAGTCTCTGGTATTTTTCCTTTAGCACATGTTACAATATACAAGAAAATGAGAGGCAAGTTCAAGGGCACTTTTGATGGAAGCCAGATGAATTATTACAGTTGCCTGGGAAACCTTTGAAAGCAACAGTATTTGATATGTCAAATATCTTAAGTCAATATGGGCCAAAGTAATATAGAAGTTAAAACCAAGCAAGCAAATTGTGTGAAAGGGAGCACTCTCAATGTGTTATATTCTGAACACTAAAGTTTTGAAAGAAGAAACAGGCTGCATAATCTCTTAATTAGTCTAAAAAAATGATAACCCGAATGCCAACTTTCAACATTCAGTATAAAGGCATTTCAATTTCCTAAACGTTTATATACTAAACCCAAGAATTTGTAACAACCTAACTACATAAAAACATAAAGTGTTCACACAGAACTTTATCCTGTGCTCTTGGGGAAACTGTTGCAGTCTAATGTGTAGACTAGTGATGTGATTTCTTCTCTGATCTCCGGTACAAAAATGTATATCCCAATGTTGTGTATTAAATGTATCTTGATATAGAACAACAAGTGTTTGCTATAGCAATTCTGAGGAGAAAAAATTTACATAGAACAATGAGCTATCATTTTCTCTTTAGGAAGTATGGCTGTGATTGAAGAAACTCTCTAAACTACATTTTGCCCCTAAAATATATTTGGGGAAGAAGTTCCTCCATGAATTTGAGTTTGTTATTTTTCTTCAGAAAAGTAACCCTAAAAAGCTGCATGTAAGAACTCACACACCTTCCTGGTATAAGAGTTCATATAGACTTTTATAACACAATGAACCAAAAGGAAAATAGCAACTCAACTCTTCAAGATGCAGCTCAACAGCAGAACACTGCCCAAGATCCTACACTTAATACCCAGAAGAAGAAAAGTAAAATCCAAGTGTGGACATTCCAGAGGTCTCCAAACATTCACTATGTCCCGGCACCTCAACCTTTGCATGGTTATACATCCAGGTGGGGACCATCATGCTTGCTACTTCATTACTTTAGAGATCTACAGTTTCAGTAAAGGGCACCCTCTGAAAGGACAGATTTTAAGCAGATATTTTTCCCTGTGGATTTTTGTTTGCTTGGTTCTTTGGTTGGTTGATTTTTGTTTGTTTGCTTGTTTGTTTTTGTTTTTCTAATAGCTGGTTGGGAACTTTCCCGAGTTTTGCTGCTCTGAGCTGCCCTCTGCTGGTGTCCTTCTATAAATACTTTATGGAAAATGCCCCACTCTCCCACGGGAACAGCTGGGGTGCCGGCCTTACTTCTCCTGCATAAAAGTGGAAAGGGGGAGGACCACACTTCCATTTTCAAAATGTAAAGAATCAGTGTAAAGCCTTTTCAGTTTAAGAACTTTGACTTGAGTTTTAGTTAAATTTGAGATACTGCTTTTTTCAGAACACCTACAAGGTTGAAAACTAGAGGTGATGTGTCATCTAAGAAGCGTGGCTTTACATAAAGTCAGTAAGCAAATCAGTATGATGTATGAATTTACATAAGGTGAGACTAAATTTTCAGGACAATCAGTTCTTTTCCAAGTTGTATGAATAAGGGTTACAAGAGAATCACTTCCTCCTGCATTACTCATCTGAGTTGGCCAGAGAGACCATGCCAGTGAATCTGACACACAATCAGAAATCAGCAGTTCTTTTCTGTGGAAACACTTGCTTGTGGGCCTGGGCCTTGCTCCTCTTTCTCTCTGCTTACAGCTTCATGGTCCTGAGACTCAGACCTGACAGTCCTGAGAATCAACAGCTTCATTTCAACCACACCACAGAGGAAGACATCCTGTTACGATGCTGGTGTTCTGTACTCACAACTTGTGACAAATTAAAGTGTTTGTTAAGCTTTTCATCACGGAACATATTCAGAGTCTTAAGGACCACAGGGTGACCAGTGCAGATGCCCCACAGAACATCTGTCAAAGTACCCATCTGAGAGTTCGAAAACCATGTTCAGTTTTTAGAAACCCAAGTAAGCTTTAAGAACAAATTGTATTTCTCAAGGGAAAAAAAATTGGCGTCTGTGTTCCAGTAAAGAGACATACAGCATACATATGTTGAAGGTCTCTTATAGTGACAAACAAACCACTCAAGTATTCAACTTATCTTCATATTTGATGCTTATTATATGTAAGCAACAGATGTATTTCTCATCTCTGCACCATAAAAAAGTGATTTTCTATGAGAAATTCTAAATAGAAAATGAGTCAGTCTCCGTGCAAATCCATACTGCGCACATACCATTTGTAATGTAAACACACTGACACTTTAGAGAAGGGTTCGTGGAATCTGATACTCTTCAATGCCCCCAACACCCAGATCACATGCCCTCCACTCCTCCACAGCTGGCATTAGTAACAACAGCTCCCGGTGACCACCAGCATTCACACTTGACACAGGGCTACCATACCCGTGTTTACGAAAGAGGAGTAACAACAGTTGAATCTTCCCATTCCCCATTCCCCAGTGTCTCCCCAGTACTGTTTGTATTCTCCCCAAAGCCCAAGCCAGTGTGCGATGTAATCAACGAGCTACAATCTACCTTTGACAGTATTTGTCCTTACCTGTACCTGGTGGATGTCTACAGGTATGTGGAGAGTTATTTGTTCTTGGACATGTTCCAAATGTTCTTATGCTATTTCTCCTAGGGTTTCTCCATGCTGATCCATTCAGATATCTCATTACTTTCTAAAAGAAAAAAAAATGTTAAATTATCTTAAGTCCATTCTTTTTTTTTTTCAAATCAGGGTTAAACAAAGGCAAACCGGCATGACTGGCACCTTGGACAGTGCTAACAGGTGTTGGTTTTTCGTGCACTACGATGCCAGAGACCTTCTCTCCTCTTGAAGCTTTACTTAAAAAGCCACATTTGTTATTTCAGATCAGGTTTTTGTGCTCCTTACCTCTAGCATTCCCGTGAGGTCACATTCTGTGAGAAACATCCTGCCCTTCTCCCCACAAAAAGGTTGCATAGCATCAGAATGCAGAAGCCTGCAACTTGCTAACTTTGCTCTGTGTTATTTACCAATCGCACAAAGAAAATGCTGTCTATTCAGAACTCATTTCAAAACTCTTTTCACTGTGAGTAAGCGAACAAGCGGGCTCATGTCCCAAGCCACGGTCATATCCCCAGTGGTCCAGTGATGGCTATGGGGCTGGCACTGAGTGGCACAGCCTTCACACACCCTACAAGGGTCTGTTGTAAACGGTCTGGGACCTTCAAAGCCACAGTGAAGAAATAAGGTGGGGCTGGGCTCCTTCACTTTCTCTTCTCCAGTTTCTGTTCTTGTTTGCCCTGAATCTGTGTCATCAGTAGCTCTTTCCCAAAAGGCTCCTTTTCCTACATGTACAAGATGTCACCAAGGTAAAGTAGCTGGTAAGGTGCTGAGGTGCTGTCCTTGAGCAAGTAATATCAATCCCTAAAGACCTCAGTTGCTTATCAGAGCCATGCAACAAAGCCTGACCATGCTGTCCCCATTCATTCCTCTCTCTCTTCCTTTCTCTCTCTCCCTGTCTCTCTCTCTCTCCCTCTCCCTGTCTCCTTGTCTCTCTCTCTTTCTCCCTCTGAAGCTCTAACAGTCAAGTCTCAATATAAAGCTTACTGTCACACCAAAGGACATGAGAATAACAAATAATAATAATAAAAGGGGAGAGGCCACTGGCAGACTGACAAGGTACGTTATCGAAATGCAGGAGTTCTGAGACCATCTGGGAAAACCCTCAGTGTACCACAAAATGCTCAGGGCTGAGGAAGATACTTGTGGGGACCATCTGAAAGAAAGGAGTAGCATCTTCCCTGGCAAGATGGTGAGGTACCCCGCTATAAGAAACTGCCCAAGATTCAGTGTTCTAGAAAGCCCAGCACAGGGAGTCACAGCAGAGTCAGTCAGGACAGAAACCAGAACACTAGGCATCATATCATTCCAGATGCTCTGCTTTCTTCCTGCATGTCCCATTACACAGTCCTTGTGGTTGGTGCATGAAAGGAATAAGGGTGTCAGAGCTGCATACTATGGATATTATCCAATGGTTGGGAATTTGGTCCCACTAAATAAGATGACAAGAACGAGGGAAAAAGCAAGCTGAAAGTTGTTTGTTTGTTTGTTTGTTTTTCAAGAGTTGTGCTTTCTCAATTAAGTTAGCCCCTGTAGACATTGCTGGCAACCCAGGGCACTGCATTTTATGGACCTTGAGGTTTCCTCAAAGTAGGACACGGCGCCTGGCCCATGGCAGCCTACTAGTTTCCCAGCTGGTATTGGTTGTTTCACGTTAAGGCAATTTCTTCAATATGGTTGTTTTGGAGAAGCCTAGATAAATACCTATTCCTGAAGCTTCTATCTGTGGATCAACATCAATATTTCTTTCTAACAAACAATTTTCACAGACTTTGTGCTCCCTCTACTTCCAACCCACTTCCCAAGTCACAGAATCTCTGAAAAAGTACTTACCACCTACTACACTATTCTGTCTTGCAATTAAGGTTAAATATTTTGAATAACATGCAAGACATTTCTCTTGGACCGAAAGAGAAACTCAGGGGAATAAAAAAAATAATTCTTTAAAAAATGAAAGGCAAGCGTACTTGTGAGCTTCCCAAACTGAGCAAGTTTGGGTAAGCATATGCAGGCTCAGTTTGGGAAGCCACAATATGCCATTCATCCCTAACTAGATGACGGGACAGAAATATTGCTGCTGAAGCAACCAACGGAAATATGCTGTTCATCCAAAACAAACTTGTAAAATCTAACTTCCACTGCTGACATTTTTCAGATGAGAATTTTGCCTACACATCACTTTTCACTTTCTATGTGAACCTGATAAGCCAGGGACATATCTCAGAAGACGGAATCTTCACATTATGAAATAAGGATTTAGAAATACTTCAGAAACAATTAGGTGAAGAGCCTTCCTTGAGATGAGGCTACATATGAATGGGTATGAGTAAAGCATGTGGTTAAAGCATTAAAAACCAAAACTCTTGGGCCAATGACTCGCATCTATTCACTCCCTTTACTCCTCAAACCTTTCAACCATTTGCTAAGGAGCCCCTTTATATCAATTACATCATAGCCCTACCACCATCCCCAATGGATAGGTTTTGCTTGCAAGAACTGACTTTGACTCCCAAGGCTAGATAAATATGATGAAAAAGGTTGAAAATCTCCACTGGGACCATGTTTAAGAAGGGGAGCCTAGGAGAAGCAACCACAGTGCTTCCTCCTGGGGACCACATCTCGATTCCATCTGTTCTCATCCTCTGCCTTCTTCCTTCTCCACTGCTGGAGATGGGGTGAGAAGCCATAGTACAGACATCATTTGGGCAGAATAAATGCAAAAACCACCTTTACTTTTCAACTAGCACTTTTCTTGACTTCCAAGGTCCACTAACAAAGCATGATGTTTGCAAATATTTTAGGGCCACTGTAAGAAGAAGCTGAAGTTGAGATAATCTGCCTTATCCAGATGAAGTATGATGTTCTAATTTTAGAAAAATAAAACTACTCAGAACAATGTAGGAACACTACAGTACATAGTAAAATCCACACAGCACTCTACAAAATGGTGCTATAAAATTCTCACTTGCTGGCAGACGGTAAGTGCTTGTTCATGTACAAAACAGCCATTCTACTAGGTACTCATTTTGTAAAATATCCTTAAAACAACCATATAGTTACATTCTGTTCATAAACTGCTGCTTATCGTTTGGGTTGTTGTGAATTACTCCCTCTGGAAAACTACATTTATTTGAATTAGGGAACTGAACAGCAAAGGTTGTCCTAATGTTTATCTATTAAATAATGTTTTCTGGAGGAGTTAATGTGACAAGGTGTTAACCTAATAACTATTGGCAAGGATGTCACTGTCTCTAAAGAACTGCACCCAAGCAGAATAGGTAATGATTACTTGTGCTTGGATTCAGTAACTTGTGGAATCTGCTTTCTGAAAACGCCTTTTGGAGTCTGCAGGCAGTACTGGCAAGGCTAAAAAGGAAAAGAAAACCTTTTGCTGGCAACTTACAAAGTACAACTAGAGCTTAGATCCCCTCAGTATGGTACAGTAAAATGCACAGCCCCATTGGTGACACAAGATTACAGCCTTGAGAATGGGTGTGAGAAGCAGGCCAGGCCATAGCTGTCACCGGTCACTAACGCTGAAGAAAGCTGAAGAAGGGTCAGCCCACAGATTTCCGATTCTTTTTCCTTGAACTATGCCAATTAATTTTTTTTTAATTCTTTGAGAAACCAGTGGGCGGGCACAGATGGGAAGTGGGAAGCTGCAAAGGGGAAGAAGATGGTACTGGAGAGGCGTGCTGAGCCAGGCGCTCCTCTGCAAGTGCATCTTCCAAGATCCAGATGGCATGGCCTTCCTTTGCTACTGCCACCTGGCACCACTGTCTCTTTAGCACCCCCTATCGGCTGTCAGAACCAAGCGACCATAATTGATACCGGGTTACACTAGATGAATTTCCAAGCCCAAAGGTGATATCTTACTATGCAACATGTGAGGTGCTGTGCAAACATTATAAATACTTTTAAAGAACAGAATGTTTTAAAAGAGCCTTCTAATGTACCAATTCCATGAAATGTAAACTCTACTTAGGAGAATGCTCCTTTATCTATGCAACAAACTTTAAAGTAGTCTCTTCCTAGTAAGTTGTCAGCAAGTGCAATCTACTTGAGTAAGTCACAGTGGCCTGAGAAGGTAAAGGCTGCTTTGTTCTGAGCCGTGTGTCTTCAGAGCTGAGGATGGATTAGGCCCCTGTCCTCTTTCTATGTGTGTGACTTATCTCTGTATCAGAGAGCTGTGCAGTGACCTTTGAGGGGCAGCTGTATATCAGCTCTTTATAGAATACAACTTGAGAAGGAGGAGGAGGGAGAGGAGGAGGTGATTTAGAAGACAAATCAGCAAGGCTGCATAGGACACTGCCTAGCGGCTGCACTAGGGGAACTCTGCAGCTCACTGGCACTTTTATCTTTGCTAGAAACCTCTCCCAGATCCAGGCTGGTGACTCTTGCATAAAAGACAATTTTCTCCACTCAGAGTGTGCAGTCTCGTTACTAAAGTACTAATAGAAAACACTGAAGAACAAACACAAACAGCATCGAGGTGCAGATTTCGGAAGAGGGGCATAAAGTGCAACAGAGCCAGTAACATCAGGCCCTACCTCTCCAGGGCACTGTGAAGGGCCTCTGGAAAGTGAGTATTTCATGGGAGATAAAGAAAGCGGTAAGAATTAACTAGAAAAAGGGGATTCTTTCCCAACCCACCCATGGCGTGTGGAAAGAAGCCAGAGCACAAAAAGCAGTGGCTGAAATGAATGGGCACAAAAGCTAATCCTGCCAGAGACTTCCCATCAGCGGGTAGGCCACGCTCTGTGTCTGCAAATGCCTCCCTGCAATAGTAATTCCCATGTGCTTGTTCATACTTCTTTTAAGAATATAAAAATGAGCCTCATACAAGATCCCTGAAATAGATGCCACTCATAAGTAGTATAATATCACAATAATCTGAATAAAATACAAGGACACTAATGTGTACTTCCACTTTCTGCTTCATGCCATTTTTCCATAGAAAGATAAATTTCTAAATTTCACACCCAGGAAAAACCCTTAATCAGTCTATGGTGCCATTTTATTTAACAATTAAAAAGTTCCAAAATTTCTGGGGTTCTCGTTTGTGGCTCTTTTGTTAACGAAGACCTTTTTAGAAGACCAATTCATCATCCAGCATGATGAGTTAAGATTTCCATTTCAAACTTTAAAAATATGCCAATAAAGCACATACATTGGATTCCGGATTACAAAACCTTAGATAAATGGATTAGAGAAGTAACATAGGTGGAAAAGACTTTACATATGAGTTTTTCTGTATTTTACTTAATAGTTGTACAACAAAGTCTTTTCCTTTGTCTTCAAAGGGAAGGAACATCCCAGATCTTAATTAACAGACCAACACCTTTCTTGGGTGAGAGGAGCCTGCCAATTTTTCAAAGGTACAATTGTTAACCATCTGCCACCAACTGGCTCTGTTTTTGGAGTGAGTTGAGTGATACACGTGACTTCAAGAGATTCCCCTATCAATTAAATTTTTTTTAAAGTACAGAAATTTAGTTACTATCCTTGATTCAGTACAAAAGCTTTCACTAGCCTTACACCCTGACCCCATGGCTGTACCAGACAAACCCTTTAGAGGAGACAGGATACAGTCTAGTCTCTGAAACACCTCTGTTATGGTTTGGGGGTTAAAGCTCGCCAGAGACCCATGTGTGAAAGGTGTGTTCACCAGCTTATAGCTCTCTCGGAAGGCAGTGGAACCTTTGGAAGGTCAGGCCTCATGAATGAAGTTAAGCAAACAGAACATTCCCAAAAAAGAGAAGAAAGACTGAGTCTCCAGCCTTTACCAGACCCTCCCCATCCCTCCCTCCCTCTCTCCCCCTCTCTCTCTCTCTCTCTCTCTCTCTCTCTCTCTCTCTCTCTCTCTCTCTCTCTTTCTCTCTCTCTCCTATCTCTGTCTATCTCCCTCCCCTCCCCCTTCTCGCTCTGCCCTTCTCAAATGCCATGCGGGAAAGAGAACTCCACTGTCAGGTATTCTATCCATGATGCCCTCTTCCTTGCCACAGGCCCAAGCAATGTGGCCAAATTACTGTGGCCTAAAATCTCTAAAAACATGATCTCAAATAAACCTTTCCTCCATGTTAAGTCTCTTTATGTTCCACCCTGATAGAAAGCTGATTAACACAGTCTGCTCTCAGGACAAGAACACTTCACTTGTCCTACCTTCTCACCCCCATCCCCACCAACACCCATCCTAAAAGTCAAACTATACATAGAGAATCCATGCATCCAAGAGAAGAGATGCATAAACACCTCCCCCAGTGCAAAGTTGGTATTTGACAAATATGACAACTACAGTCATGTATTTAACCTGAGAAGAAAATGCTCAGAAGGGGGAAAGGGAATGGAAGGGAGGGGCTTTCATGGAACAGTTAACTCCTACAATACACTGTAACTATAGGGAAGCATGGCCCTGGGACCTTCGGGAATGACAACATAAATGAGTGGCCTAAAAGAAAACTGCACAGAACAGTTAGCACTCTGTCACTGAATATCTCTGTTCCAGAACCACATTCTATCCACCAAATATCTGGAGGAAGAACATTAAAAACTAGAAAAATTAATTGTATTAATCATAAATATTTTAAAGAGCTGTTTTAATAATGGTAATTTTTTATCTGTATGACAAAGTGAATGCCCCTGCACACTTGAATATGGTCAGCAGAATCCAAGAGTGGCACCAAGCCTGTTACTTATAGGAGCAAGTCACTGATTTTTTTTAAAAAACTATTCTTCTTTTAAAAACAGAGTATTAAAAAATTATAGATAAAAATGCACTTTATAGCAGAAAACTAAGGGAGATAACAAAATACATGATTTATAAGGCTATTCCTGAATAGGAAATAAGATCACTCATACTTGTGGAAAACAGCTTTAAAAAAAAAAAGCAAGGTACATATATTTCTCATTTGAAAAAAAGGGGGGGGCATTTAAAATTATGAGAGTATCCACATGGTATTACATGATCTTTGAACAGAAAAGCCTATGTGTGACTTAATCCCTGTAAACCTACAGAGCCTATCAAAACCAGCAAGCAAACACCATGGTTTGGATGAGAATTGTTCACCAAGGTAAATCCATTGACCTAAGCTGTTGGCACCCTTTTGGAAAGTTGTAGAAATTCTTGGACTTAGAGGCCAGCAGAGCAATGTATAGCCACAGGGGTGGAGCGCACAGGCTAGAGCAAAGCCCTGGTTCTGACTCAGCTCTCTACTTCCTGAGTCATGAAAATGCCAGCCGTCTCCCATTCCTGCTACTAAGAACAGGAGCTAGTCCTGTTGCCATGCCTTCTCCATCAGGCTGAGCTACATTTTCTGAGCCAGGGGCCAGAGTAAATCCTCCTTTAGGTTGTTTCCATCAGATAGTAAACAACAGAGTCAAAGTTGGGTGTATAAACTGAAAACAATGCTGCACCCCCACAAGAAAGTGAACACCACTAAACCATTAAACACTGTGGCTGGGAAAGCAGGATTAGATGAAACTTCTAAAAACAAATCCCAATACCTCTATACTTTTTGTTAGTAAGTAAAGTCACTTTAAAACTACAGGTTGGGGCTGGGGATATGACTCAGTTGGCAAACGTGAGCAGACCAAGCTTGACCACCCAAGTTCAATGCTCACATGAGAAGTAGCATGTGCCAGTATACCCCACTCCTCCAGTAAGTTGGCAGGCAGATATGAAGAACCCACCAGCAGCTCAGAGGCTGGAAGTGTGCCGCAGGGCAAACAACAAGAAAGGCTGTGTTTCCACAAAGTGGAAGGAGAGAAGCAATTCAATCAAGTTTCCCTGGGATCATGCATCTATAAGCACATGGACACACATGCACACACATACACACAGAGAGAAACAGAGACAGAGAGTAACTAAATGTTTTTACACCATATTTGACCAACTCCCAATAGATTTGATTCCGAAAGCCCAGTACTGGGCCTAGGAATCTGCATTCTAATAATAAGCTGAGAAGTGTGACTTTGGAGGCCGCAGCAGCAACTACTTGCTTCGGGACAGCATGTTGGGGTTCAGCTTCCAAAGTCACTATTTCCTGACACCACACCAATGAACAGATATTCCATCGCCTCTGTGTGTGTTTCCTCTTCAGTATCTTCAGGCTGGACACAATAATCAAACGTGACGTACATTTTTGTATCAACTAATCATTGCAAAGTCCCTAAGATATCACAAGTACGTGTAGTAATACATCCAAAAATCAATATGAGAAGACACTACAGTTTGCTTATGCTTTTTTGTTTTTCAAGTCAGGGTTTCTCTGTGTAGCCTTGACTGTCCTGGAACTTGTTCTGTCAACCAGGCTAGCTTCCAATTCTTACAGATTTGCCTGCCTCTGCCTCCCAAGTGCTGAGATTAAAGGCATGCACCACCACCCACCATGCATCTTTTTGGGTTTGTTTTTTGTTTTTGTTGTTAATGCTGCGGACTGAACCTAAAACCTCATGCAACCTAAGTAAGCCCTCTACCACTAAACTACGCCACAGGCCCTATTTTTTTCATAGTATTTCATGTGCCTGTGTCATAGTCTGAGTGATAACTGCAGAATTCATGCACTGAAGTCCTACTCCACTACCTCAAAGTATGAATGTATTTGGAGATGGGGCCCTTACAGGGGGAAGTAAGTTTTGAGGAGGTCTTGAAGTAAGGCCATCCTCTAATTGATGGTATCCCTACTAGAAAAGAAAATCTGCACACAGACATACATATATGAAGGGAGATCTGACCTCCATCAGCTTTTCACTGGGTCACATTCTGATAGGGATAGATACATATCCCAATAGTTCTGTTTCTCTAAAGCCTGCCCAATACATCACCTGAAAATCACTAACAATGACACTGGTTTAATACTACCAGTTATATCCCAAAGTAACGGCCCTCCAGAAAACCTTCAGAAGGCTGAAATGTGAGGGGCACTGAGAGTCTAGGAACTGCAGGGTCACCCACCTCTTCAGTCCAATTCTGCATAGGATTTAGTTTGCAGACATTTCCTCAGGGTTCTAGTTTGTCTTATGTTGCTGTGACCAAAAACAACTTGAGGAGGAAAAGGTTGTTTCCATTGCACTTCACAGCCCATCCCTGAGGCGAGCCAGGACAGTAACTGAAGTCAGGCACCTGGAGACAGAAACTAATGCACAGAGCACTGTGGGGAGCTGCTTACTGAACCACATTCCAGGACTTGCTCAGTTTGCTTTCTCATACAACTCAGGACCACCTGGCCAGGGGTAGCAACCCCCTCAGTGACTGGGCCCCCTACTTCAACCCTACATCAATAAAATGCCCTATAACTTTGCTTACAAGCCAATCTGATGAAGGAAATTTCTCAACTGAAGTTTCCTTTTCCCAGGTGATTTCAGTTTGTTTCACACTGACAAAAACTAAGCAGCTCTGGCTCTTCGACCTCCCTGCCCCCTGAGGGAGGAGCAGCCTTGCTAGGCCACAGAAGAGGACACTGCAGCCATTCCTAAGAGACCTGATAAGCCAGAGTTAGATGGAAGGGGAGGAGGTCCTCCCCTATCAGTGGACTTGGAAAGGTGCAGGGAGGAGATGAGGGAGGGAAGGGAGAGATAGGGAGGGAATGCAGGAGGGGGCTATGGCTGGGATACAAAGTACATAACCTGTGATTAATATAAAATTAAAAATTAAAAAAAACTAAGCAGCTCACTCAGCCCTCTTAGTCTCCTCTTCATATAGAATCCACTATAGGTGAGTCCTCTTGAGAGGCTGACTGGCTTTCTCTGCCTTTTAGGTTTGGCCAGTGTGTAGATGAGCTACTGTGGAGGGAGGAGAGGATTTGTTTGTTTGTTTGTTTGTTTGTTTGTTTTCCCCCTGAAACTGGATCCAGAGGCATTGGGGTCAGAGGCCTCTCTGCTAACCACATCCACAGCTCCCAGGCAGCCACCAAGGCAGTTAGTTCCCAGAAACTCCAGGCACTGCTGCTTTCACTGTTATTTTCAAAACTAACGTGTTTCACTTTAAAACAGCAAGTGATTGCCAACTTGACAGATTTGTAAGTTGTTAAGGTTCTCTAGGGTCCGACTGCCAAAGTCTCTCTCTGCTTTGGCAAGATTCCAGGGTCCAAGGTAGGATCTGGGACAGGATGCAGAGTCCCTGTTGACTTTATCTCTTGGGTCACCCAGATAATAAGGGCTCAGGCAACCAATCAGCAACCAATCATGAAAGATGATTGAAAGAAAAAGAAATAGGGGAGGGAACCCAGGACTCCTTCTCCAGGTCTAGAGACTGGCTACAACGCTGCTAAAACTTTAGCCACTATTTTTGCTACAGCGAGGACTGTAAAACAGCTTCTAGCCAAAACTGCTAGGGTTTGTAAAAGCGGGCTCTTTGATCTGAGACTGGCTCCTGAGCAGGGGCAGGCCCCCTGAGCACGGAAGCCTCCACAGGGTAATGTGAACCTTTTCCTGTTTTTCATAGGCTGATAGTTAGATCCTGAATTGCTGTTAAATTCTTTGTAAATCAGTAAGAAAAAGAAAAAAAAAATGGAGGGGGGTAAGCAAAGACCATTCACACACACATGCTCAAGGAAAAAGGTAGATGAAGAACTTTAACTTCAACAAATTTCCACAAGCTTACACATGATGATTTTATTGATTTCTTTTTGCTTTATTTTATTTTTCATATTAATTACAGTTTATTCACTTTGTATCCCAGCTGAAGACCGCTCCCTCATTCCCTCCCAACGCACCCTCCCTCCCTCCTCTCCTTCCATGATAGGAGAGGTGCTCCTCCCCTTCCTTCTCACTCTAACCTATCAGGTCTCATCTGGACTGAATGCATTGTCTTCCTCCCTCCTTAGAGGGAGGTGATCAAAGAGCCAACCACTGAGTTTATGTCAGAGACAGTTCTTGTTCCCCTTACTAGGATACCCATTTAGATACTGAGCTGCCATGGGCTACATCTGTGTAGAGGTTCTAAGTTATCTCCATGCACGGTCCTTGGTTGGAGTATCAGACTCAGAAAAAAAAACCCTGGGCCCAGATTTCTTGGTTCTGTTGCTTTCCTTATGGAGCTCCTGTCCCCTCCAGGTCTTTCTATCTCCCCCTTCTTTCATAAGATTCCCTGCACTTGTACAACCACTTCGGAAACCAATCAGGCACTTTCTCAGACAATTAGGAATAGTGATTCCTCAAGACCCAGCTGTACCTCTCCTAGAAATATATCCAAAATATGTTCAAACACACAAGGACATCTGCTCAACCATGTTCATAGCAGTTTTATTCATAATAGCTAGAACCTGGAAACAACCCAGATGCCCCTCAGTTGAGGAATGGATACAGAAATTGTAGTACATTTATACAATGGAATACTACTTAGCAATTAAAAACAAGGAAATCATGAAATTTGCAGGCAAATGGTGGAAACTAGGAAAGAGCATCCTGAGTGAAGTATCCCAGAAGCAGCAAGACACACATGGCATATACTCACTTACAAACGGATATTGGACAAATAATATAGGATAAACATACTAAAATCTATATACCTAAAGAAGGTAATCAGGAAGGAGGACTCTGGATAAGATGATCAATTCTCACTCAGAATGGCAAACAGGACGAACATTGGAAGAGGGAGAACACAGGGAACCAGACAGGAGCCTATCACAGAGGGCCTCTGAAAGACTCTACCCCCCAGGGTATCAAAACATATGCTGAGACTCATAGCCAAACTTTGGGCAGAGTGATGGTATTGATTTCTGATAGCATCCCCTGTGCAGAACCTACAGCAAATTTAGGCTATCAGTACCATAGCATCAGCCCATACATACACATAAAAAAACAATAAGACATATAGACCTGTACATTTTCATACAAACATTCAATGGACAATACAAAAGGAACTCCTTACATACAGACAACTGACATACACTCATGTAGCATATGAACAAAAAACAAACAGACATATTTACATGTAAACACATATAAATACATATTTACAACTCATGGATGAAGCAAATTCCAGCAGCTTTCATTCAATAGGACTCCACCACCAGCCTTCTTTCAACGGTGTCTGTTGTGCCACAATTTATTGGTTAGCCTTTATATCTCCCAGAAAAGGAATTACCAAAAAGCCAATTAATCACAAAAACAGATGAATTCTAAAATACAAGTTATATGTTTTAAAACCAAACATTTCTTATCTATGGAGCCAATACATAAGTTCATAGTGAGTTCAGAGTGACAAAGGTTGACAAGGGTCTAAAAGTTACAAGAATATATGTCTTTTCAATTAATACTGACATAGCTACACATTTTTCAGCTATCTCTAAGTTTACAGTGAGCTTAGGGCAATAATTTTATCTGTCTTTCATTCTAAGAAACAAAGTAAATTTAAAATGACAGTATATAATGCCATAAGGTGACAATGTATAAAGAATTACAACAGAACAGTTTGTATATAACGACATCAAGGTTTGTACTTAATTAGACATTGCTTGGTAGTCCCATTATAGTTTGGGTTTAAGGGAAGTTTAAACATACTTGCTTATATTTATTGTGTATAGCAGGATTTGTGAGTGAAGGCTTACCTTGAAGACACAAATCTGTCTCAAACCTGCCTAGTGAAGCATCTGGAGGTTCACAAAATTACTTATTGCATCCATAAACTTTCTAAAGTTATTTTAGACGTTTGAAAACAATTTAACTTTTAAAATTGTTTGAATCAAGTCAGGAATTCCATAATCAGGAATTAATTCATCTGAACAGCAGTATATTATCAATAAAATCCCATAGGAAGTTTGTTCAGAGTGTGAAAATACTCAGAAAATGATGATTCACACGAGACCAGATTATAGAGAGATGCAGCAGTGTACAAAGAATGAGTGTCAGAGACTGGAAGCAATTCTGAAGTGTGTCATGGTACAGACCTTGCAAAATACTGGAACCCCTTCAAGAAAGCCCGCCTGCCTAATGAGAGCTCCTTCAACAGAGGCTCCTGACAGTAAGTAACCCAGCAGAGCTGCCCTCTGCAACCTACAGGAGTTTTCCTCTTTGTGCACAGCCATTAATTCAGAGATTTCCAGAGAATAGACACCAAATTAAGACTCATATAAAGCTCTATAAGCACAGAAATAGCAAAGGAAATTATCAGAAATTATCACAACAATTCTGTTGTGACAACACAGCAAAATGACAAGCCAGTATTCATCTGGTCTAGCTTGCAGTGCATACTTGGGATTGAGGGATAAAGGAACAAGTTGGATTTAACTCTAAAATTATAACACACCATTAATAGGCCACAAAAGAATTACACTTTGATTTTTGATTTGTCTGGTTTTGAAGCAGGATCTGGTCTAGAACTCAGGTTCAAGTGATCAAGGCAAAAAGCTCATTTCTATCCCTTGACATGGAAAGAGCTGCAGGATTTCCCTGCTTCTGGTATGACAATTAATATGTAAGTTGTCAGCCTTCTACTTAACAAAATGGCAATTGCTAGGTTAGTGCCACTTTCTAAAGTTAGCATAATCCTACATAATGGACACTTAGCTTGAAATCATGATGAAAATACAAGTGTGCAAATCTCTTATACAACAGCCACAAAAATACCAGGTATGAGTGTGTTAAATTTTCACTAATAGTGTTTTTCCTAGATTAGAATATTTATCTCTTTCAGAAACTGCAACTTTCACTTTATCTAATAAAAAATAATAATTGGTATCACTAGAGGGAGACAGTTTGCTAAAAATCTATTATCAGGCAGAACAGAAAATGTTTTAGTTCTTTAAAATAAAGGAAAGGGCCTGTAGAGAAGGTTCTGTTCTTATGACCACTGCCTGCTCTGTCAGAGGATCTGTATTCAGTTCCCAACTCCCACAAGGTGGCTCCCAACCACCCCTAACTCTGATTGCAGAGGACCCAATTCCTTCTGCTGTGCACAGACATATATGAAGGCAAAGCACTCAAACACAAAATGAAATTTGAAAGTCCAAAAGAAAAAATTAAGAATAAAAGAAAGTTACTGCATGTTGTTTCAAATATTCATGTCATCTTGTGAATTTAACAAATTCACACATTATTAACCAATGAAATTTCCCTTTTTCAAGCATAACAGAAACTGAATTAAAAGTTACAAATGGACACAAAGGCAGATCCAAGATGGCGGCCCCGGGAGGACACTGTGTCTGTGGAGCAGGACAGCAGCATCCGCACAGTGACCAGGAGACTCAAGTCTGGGGCCTAAAACACCAACGTTTGTGATTGCCAGGTAAGAGGAAATCCTACGGTGAAGAAACCAATTGGGACCGAACTCAGGTCACCCAGTCAATCCCTGGAAAAGGTCCTGGGGACCGCGAGCGCACAGCTGCCGGCCTAGATCAGAGCACAAGGCCTCCCTGCGGCACCCCCAGCTGCCATCGCAGACCTGGACACACAGCCTCCAGCCCAGAGAAAGGCGCCCAGCCTCCAGACCAGAGCAGAGAACCCAGTTGCCGGCCCAGAGAGGAGGGCACAGCCTCTGGCCCAAAGCTGGGTGCACAGCCTCGGGCCCAGAGTGAGGCACCAAGCCTGCACGCGGACCAGAGCAGCCATCCCAGACCTGAGTGCACAGTCTCCTGCCCAGAGCTGAGCACTCAGCCTCTGGCCCACAGACTTGCTGTGTGCTCGACGCACCTTCCTAGACAGAACTGTGGGCCCCAGGGTACCAGACTGAGTTTCCCTGTTGGGAGAAAACCCCACAGCTAGGGAATCAGCAGATTCTTCAACAGAGCTGTACCTGGAAAACAGTGTAACAACAGCAGCAGCTCACTAAATTCAGAATGAGAAATCCAGCAACAGGGCAGCTGTCTCCAGGACTTCTACGGGTGAGAGGAGAGCCCCCCTGACTAACAAAGACCACAGTTACCACTCAGGTCTATACACCTGAGTTGAACAGTGGAAATTCCTGAGAGACACCGGCCATTCAGTGACCATACCCAAAAAGCAGAGGAGGCTTTCTTCAGGAAAAATCATCTTCCTGCCAAGGGGATTCTCCCCACCCCAGGATTCCAGGAAGCGCCAGAAACTAACAGCCAACACCTAAAATAGTCCAATGAGCATAAAAGCTCAACCAACAAAAGACAGAGCAATATGGCATCTCCAGAACCCAGTCAACCAGGAGCGAGGAGCCCTGGACACCCCAGGATAAATGAAATTCAAGATGACCTTACATCTCTGCTGATGAAGAGGATAATAGAGGAAACAAAAAGTTACAAATGGAAATGTGTCAAACTCTAGAAAATATTTACATAGACTTTTGCGACAAAGCGAAGTGTGATAGCGCACACTTGTAGTCCCGGAACTCAGGAGGTGGTGCAAGAGGGTCAGCAGTCCACTGTGTCTGCACAGCAAGCTGGAGGCAGCCTGGGCTACATGGACCATATTTTAAATGAACAAATAAGATCCCTACAAACAAAACGACAGCCTACAGACTAGGAAAGGATCTTCACCAACCCTATATCTGACAGAGAGCTAATATCCTGAATATATAAAGAATTCAAGAGGTTAAAACATAACAAATCAAGTAATCCAATTAAAATATGGGGTACAGAGCTAAATAGAGAATTCTCTATAGAGGAATATCGAATAGGAGAGAAACAAAGAAATGCTCAACATCCTTAGTCATCAGGGGAAATGCAAATCAAAAGGACCCTGAGATTTCACCTTACACCCATCAGAATGGCTAAGATCAAAACCTCAAGTGACAACACATGCTGGAGAGGATGTAGAGAAAGGGGAACCCTCCTCCATTGCTGGTGGGAATGTAAACTTGTACAACCACTTTGGAAATCAATCTGGCGCTTTCTCAGACAATTAGGAATAGTGATTCCTCAAGATCCAGCTATACCACTCCTGAGCATATATCCAAAATATGCTCAAGTACACAACAAGGACATTTGCTCAACTATGTTCGTAGCTGCTTTATTTGTAATAGCCAGAACCTGGAAACAACCTAGATGCCCCTCAACTGAGGAATAGATACAGAAATTGTGGTGCATTTACACAATGAAACATTGTTCAGCAATTAAAAACAGGGAAATCACTTGGAAAGAGGCAGGAAGGAGATGAGGAAGGGACAGGGGGATTGGGAGGGAATGAGGTAGGGGGCTACGGCTGGGATACAAAGTACATAACCTGTGAGTAATATAGATAGATAGATAGATAGATAGATAGATAGATAGATAGATAGATAGATAGATAGATAGATAGATAGGCCAATAAATGAAAAAAGTTTATTAAAAAATAAATAAGGAAATCATGAAATTTGCAGGCAAATGGTGGAAACTAGGAAAAATCATCTTGAGTGAGGTATCCCAGAAGCAGCAAGACACACATGGCATATACTCACTTACAAACGGATATTGGACAAATAATATAGGATAAACATACTAAAATCTGTACACCTAAAGAAGCTAATCAAGAAAGAGGACCCTGGATAAGATGATCAATCCTCACTCAGAAAGACAAACGAGATAGACATTAGAAGATGTAGAGAAGAGGAAGAAGGACAGGAGCCCACTACAGAGGGCCTCTGAAAGACTCTACTCAGCAGTGTATCAAAGCAGATGCTGAGGCTCACAGCCAAACTTCTGGCAGAGTTAGAGGAATCTTATGAAAGGAGGAGATAGAAAGGCCTGGAGGGGACAGGAGCTCCACAAGGAGAGCAATAGAACCAAGAAATCTGGGCCCAGTGGTCTTTTCTGAGACTGATACTCCAACCAAGGACTATGCATGGAGATAACCTAGAACCCATGCACAGATGTAGCCCATGGCAGCTGAATGTCCAAGTGGGTACCCTAGTAAGGGGAACAGGGACTGTCTCTGACATGAACTCGGTGGCTGGTTCTTTGATCACCTCCTCCTGAGGGAGTAGCAACTTTACCTGGCCACAGAGGAAGACAATGCAGCCAGTCCTGATGAGACCTGATAGGCTATGGTGAGAGGGAAGGGGAGGAGTACCTCCCCTATCAGTGGACTTGCAGAGGGGAATGGGAGGAGATGAAGGAGGGTGGGATTCAGAGGGAATAAGGGAGAGGGCTATAGCTGGGATAAAAGTGAATAAACTGTAATTAATATAAAAAATTAAAATTAAAAAACCTACAAATGTTCACCTGTCTCAAGAAATAAAAATCATTTTACAAAGATTGTGCATAAGACTGTGGATATAGCATGCTGGGACCCTGTGTTAACTTGCCAGTACCACAAAGAAGGAAAACTCTTCAAAGACTACTCAAGAACCTGATTTTGCACCCATTAGCCCAACTAAACTAAGTCTCTCCCCTAACTGAAGTGTTGAAGGTAAACTCTACATTTGTAACATAATTTAAAATAGGATAACTAATTTTGAAATCTGGGTTTAGAAGCAAATTATGAGGTTTCTATTTCTTTGTTTAAAAAAAAACAATAACCAACATGATATGTGTGTTATGTGTTTATATTAAATCACAACTCAGAAAAAAAAAGAAATAAAGCAGTTATTTTTTTCATTTTTTGGTTTTGTTTTGCTTTCCAGATAGACACAGCTTTACTCACTTAAATTTCCTGGTGGCCATTGAACACACTTGAATGTTTACTATCTACTCTAAAACTAGGTTTGGGGCAGCTTAGCATCTATAAACAAAGTTAACCTACAAAAAGCAAAATGTGGACTAGGGTGGAGATTAGTTGCTGGGATGTTTATCTAGCACTGAATTCAGCCTCCAGTATCTGAGATAGTGGGTGTGGGGCACATTCCTGTAACCCATGTACTCCAGAATCAAAAGGGGAGTATCAGAAGTTCAAAATCATCCTCAGCTGCACAGAATGTTTAAGGCCAGCTTAGACTACTTGGCCTTCTCTCTCAAAAAAGGAGAAAAAGAAAAATGGAAAGGAAAGAAGGAAGGAAGGAAAAAAGAAAGATGCTGACCGAGAAGGAGTAACCCTCAGAACCCCGCAGGCCAGGTGATGACTGGACAGCTGACTTTTAAAAGATTTGTCTTGTAATTCCCACTCACTTAGAATGGCCCCTTATACTTGTGCATCTTCCTCTTTCTGCTAGGCTTTTTCTTCTAAGTCCTCCTGATTGTCTCTGCCCTCTCTGGAGTTAGCATAGAATGAGTTTTGATTCTAGTAGTTTTTCTACTCAATATACAATACTGTACTCTATTTTAAAAGATCAGATGTTCATTTAAGGTATCTGTCCTTTGAAAACTTTCCTTCCTTTTATGATTGATTCCTATACTAACTTTCATGTTATCACCTGATGCTCTTTAATGAAAGTCACTTTATCCCTCCACGTCTTCTCTCCCACCTCTGTTTGTCTGCTGCTACTACCATTCATTTGTCAGGCCATTCTTCTTCCACAGAAGCCTTGGAGCTAAATAAAATGGTACGAGATAGAATAGTAGAAGTTGTGTCCCAAGTCACAGTTACATGCTTCAATGAGTGTCACCAAAAACTTTAAAGTCTGTAGGAAAAAAACAGACGACACTTGGCCCTGACACCCTGAGGCCAGTCTCGTAAAATATTATCCTGTAACCAGAGCACTAAAAATTGAACCTTGCCTGCCCGAAGGCAAGAGTGCAAGACAGTTCTAGCAATACCATGCACTGGGCCTATGCTGGAGCAGGTCCCAGTGCAGCTGCTGGTGCTAGGCATCTTCACTCTGATGCACACACGTGCCCCAATACTGAATTTCAGATATTCCTAAACACCAAGGACTGCTGTGTCAGGATCACCAATTCATTTGGTATTCATTACCAACAACTAGGTATAAAACCTTCTTGGAGAGACCCTTTTCAGTTCTCATAATAAGCTCTGGCTGACACTGTCACAAATTTAGATAGGAATCCCCTCTAATTCCCCTTTTCTGTGACTTTGCTGAATTTCAAACTTCCTCCCACCACCAAGAGAATGACTAACCTCTGTCAGAACCATTGTGTATACTCAAGAAACAGCGTTTGTTAAAATCGAGGGGGAAAAGTGTGCTCAATTAGTCAAATTTTCAAGTGCTAATATTTTAGAAAGTACTAAAGAGAAGAAAACGCCCCAAGTATAAAAACAATTGAATTACAAAGCCTTGGTAGCATTATATTAAAGTCACAACTCTTGTATGAGTCTAATTGTGACAGTACATATTAAAAAGGCAGAATTGGGACATGGGTGTCATCTGTAATGCATTCATTTTAAAATGATTTCTTCTCTTTCCTGGGAAGAATTCCAAATCAGAAGTCAAAAGACAGCTGTTTGGCTCCAGATGTTTTTGGAAATCACCAATGCACTTTTAAACTGAGAGTCAAGACCCAGACAGAGATGTTAAAAACATAAAATAGCTGGTTTATGATACCTTTAAATTAATTTCCTTTAGCATTAAAATAAAAAGAAGACCAGATGGTGAGGGCTTAGTTTAAAGTGAGAACCATTAAAATAATTTCAGCTGGAAAGAGAGTTCCTATCAGGAATCTGTGAGCCATAAGCAATTGAGGCAGGATTTTAAAGTGGCTCTTTAGTAAGAGATTCTACAGTGTGACAATTATATTCCATGCATAAACTGACATATAGCAAATACATTAAGAATCCTATGCTACGTAAGAAGGTTAGAAGTGGTAAAGTGCTACCAGAAGAATTAATACATTTTACACATTCTGACGCAACTGTGTGTTTCTTCAAAAATTCAGTCAGTGCAACTGTTAAGTTTGTCGATCTCCATTTCTGTCAACATTCTTACATTTATATATCTCATACTAAGGGACATAAAGGTAATGTGTATGTGCTAACGTAATGATGTTACTTAAGGTTTCTCCATTTTGAACAACGTGGTTCCTGTCTTTACACTGCGCTTTTGAAAACAGGAACCAGTTCACATGATTCCCACAAATAAGGGGATTTCCAATTCCACAAAGAAATTAAATTTCTTAGAACTACTTTTTTAAACTGGCTTTATTGCATTGAAGTATAGATCACTGGTACAGAACACTACAAAATAAAATTATGTTTTCACATCTATACATACTTTAATACATACTCTCTCTCGCCTTCCTCCCCCCCCCCCCACTGTTTGTGTCTGTGTGTCTGTGTCTCCATTGTTCAGAGTCCTGCTGAATGGCATAAACTCTGCAGCTGTTCAACTCTAAATGCTGAGTCAGTAATTTTTAGCTAACAGGTTCTGACAATAACTATAATCTTATTGATAACTCCCAGCGAGAAAATGATTCTTAGTGATGGTAATGAAGCCAGAGTTTAATGAAAGGGGTTGAGGCTGGTCCAGTAATAATAGTTGAGGTATAAAGTTAAACCTCTTTATTGCATAGATGACCCCAATTATATGTCAAGCCAAATAATACCCTTTACTCAAACACCTGGTACCAAACGTGGCCACTTCAAATTTCTCCCTCATGGGAGCATCTAATCATTTGGAGTATGCAAACAATAAGCATTAATTGCTAGTTTTGTACTTGAGATGCTGGACCTCTCTGAAGTTGAGCAAATTATTTTTTAAATGCTTTGGCTTGTTGAGAATGGTTTTTTAAAACACTTCCATTAACTAATGATTGGCAAAATAATAATAATAATAATAATAATAATACAAGCCAAGGTAGAGACTGGGCACATAACAGACAGTTCATTAAAAAGGCAATGTGCTTTCTAAAGGCTTTCTAAACACCTGAGTGTTCTAGTTGCATCAAAATGGACTGATGACTGTATTTATCTCAAAATGATAAAATTGCTAAAAACATAAGTACTTGCTGCTTGGCACTAACACTGTAAGTTCACTCAGGACTAAAGTATAGAAAACATTTTTAATATATATGGGAATGCTGCAGGGAAACTGCAGGTCACTTCTTTCACCCAGCTATTATACATCCACAACAAAGGTGTGTGGCCTAGCTCTGGAACTGGCTAAGAGGCTCCAGTCCTTAGCTAGATACTATGAATATGTTAGACATTTACGCTAATGTTGTTTTGTCATCTAGAAAATACAGATCTCTGATTATGCTGATGGCTAAGACCAGGCCTCCTAGAGCTGCTACTGTCAGATCTAGGCAGTCTTCTCTGTTACCAGACTCAAAAAGAACAAACACCAGGTCTCAGGTGGAACCTTTTACTATTCCATTAGCTAGAAACACACACACACACACACACACACGCTCATGCCCACGCTCACACACATACACACACACACTCATACACACACACTCACACTCACACTCACACACATACACACACACACTCACACACACACTTTACAATGACTGCTCACAGCAGTCTTACCTTTGTCTCATGGTAAACAGGAAAGGGCCCACGGATATAGAAGTTTAAGTTATGAGAATGATTTTATAATTCTTGATAATGACTCCTAAATTGATCCAAATAGGTTTTTCAACTTCTCTTGCAGAATAACTATACCTACTAGGAACAATGTGAGTTTTCACTTGCCTCACGTACTTCATTTTAATTAATTTGAACGGGAGAGATGTCAGGAGCCATTCTGTTAAAGGAGCTCATCAAGCAGGAGGGCATTCTGGAAGGATCGCCAATGTTTTGCAAGGTCTATACCATGATACTCCACAGAATTACTTCCAGTATCTAACATTTATTCTTTGTGCATTGTTGTATTTCTCTATACTCTGGTATGGTGTGAATTGTCACTTTCTGAGTGTTTACACACTCTGATTGAACAAACTTCCTATGGGATCTTAATGAAACAAAGCAATGTGAGGGCCACAGGGGTTCATATGATCCAACTTACTTGTTCAGGACCTCTCAGATAAACATATTGAGGAACACATTGTAAGGAGATAAAGAAGTAGAGAGAAGCTGTGACAGTCACATATATCCTAACTACCTCTGTCAGTATCTCTCAAGGTGTACCCAAAATGTACAGCTTCAGTATCACCTTGGCCCACAACAAATGTCAGTTTGGGGCCATCCTCCAGTACAATTACCTCAGAATCTTTTGAGTGTAAGAGCCTAATCAAGAACCACCCTCCTCATGTGCATTATATAGGACATGGTGTGAGAACCTCAGACCAAGAGCCAGAGCAGGGGACATACTTAAATCACCTGCGGAATATATGAGGCTTGTTTGGTGGGTGGGTTGGTGGGTGTGAGGTTGAGAGCTAAGCTAGCCAGTTGATGGACTGATTGGCTTGGTTTTATTTAATCAACCAGTGCTGTGTCAATTCTCAACCAAGCTAAGAACTATTAATAAAGAGATTTGGGGTAAATCGTTGCTTAAAAACTTGTTAAGAAAAGGAAAGTATCTAGAAACAATCCTGTGTCTTCTTCTTTAAAAAAAAAAATCTCCTGATGGGTTTCTAGAGAATTAGAGAATATCCAGAGTTCTTCACCATCCTTTCCCTTTTTCTGGGATATGGTAATGTCCCATGAGGAGAACATCTCTTATCAAGAAACTGTGTCAGGAACCAATCATGTAGGGATAGACTTGAGGCAAGCAAGTAAGCTAACTGGAGGTCCAACCACTGCAATCTGTGATGGGCAGAACCCTAGGTATTTCATCTCCAGAGTGCTTCTCGCTGCTGATTGCCTTTCCATGCTTGTATTTCCCATACCTCTGATATACATATGTGTGTCCATGCAGATATACACAAAAATATATATGGCATAAATATAAATCGTAGCATTCTGTTTCTGTTTATAAGGTGTAGTTTAGAACAGATAACTACATCTATTCATGCATTGCTTAACTCAAGTGTGTTAGCCTTCAAGCCTGTCAGAGATCTGCTGAACATGGCATTTAACATGTGTAAGCTTATTGTGACAGAAAGAGTCTCAAATGCTAACAGTAGCTCCCCGAGGTGGTCTCTGAAAAGATATGGGCACAATAACAGATGACTTCAACTCTGGATTGTGGTATGCTAACCACTGGGCAAGACTGCCCCAACTAGCCCACTGCTAAGGTCCAGACTATACTGGGGACAAACTGGACACCCAAGGAGTTATTGTCTCATGTTGCAGAAAGTGGGGTGAGGTCAATCTTTCACATATTCTCATTCCACAGTAAAAGAAAAAAAAAACTTATCTTCTGAACCTGATGACCGGACTATCTGCCCATATTGCAATGAAGACCTGGGACAACTGTCTAGGTAATGGATTATGACTAAGTACTAATCATCTCTGTCATTTTGATTAATACAGAGATTCATTTAGATTGTGTGTTAATTGTGCCAGGCATATCACCAACAGTTGAAGTATGGGATGATTAAAGGCAATCCTTTCTCTCTAAACACAAGTAGACTACAGAGGGGAAAAAGAGCTATGTATGATTCTTGGCAAACTAGCAACACTGCCAATTGGCACTTCATTTTTTAGCATTTGTTATGCAAACTTTGTGTCAAACAACATAGACAAATGAAAAGCATTAATAGAAGAACTAAAAAATCAAATCATAGTGTCCTTAGGAGTTTCATAACACAGCATAAGAACTTAGTACATGTGCCTGTAATCCCAGCACTCAAGGAGGCTGAGATAGGCAGATTTCTGTGAGTTCAAGGCTAGCCTGGTATACAAAGCAACTCCAGTAAAGCCAATACTACACAATACTATACTGTCTCAAAAACAAAAGAGAGAGAAAAGGAAGAATGAATGAATGAATATAGTGCACCAGCTCATTGCTAAAATGATCGTCTCCCACATCATAGCTCTACCCAGGACAAGCTCATGCTTATTTCCCATGTGATCAACTGTTCCAACCTCAGATCTTTGGCTCAACACTTAAGGGTATATACAAACCCCAGGGCCCTTACCTGCCACAATGACTGCCTCAAGTTCTTATGCTTCTGATTGCAGTGTGAAGTCTAGTTAATTTACACGCTATGCTCTTGACTAAATCAGGTATAAATATATACAAATATATACAAATAAATCAGGTACTGTAATATATGAATTTTGTGCCTAGAAATATTCTGGTATAAAAAGATAGATATGAAAGTGTACTTTTCCCCAAGGATCTAAATCATGGAATAAATACCTCATTTCTGGGAATTTTAAATGCCCCCTTAACAAAGTCTTAATTTCCCCTTTGAATCCATGTTTATTTTTGAGTGGTCCACTTTGTTCTGTAAATCATTTATCTCTTTTGCATAAACTATAAAACACCTTAGATTCTGGAGCTCGCTGAAACACTATGACCCTATTCCACATTTTAAGTCTTGGATCTTTAATTGTAAATGATTTTACAACAGGATTAGCTAGAAAACGACTTGTGATCATATTTGGTGCAACTACTGAAAGGATTGTTTGTAGTAGGCTGCAGGGCAAAGGCCATATTGGCTGATTTGTGTATTTCTCTGTTTCTCACTGCAATATGATACTCAATGTCTAGCTGCTAAAGGACACAATTAAAAGGAAAGGCTGATGAAGAGGTAATGTAATATATAGTACATGATGAAAAAGAAAATAGGGAGATTACACTAAAGAGGAAAGAAATCAGTAAGAGGTGGGCACAGAAACACAGGACAGAGCATTAGGAGAGGAAGTCAAATCAGAACAAAGTATAAACCATTTATTAGTAAAATGCCATAATAAAATTCATTATTTTGTATGCTAACCAAACATTAAAACATAGTAGATCCAAACCAGTCATGGTAGAAAAAAAAAATCATATAAATGTTAACAACATATTATTTACTTGACAGAGCATCATAATTCTCTTAATGCAAAGTTAGATAAACAAGCTGGCTAGGGCAAAATTTATCCTCCACTGGAAGCAAATGAAGAAAACTCCCTAAGCCAATCTGCACCTTGTTTAGCTTCTTTAGGTATACAGATCTTAGTATGTTTACCCTATATCATAGGTCTAGTATCCACTTATAAGTGAGTATATACCATGTGTGTCTTTCTGTTTCTGGGATACCTCACTCCAGATGATCTTTTCTAGATTCCACCATTTGCCTGCAAATTTCATGATTTCCTTGTTTTGTTTTTTAATTTTTTTATTAATTGCACTTTATTCAATTTGTATCTCCCCTGTAGCTCCCTCCCACCTCCCCTCCCAAGCCCTCCCTTCCTCCCTTTTCTCCATTCATGACCCTCCCCAAGTCTACTGATAGGGGAGGTCTTATTTTCCTTCCTTCTGATCTTAGACTGATCTTTTGTTCTCCCTGAAACATGCACACAGCCATTTCCACTGCTACTGCATCAAGAATCAATACTGCAAGATGACAACAAATTTGAAACCTAGCAAAATACACCGACCCACTTCTAGTCAAGGTTAAACTGGAAGACTAAATGTTACTATCATTGGTACCACATATATAGGGGTTCCTGTGTGTACAGCAGGAGAGGATGGTTTTGCGAACTTGGCCAAACAAGGAAAGTAGAGACTTCAAGTCCCCTTCTTTCAATCGTGGGAGGACTCTGAGCTCAGAAATGTTAGAATATCACTGTTTCTTATAAACCCCATATTGTGTGCCTGAAAATGCAGGAGGATTTCTAGCTTATTCCAGCATGGCAGATGACCCAACACAGTGCACCTATGATGAACCTCTGCACCTATGGCCATTAAGCACTTGAAATGTAGTTCAGTCAAACTTGGGTGTGCCTTAAATGTAAACTACACACTTGATTCGACAACATGAATAAATAAGAAAGGTATCTCATCCATGTTTATTAATAAATGCAGAAATACTTTTAGAATGTTGATTTAAATAGAGCTTTATACGTACCTACTAGACAAGCTTTCTATCTCTAAGCTATATCCAAGACCCACGGATTTTTTTTGAGGAAGGATCTCACTGTATACTTTAGACCAGCGTGAATTCACCATGTGCCTCAGCTGGGCCTCAAACACAACACTCAATCCTGCTACCCCACCCTCCTAAATGTTGACATTTGAGGCATGTGATACTATATCTGGCTTAAATACCTTTCCAATGCTATCTTTTTTTTTCTTCCTCTAATGCAGCTATGTAAAAAGTTTTAATGATGTGTAGTTTGCATGTATGTCTCACGTTCTATTTCTACTGGGTAACATCTACCTACACGTTATCTATCATTTAAGTGGAAAACCTCACAGCTGAGGCTGACTAACAGAAAGACAGAGTGAGGTGCTGTTTAGTCCTCCCTTCACCCAAGACTGAGCCTGATAGAAATTCATCTAATCTGAATCTCTTTTTTTTTTTTTTTTTTGGTTTTTGGTTTTTCTAGACAGGGCTTTTCTGTGTAGCCCTTGGCTGTCCTGGACTCACTTTGTAGACAAGGCCAGCCTCTCATAGATGCTCCTGCCTCTATCTCCCTGAGTGCTGAAATTACAGGCATGCACCAAGGCACAGAGCACTGAATTTTCCTTAATTCAAGTAATAAGACAACTTAGTCCAAATAGTTGGATGTCGTGGTCTACAGCCACAGAGTCCAGAAATTGCACCCTATCTCAGAAGAGAGATTTGCATATGGAGGACAGTATCCGAGAGAAGGCCTGTTCCACCAGGATTACCCAAGGTTATTTACCTTCACAAAGCTTAACTTTGGAGCCTATAAACAAAAGGTATAAGCAAGACAGAATTTTTAAGTTATCTCTTTGTCTTTCTTTAAGGATCCAATCACTGTGGTAAAACACCATGACAAGAGTAAGCTGGAGGGGAAGGGTTTATTTCAGCTAACCCTTCCAGATAACAGTCCATCACTGAGAAAAATTCGGGCAGGAAGTCAAATAGGGCAGGACTCTGGAGGCAGAAGCGAATGCAGAAGCCATGGAGGAGTGCTGTTTACTGGCTTGCCCCTCATGGCTTGTTCTGATAGAATCCAGAATCATCCACCCAGGAGCAGAACAAACTACAGCGGGCTGAGCACTCCCCAACCAACAACTAAGACACCTCACAGCCAGACCTTAGGGAGGCATGTTCTCCACTGAGTGCACTCCTTTCAGATACCTCAGGCTGTGCCAACTTGGCATAAAACTAGCCAGTACACTCTCCATTGGCTTACTGAGGCAGGGAATGCAGACTAAACTTCCCTTTTTGCTGACTTCTAAGACCTAATAAATAACTGTAACTCTAAAGTTTCTAATGTGAAAAATGAGAAAAATAGCAGTCAGTACCCACCCATAGTGTTTTTAAAGGTCCTGGGTCACTTCTGCTCTTCTCACAGAACCTCTTTTTTGTTTTTGTTTTTTTCTTTTGGTTTTTCAAGATGGAGATTCCTCTGTGTAGCCCTGGTTGTCCTGGAACTTACTCTGTGGATCAGGCTGGCCTGGAATTCAAAGTTTTGCCTGTCTCTACATTCTGAGTGCTGGGACCATGGTATTTTTGTAGTGACTAAATATGTTTATTAAAGACTCACAATCAGCAGCCGCTATTATTTCTTTTGCTTTTTATTTTGTTTTGTTTTTTTTGTTGTTGTTTGATACTCACTATGTAGCTTGACTGTCCTGGAACTCACTATGTAGAGCAAGCTGGTCTCGAACTCACAGAGGTCCACTTGCCTCTGCCTCCCAAGTGCTGTAATAAAAGGCAAGCTCCAACACACCCAGCCAGCTACTATTTCTCAACAATATTATTAGTACTTCACCCAGGTTTAGGGTAATAATGATTGCTGACTTCAAAAGAGAAGAAAACGAAGACCAGAGATATTGCTCAGCAGTTAGCCATATCTGCTGTTCTTCCAGAAGAATGGAATGCACATCCCAGCACACAGATCAAACAGCTCACAACTGCCTGTAATTCCAGTCCTGGAGAGAGGCCAATATCCTTTTCTGTTTTCCTCTGACATTCACACACATACATACGTATAGATATACAGACCTGAATAAAAATAGAAGCACATCACTTTTTAAAAGGTTAAAGAAAATGGAGTCTTGAACAGGGTTCAAATACATAGGGCTAAAAGATTTACAATATTCAGAAGTAACTTCTTCATTTTCTTTTGTGTCCTGCATATATTTTGGACTAGAAGCAGACACCTTATCCGTTAGACTACACAGATGCGCCAATAATACACCCTGTGCTGAAACCTGGAGACTTTGAATAGAGTGGCACAGTACACAGAACAGCAGAACACCAGACAACTAGGAATAGCACTTCCTCAAGACCTAGCTATACCACTCCTAGGCATATATCCAAAAGATGCTCAAATACACAACAAGGTCATTTGCTCAACCATGTTTGTAGCAGCTTTATTTGTAATAGCCAGAACCTAGGAACAACCCAGAGGTCCGTCAACGGAGGAATGTATACAGAAATTGTGGTACTTTTACACAATGGAATACTATTCAGCAATTAAAAAAGAGGAAATCATAAAATGTGCAGGCAAATGGTGGGATCTAGAAAAGATCATTCTCAGTAAAGTATCCCAGAAGGAGAAAAACACACATAGTATATATTCATTTATTTAGACATATAAGACATGATAAACATAATGAAATTTATACACCTAAAGAAGATGAACAAGAAAGAAGACCCGGGGTAAGACGATCAATCCTCACTTAGAAAGAGAAATGGGATGGGCATTGGATGTAGGAGAAAACAAGTAACAGGACAGGAGCCTACCACAGAGGGCCTCGGAAAGACTCTACCTAGCAGTGTATTAAGCAGATACTAAGACTCATAACCAAACCTTCGGCAGAGTGCAGGGAATCATATGAAAGAAGGGGGAGTTAATATGACCTGGAGAGGACAGGAGCTCCACAAGGACCAAATATATCTGGGCACAAGGGTCTTATATGAGACTGTTTCTCCAACCAAGGACCAGGTGTGGATATAAACTAGAACCTTTGCTCGGATGTAGCCCATGGTAGCTCAGTAACCAAGTGGGTACCCTAGTAAGGGGAACAGGAACTATTTCTGACATGAACTCAATGGCGAGCTCTTTGACCTCCCCACTCCCCAAGGGAGGAGCAGCCCTGCTAGGCCACAGAGGAGAACTTTGCAGCCAGTCCTAAAGATCCCTGATAAAACAAGGTCAGATGAAAGGGGAGGAGGTCCTCCTCTATTAGTGGACTTGGAAAGGGGCATGGAGGAGACTCCGTGGGAGGGTGGGATTGGGAGGGAATGAGGGAGTGGGATACAGCTGGGATACAGAGTTAATATAATAATATAATGTAACTAATAACAAAAAGAAAAAAAGAAAAAGAAAAAAAACAGTGTATCCATAAAACATGTGAATTTGTTGTTTGGAATTTCAGTCTGTATTAGTTTCCTATTCCTGCTGTAACAAACCACTGACTGAAGTGCTTTAAGGAGAGATGCGTGCATGATTCTCTTACACTTCTGGAGGGCAGAGCTCCAAATTCAATCTCACTGAGCTAACATCAAGGCGCTGACGAGACTGCTCTTCTTCTGGAGGCTGAGTTGGTTTCTTTGCATTTTTCAGCTTCTAGTGACCAACGGTATACTTCAGCCTGCAGCTCTTCCCTCTACCTTCACAGTACATTACTTCAATCTCCCCTTCCATCATTACCTCTCCTCTCCCTGATTCCGGGAACTACTACCACCATTCTCTGAAACGCATGGCGCACAAGGACCATTCGCCATCAGCAGATCCTAAACTTCATCACGGCAGCAAGGTGTCTGTGTCATACAAACTACACAGTTCTGCAGACAGAGTATGGGCAGACTTGACAGGATCATCAGACAGCCTATCACAAACTCAAAAATAAAAATTCTAATATATTCATTAACATATGGTTGGTGTTATAGGACTCTGAAATTAAGCCCGAAGTCTCCTTCAATCCATAAAGCATTATAATGCAATTTACTATTCACAGAAACACTAAGTTCATCTCCAATAAAGCCACTTCAACCACAGGCTTTATTGCAACCATGTGCAAACCTCTCCCTATCTCCCACAAACCCTCAGAAATGCACATGCTTTTTTTATTCCTTGTTTTGTGGTTTTGAGGTAGGATCCTACATGTGTATCCTTGGCTGGCTTAGAACTCACAATGTAGACCAAGCTGTAAATCTCGAACTTACAGCCATCTTAATGCTTCTGCTGGGTGCTGGAACTGCATACATGCATCACCATACCTGAGTCCTCATGCTCCTTCTATGCCAATTCTTCTCACTGCCCTACAAGGTCAGCTTCTGTCCTCCTTAGTCCCTGCCACTCTATTTCCTTTACCCCAGCATCTTATGTCTCTTATGACATAAAATGAATTCTGGCTCCATTTAAGTATCTTAGAAAGTGCAGAATAACCCTTGATACGTCTTTAATTCTTCATGGTACTTAATATGACTTAGCATGTCCTCAGTGAGCATCCATGGAGTTGCCTCCTAGTTCATCACCTAGTGTGTGACACAGATTACTAGACATTGATAAGCAAGCTCCTCTTGACTTAGTAACAGGGATCAGACTTTCCCTCTCATCTTAAAAGTGAGAAAGCCGTACAAAACATAGGAAATACCAATATTTAGGCAGTTGTTTTCATGTCTGTGACACAACAGAAAATACTTTCGAAATCCCACCATGCGAGTCTAAGAATTTAGCCCAGTTAAACAGACAGAGATCTAAGTCAGTGAGGACAGGGAAAATGGAATTCACAGAAAATCTGCTTATTTAAAGCCCAGCCCAAACACACGTGTGCCCCAAGTTTAATGGTAAATGCCCTTAATCTCAGGAGGCTGAGGCAAGCAGACTGCAAATTTGAGCCCAGCCTGGGCTACCTTGTCCTAAAAACAAACTTCTGGAGCTGAGGAAGTGGCCCAGCAGGAAAATTGAGGACCTGTGTGTAGGGCACAGCAGAGAATATCTCTAATTCCCAGGGCTGGGAGGCAGAAAGAGAACGAAAACGATATCATTGGCCATGCCATCCAGCCAATCAGTGAGTCCTAGGCTCACTGAGAAACCCTGTCTCAGAACTAAGGTGGAGCGCAACAGAGAAAGACACTGGATGTCAGCTCTGGCTTCCACTTGCACATGCTCAAGTGCGGACACCCCCATATTCACATGTGTACAAAACACACACACACCTCAAATCCTCATCTGAAGACTGAACCTTGCAGGAAACAAAATTACCCAAGGCAAAGGAACAGGCACTAAGAAAGCTGTCGGGGTGTGGAGGAATTGATGTACTCAGTAACCAGAGTGGAAAGATGCCTTGAAATCTGAAATCCACCCCAGAAAAGCATTAGAATGAAGACTGAATTATGGTAGACCAAAGGCTGCTGTAGACTCTACCCAGAAAAGCTTTAAAACATCCTTTAAAGAACACATATGGTTATAAGTAACTGCGTTCCAGAACCCCGTCTAGCACTATTTAAAGAAACACAGCAACAAAATCCAGCATCCAACATCATCACATCACTCACAAAAACAGTGATAACCGACATTCTATCCCAATTTACCACACAACAGGAGCAAGAAAATATGTTCTTAATAATAGAGATCAATTAACCCAGGAGAGTCTCACAAATAAAGATGCTAAAACAGCCATGGTTATGACTCGTATGTCCAAGAATATAGTCAGAAACCTGAATGCAATTTAGTGAGAAGGAAAGATACAAATAACTCATACAGGCAATTTGTATATGGAATACATAACATCTGAAATGAAAATACACTGTGAATGTAAAAGGATACTGCTGTGTCAATGCACCGCTCACCATTAATGATAAGTCATTGGAACAACCTTGTACATGGACACAAAAACTGTACAGTGGTGACCAGAAGGGGGAAAACTGCTTGGTCTGTGATATTTTTAAACTGGGAGGTCCAGGACATCATCACTGTGCCATATAACTTAGGCAATCCAGTTTCACAGACAAGGATGTTACAAATGATTGAGGCATGTTGGAATCCATGAATTTAATTAAAGATATGATGTGAACAAAGAGGGTCTATTAGGCAAGAATTTGGTCTTGGCAAGTGATATTTGCATCAATTTGCTTAATTAGATCAGTACTTTTAAAACAATTTGTATAGCATAGGATTAAAGGGCTGAATTTCAAAGGACTAAGCAGAAGCCACAATCATGGTTTCAAACAAATCATCTGCAAAAAATTGTAGGCTGAAAATAGCAATTAGCAGCCCACAGGAAAAAAAATTAATGGATACTATTTCTATCAATTGAAAAACCATGTATAATATGGCTTTGCCTGAATCACTGATAAGATAACCTTCACCAAATTTTCAGAGTGAGAGCAAACTGTCCCTCTTATTTAGATCAGAACACGTGGGCTTCAAATAAAAATTGATCTCAGCTGCAAAACCACTGTGTGTTATTTTGGTTGGAGGTGAATAACGGGCAGGCAGAGATTATAAACATCCTACCCGCATGCTTTAGAAATGTCCGTTTGTAGATATACCAAATCAGTCCCTGGACACTGACTTGGTGCAGTCACCTTCATTTAAAGATCTAATTCAAAACTCCTTGGAAAATACATAAATTTCATAAATTCAAAAATAAATACTTTAGTCACTAACCCTGCTCATTCTGCTTTCCAAAAGAAAAAAAAAGTATTTAGGCAAGAAGTAATTAATTGCATGAAGAAAGAACATTTTTAAATTTTATATTTTTAAATTTTAGCTTAAAATAAATTACCCACTTTCATTCATAGCAAACTGTCTTGAAAGACATTCAGAGAACAGGTGACTAGCCTTGCATTAGCTTCTGTCTTCTCTCCTATGCTGGCTAGTCTTTTGTCAACTTGACACACAAACTAGAGTTATCTGAAAGGAAGGAACCTTAACTGAGAAAATGACCCCATAACATCCCACTGTACAACATTTTCTCAATTAGTTCTTGATGGGGGAGGGCCCAGACCATTGTGAGTGGTCCCAAGCTCTGCAAGAAAGCAGCCTGAGCAAACCATGAGGAGCAAGCCAGTAGGCAGCACTCCTCCGTGGCCTGCATCAGCTCCTGCCTCCAGGTTCCTGTTTGGCTAACTTTCTTCAGTGATGGACTACAATGTGGAAGTGTAAGGTACATAACCTGCTTATTTGTAACGGTGTTTTTGTTCCAGCAATAGAAACCCTAAGACATCACCTAAGATTGCCTCTTTATCCCTCACAGATATACCAATTTGTTATCATGAGTCTTCCAAAATCTTAAAATGTGTCTGACCCTGAGAATATGTGAGTGTCAAACTATAATACACTCCACTTAAATATTCATATACATATCTCTATTCCAATTATCCCCAAAAATGCTCCCAGTGAGCACACTGTTCCTCACACCAGAGGGCAAGAAGACACGATGGACGTTACAATGATGCTACAAATTCTCTCCCTCCAAGTGGAGCACACCAAATGGAATAACTGTCAGGATAATGAATGACCATGGCCACACACACACACACAAGTCAGTCAGTGTCTTAAAGAAAAGTGGATCTGGATTACAGATCACTATTTTCCATGGTTATTAGTTAAATCTTTGGAAACATTCTGTGAGCCTACCTATTTTCTCTGGGACAAAAGCTAAACTGGTTCTATTTTGATGGAAATCAGGTAATGTTAAGTTTTGGAGGGGGGTGGAATTGATAATAACTTGTATTAAGTTCATGTGAATTGTTAATGTTGGTCTAAACAAAGACCCACACAGCCTAACAAGCATTTGTATAAATTGGATCAAATAATACTTTTCCAAATAAATAAAAGTGAGGTGTAATTGTGTTTATTAGCTTCGTCAAAAGTATTCAGAGTCACATTCTAAAACTTGTGTTCAACCGTGGTGGTCCACTTTAAACCTCGCAGTCCAATCCCAGGTCTCCACCCACAGGCTATAGTTTACCCAAAATCTGTTCCTCCAGGTTTCTTCAGGAAACAGTGCATGACACCAAACCTTAAGTTCTCTTGCTTTGTTCTAGCCTGAGGCTCCACAGACTCTCCCGGCATTGTTCGACCCCCTATCCCTGCGCACGGGGACTTCACCCCGCCCGGGGGCTCCCACTCTGCCTCTGCTCAGGCTGCTAGGCCTTGCTCCAGACTGGTCTCAGGACCCCCACTCTCGGTCAGCCCTCTGTCCTTTGTTTGTACTATTCCCACACCTCAGGCCCTTGCGGGCGCCTACCTTTTCTGGAACTTCACAGCGCCCTCACGCTACAGGTCCCACGTGGCGCCGACCCCACGTGACCTGCTATCCAAGCGGCTTTGGCACTGTGGGTTTCGCATCAGCAGATTCAACCAACCCGAAAACATGCGTGTCGAGATGCCACTGTGGCTGCGCTTAACATATATAAATAAACAATTTTCATTACTGTTCTCGAAATGGTATAGTATAATGGCTAACAACTCGCTGTAAACACGGTATATATGTATTATGCGTTCTGCAAATACTATAGAATTTGAAAATTTCTCGCCTCTGTAGAGTGTGGCGCTTCTGGAACCAGTTTCCAAGAACACTGGAGAGCAGTTGCATTTATTTGCCCTTTCTTCTGCCAGTATGTTCATCTCATCGTAACAGGACTCTGTGCCGTTCCTCCTCACCTAAAAAGCTACCTGTCACATAGTAAGTGGTCAGCAAACACTGACAAAAAGAAAACTGCAGCCACAGCTGTTTTAATTGGATAGTGGTTCCTAAGGACTTGGTCTTGGGCAGATTTTTCCACTATGTGTTCACCCCTCTTTGAAGGGTCTCAGTGTTGAAGCATTTAGAATATCCTGAGGGACTGCTATTTAGTGAGCAGATCTCTACGCCCTTCTCACAGATACAGTGATCCTGGAAGGTGCATTTGTGTAGCCACTAGTCACTCTCACCTTAGAGATTCTCATGGAGCAGACCCAATGCTGCTTCTCAGGGCACATCGATCAATACTTGTTCTAAGAGTTTCTAATGTGTCTGGAGTAAGGGGGCAGGTAGACTGGAGAGGAAGGGGGGTTCCATGATCTGTAATTTTGGAAAATACCAGTTCAATACATTATCATTCTCAATTTGACAGGATTTAGAATCAACACAGAAACATACTTGTGGCTGTGTTTATGAGGTTTTTAAGTCAGTTTTGCTTGAAGAAGAAAGACAGCACGCCCTAAATACGGCCTGCACTATCCCACTGCCTGTATCCCAGACAGAATAAAGATGGAGCTAAGTATTACCACTCATCTCTTTCTGCTCCACAACTTTAGACTCAATCTGACAACAGCTCATACACCTGCCTCCATACCATTCCACCGTGATGGACTGTACCCTAAAACCAAGAGCCAATATAAAACGTTCCTCCTCTGAATTGATATTTCCTCACAAGTAGAGTAACTAATACAGAAAATTGTTACTAAACAATGAATTTGTTGTTACAACAAGACTGGTGGTGTGATTTTGGGGCCTTGGAATGCTCACTTTCTGAGAGAAGAAAGTTCAAGACAGAATAGCATTTCATTCATACTGCAGGGAGGCTTTTTATCCAGGGGGTGAGGGGGAATAAGCAGAGCAGAAAGAAAAAGAAGTGCATTTCGGTGAATAACGGAGCAAGAGCAAGTTTAGGGGTTCTGGCTGGGTGTGCTGGGAGTGGACGGGGCCGGATCCTGCACCTTGGGACTTCCTCTCACCTGGGAAACCGGATCGCTGTTGTTTTAGGGCCCAGAGTTCAGTCCCTTGGTCACTGTACCGAAAATGTTCTGCAGCTCAGAAGCGGCATCCATCTTGTCCCACCCCCGAAACTATGTTTTGTACAAAGATGTTAATATGAAAAGGGATAAAGTATAAGAAGGTAATTAATATTTCTTTATGTTAGTGTTATAAAAACATAGTCCAAAATCTGTGCCTAGACTTGTCATGATTGGTGATTAAAATAATTTTAATTTAGTGGAATTTCAACCAAAGCCTTATAGTGTTCTAATGTGAGCCATGGGACTATTTTTCCTTGTATTTAAATTTGTTATTCACAAATAAATTTAATACATATTATTTTATTTCATCTTTAAAACAGCATGGTGAAGAAGGAGTTAATGCAACAGCAACATGAATGGAAAGGAATTTTCAAAGTATTTGTTTTTCTTAAAATGTAATTCCCTGAAAGAGCTGAAGACCTATCATACTTCGTGAATCTCAAAGGTAAAGCATTAAGAACTACAGCATTACCAAGAGACAGGGCAAAGCCTTGTACTGGAATGAAAAGTAGTGAAGTTCATCAGAGTACTGCTAAAATTATCAACCTCTGCCATAGCTACCAAACACAATACCCTTTGTTCTCCTTAGAAGCCTACATCTAGATTTTAGCAATTGTCCTGAGTTGGCTTAATTTCTCCTTGCTAAATTTTTGTTCTGGGTCTGAGTACATATGTTTTTAAAGATTTAGTTCGCTTACTTTCTATGGCTGAAAGTCTAAGATTGGATGGCCCATTTGTTTGGCCTCCAGAAAGGGGGCTGTGAAGGACAGCATCATGATAGGAGCGGATGAAGTGTGACACAGCGCAGATGAAAGGCTGAAGAGACTGGAAGACCAGCTTTGCCTTCTTATAACAGCTCTTCTCCTTGAGAAACATAAGCCACTGCAGATGAGCAGCTCTAGTCTCCTCTGACCTAATGACCTTACTCAGCCCCACCTCCTCTGACCTAATGACCTTACTAAGCCCCACCTCCTCTGACCTAATGACCTTACTAAGCCCCACCTCTTCAAGGCTGCTCCAGCTCTCAACATTGTCACACCAGAAACCTCTCTGCTTGTTTCATTGCTTATGTGAGAAAGCAGCGAGTCAAAGAGGAGAGCCTTAAAGCGGCCACGAGATCAGTGCATGGGTAACGCGAGAGACCTCACTCTACATCCATGGAATAACTTCATCCAAGAAGAATAAGCAAGGAAAGAGGAACAGGACAGTGCTCAAGAACAGACTAGTTCGGTGTACATGATGCAAGGCCCTTTTATTTCCAGAAGAATGAATTCTCAAGGCATTTCATAATTTTTAATCAGCTTCAGAAAACGACTACCTGTCTTTCTAAAAGAGGACACCTTTCTCTTGTTAAAAAAAAAATTAACGGTGTATATGTGTTATACACACGCGCGGTTGTGTTTCCTAAGGACACTTCCACAGCAGTGTGCATAAGTTGAGTGCATTCCGCATGTGTACTAGCATTCCCATTTGCCACTCACTCATTACCCCCATTAGTCACCTTACTTCCCCTAGATAATTTCGCTTTCACTTTCATGCCATACACACATACATTATTTTATGGATCTGTATAAAATCTAGGAGTCACAGAAAAAGAGAACACATGATACTTGCCTTTTTGACCAAAAATAACTTGGGGAGGGGAGGATATATTTAGCTTCCAATTATAGTCCATCACTGGAGGCAGGAACTTAGAGGCAGGAACTGAAGTAGAAACAATGAATAACATTGTTTCCCTGCCATGGTTTGCTCTGCTTGCTTTTTTTATGTCACCCAGGACCGGCTGTCCAGAGGTGACACTGCCCAAAGTGAGATGGACCCTACCAAGTTACACAGTAATCAGAAAAACACCTCATAGATTTGATGGAAGCAATCCATCAAATAAAACTCCCTCTTCTAAGATGACACTAGTTTGTGTCAAGCTGACAAGAAACTAATCAGCACAGACACCTAAGTTGGTTTCATAATTTACCTATTGTAAATAGTTCTTCAACAAGAGTTGATGTGCAAGTATCTGTAGTGTGTTGACTTGTTAGGAGTAGTATACCTTGATCATGTGTTAGTTCTAGAATTTATTTCTGATAACCCTTCATACAGATTTCCATAGTGGCTAGATTAGTTTATATCCCTACAAGCACTTTTCTTTTTCTTTTTTTTTTTTTTGTGACTCAATTTATGACTTTATTTTAATGATCTCCTTATAGGCACTATCTCCAAATACAGCCTTCTTTTTAGGATATCATGGATTAGAATTTTATTTTTTTTCTTTTTTTTTTAATTTATTTATTTTTATCTCACTCACAGGTTGGGTACTTTGAATCCCAGGTGTAGCCCCCTCCCCCATTCCCTCCTACCCTCCCACTCCCTCCCTCATCTCCCTCTTCCCCGCCCCCTCCAAGTCCACCAACAGGGTAGGACCTCCTTCCCTTCCATCCAACCCCAGCTTATCCTGACTCCTCAGGGCTGGCTGCAATGTCCTCCCCTGGGATCTAGCCAGTCTGTCACTCCCCGGCTTGTATGGGGGAGGGTCAAAGAGTCAGCCATCAAGATCAAGACTGAAACAGTCCCTGTTTCCCTGAATAGGGTCTTCAGCCCTACACCGAGTTATCATGGGCCCCATCCGTGCTGGGGTTCCAGTCCTCATCCACACATGGTCTACAAGCACTTTTCTAAGGGCTCCTCCTCCCACATCTAGCCAGTATTTCTTGTGATTTTATTTGCTTATGACTGCCATCCTGACTAGGGAAAAATGAAATGTAAATATTATTTTAGTTTGAATGGCTATGATGGCTACAGAACTGAATGTTTTTTTTCATGTGTTGAATGGTCATTTTGTACTTTGTATTTTGAGAACTTATCTGTCCATTTTACTAGGCTATTTCTTGATCAGATGTTAGATTTCTTATTGTTTATTTATTTATATATTCTGGATAACAATTGTCTGTCAGCCAACAAATATTTTCTCCTGTTCTGTAGGCTGTTTCTGTTTTTTTGTTTTTGCTGTGCAGAAATGCCTTTAATTTCATGAAGTCTGGCTGTCCATTGTAAGATTATTTGCATCCATTTCTTTTACAATTTAATGAAATATATGTTTTGAAGTGTATCTTAATGATGTTCTTAATTTTGTTGATATTATCTGTTCATAATATCTGTTATACTGACTCCCTTTTCATCTCTAATTTTGTTAATCTGTTTTTCTCTTTCTTTTGGTTAGTTTAGCTAAAGATTTGCCAATCTTGTTTATTAAAAAACAAAAAATTCTGTTTCACTACTTCTCTATATTGTTTTACTCACTGGCATTTCATTAGTTTCTCCCTGATATTATTTGTTCCTTTCTGTCTACTGATTTGGGGTCTCATTTTCCCTTGTTTTCTTAAGGATTTAAGATGAATCATTATTAAGAATTTTATTTGCGATATCTGATTCTATGTTATGTAGGTGCTTGTTTCTGTAAATGGCCTTTTACAACTGCTTCCGTTGTATCCCAATGTAGGTTTTGGTATGTTGTGTTTTTATTTTCATTAGATTGTTGGATATTTTCAATATCCTCTTTAATTTAATTTATGACCACTTATTGTTGAATAGTGCATTTGTTATTCTCCAGGAGTTTATATATGTTATACAAATTCTCTTGCTTTTGATTTCTAGTTTCACTATACCATGGTCAGATAGAAAGCAACAAATTATTTTCATTGTTTCCATATTTGATATGTTTTTAAGACTTTTTTGCATCTTGTATATTTTAGAGAAAGTTCCATATGCTGATGTGTGTTCTATAATGTTTGGATGGAACATTCTTTAGATGTCTGTTAGGTCCATTTAACAACCTATGAAGACAGCTTTATCTCTCTACTTGCAACTCTCATTGATCCAAATAAAATTGCCATATTTCACAAATAAAAATATACAACAACCTATTACACTTGAATTTCAGACAAATAACTGCAATTTTTAGTTATATGTCCTATCTAAACATCAACTATATAAAACATCAACTAAAAAATAGTTACTGGTCTGCAATTTGAATGTAACTGAGTGTCCTATATAACTAAAATTTGGGTATTTAACTATGTGTCTTGAGTTTGGTCTGGCAACATTAATTTCAAAATAAGTTTTAAAATAAAAAAAAAAGAATGTTACAGAAAGACTTTAAATTCTCATGTTCTTAATGTATCATGAGAAGGCATTCTACTTATTCTACTTACATAATAAGAAGCCATCTGTGAAATCTGTCAGTGAGTTAGAAATATCAGACTTTATAGGCCTCAAAGAAACTTATCATCCTTGCATTCATTCTGGGCTTTTCCTGTTGCCTGACTCTGCTATACTAGAACAAACATAGGTAACTTAGCCACAGAAGCACCAGCTTCCTCTAGTTGAAGGAACAATTTTGTACCTTGGACCCATTCTATCTGTAGCACACCATGAAGACCCAGTATCAAAGGAATATCACATGTGTTGAAAGATTCAGCTGCTCACCTTGGACAAGAATCACCATTTCCTCACAGTCTGTAAAGTTGAGTTTCCTGTATTCCCAGTGCAGAGCAGGAAAGCAAACACTGCTTAGACACTGAGTTCTGATATTCGAAATGACTTTCTTTTCCTCCACATGCTTGCTTAATAAGACTTTTATTTCTCTAGTGGTCATTTGTTTTAACATTTTAAAAGTGCATGTTTCAGGGCTATTTCTTTATTTTCTAATTTATTATTTCTAAATGATAATCTAAAAAATATTACTACTGACTCCCAAGCATGAAAGAATAGGTTTGCACATTGTAATCAATCCATCTTCTACTCCCCTCTTCTCCTTTAGTTAACTAAACTATTAGCTTATATCTTCGTTGTTTTACACTTCTGTCTCCATTGTTTGATTTACAAGCTTTCCTCTTTCTTTACAAGAGAAGTGCACATTTTTCTCTCTTCTTGTGAACTTGATTGCTATTGACTCTAAGCCTGTTATGGCTTTGAATATGAAGGATTCCCCACTGGCTCATTGTTGAACATATGATCTCAGTGTTGGTGCTATTTGAGGAAGAAGTGACAATTTTAGGAGACAGAACATAACTGGAAGAAGTAAATCACTATGAGCAGGTCCTTGAATGTATCTAGTTCCTGGGAGACTCTCTCCCTCTCTCCTGGATTTTCCTTCTGGATGAATTATCCTGTGTCTCCTTTCACCTAATTTGACTTCTGCACATAACCTTGAGCATAGAGTCGTCCTCTTCCGGGGCCACTTGGTAACTATGTGCACGGCCTCTGCTGCACCTAGAGGATTATGTATTGTGTTAACTGGTTCCATATTGTATAGTAGAAAGTTGGAAAGTTAAAGCTATCATGTGACTATCATGGCTCTGATGTTCTGAGAGTGACTAGCACATTGGGGTTAGCAAATATTTACAAAGGTAGAGTGAGCCGAAAAGTATGCCAAGTGCTAAAAACACAGAGAAAAGTAAGCTGGGTTTCTCTTGCTTGCTCACTCTCTCTCTCTCTCTTTCTCTCTCTCTCTCTCTCTCTCTCTCTCTCTCTCTCTCTCTCTCTCAGCTCATGTTCTGGTGATACAACCTATAGACTATAAAAGCTCTTAACACAGAACATTTGGAAAATCCTGCTGCAGCTGTGCATCTGACATATGAATGTCATACAGGAGGTCATGTGAAGAGCATTTGTAGTGAAAGTGGAAAGAGTGTGCTTGGCAAATAACCATGTTAATATCTAAGTAAGTCCTCAAAAGAATCTGTGCCTTAACTGGTTAGAATTTGTTTCCTTTTTACTTCAAGAATATATCAGCTATATATATATATATATATATATATATATATATATATATATATATATATTCAGGAGTCCCATAAAAACGCTAAATTGGAAACCGTAATATATACCCAGAGGACCTGGGGCAAACCTGTGCAGGCGCTATGCGTGCTTCCTCGGTCTCTGTGAGTTTTCTCATGCTGATTTAGAGGACCTTGTGTTCTTGGTATCCTCCATCCCTTCTAATTGGTATATGATTTCTACCTCCTTTACCACCCTTCCACTATGTTCACTGACATCTGAAAGAAAAGTTTTCATGGAGACATCCCATATAGGGCAGCCAATACTCTTAATCACTGAGTCTCTCCAGCCCTCACCTTGTTTTTTACAGAATACATAGTGATAATTTGTGTATTCATCTGTTTACACAAGTGTACATGCATAAATGTTTTGCATATACTACTTAAAAAAACTTAATGGCAAAAACAAGGAAAAACTTTTGTGGTCAGTGTCCAGAAACTTCTGGTCCTGCTCTCAATGTTTTGCCAGAAGGTGACAGCTCAAACAAAGGTGTCTGTTGTAGATTTCTGCTTTTCAGAAAGACATACAGAACATGTTTTGGTCATGGCATTACTGGCAACATTTTTTTCTTCATCTGCTGAAAAGCAAAAAGAAATGCAGCATTCATTAAAATACACTTATCCTTCCTTAAAATGAAACCAGATATCTTGAATCTGATAGAAAAGAGCTAGTGCCCAACTAGAAGTTTTACCTATACTTACTAGCATCCATGGTGCTGGAAGTCGTTTGCATGCTACAAGAGGGCCAAAGTATTCATCAATATCACCCAGTCTTAAACCCTGCTACGTACAACAATCACCTCCTCCATGATAAGCTGGTGCAGTAGTGGCACAAACGTATGGGAGTAACCAAAAGCTTTCTGATTAGATTTAAGGCATATTCCATTAGGTGAACCAATGCCTTCCACACTGTTAAAGTATCTAAGAACCTGAGACTAGATCAAAAACTCGCTATTATTATTGTACTAAAGGAACATAGGAATAGAATTACTCCTAATGACACAATGGTGTGCCGGTAGATCAGTGAACTGGTCAGTCCTCATCAAAGAGGCTTCTTCTTTCAATGGATGGTAATTAACATAGAGACTCACACCTCGACAATATGCAGAGAGTGGACACTACTGGAGTACTCAGTCCTAAATGGGATGTTTTTTTATCAAACTCCTCCCCTCAAGTATCAGGGATCTATGTGGAAGAGGAAGCAGAAAGCTTTGAGTCAGAGGTAGTAGATGACTCTAAGGAAATAGTGTCTTCCAGACACAACAGAACTAATATAATATGAACTCACAGAGACTGTGGTAACATGTACAGAGCCTGCACAAATCAGACAAAGTCCCAGCATTAAGAAGGAGAGGTGTACACAAAGTCCCTCTCCCATCCAAGAGTCTATCTGGAATTAAAACCTACACAAAGGGAAAATCAGTTTTCTTCAATGAAATGTCCTGGGTGTATCAACCATAGCCCCATGCTCAGGAATATTAAGCCAATACAAAACAAATCCCATGTTTTTGGTTGGTTAGTTGGTGGACTTGGGGGAAAGGGGCTTTTAGTTTGTTTGGTTTTATTTTAGTATTTTTGTGCATGGGTCTTAATGATTTTCTTCTTTGTTTATATTTTCATTTTGGTTTTGTTCTGTTGTCTTAAGATAGAGAGAGAAAGAACATGAAATTTGACTGGATAGGGAGGTGGGAAGATATAGAAAGATTTGGAGAGGAAAAAGAACATGATCAAAACATACTATGTAAAAAGGAAATTTAAAGAGGGTATCAAAGATGTCGGTGTTGGGGGGAGGACACTCTTTCTGACCAGCAGCACAGTAAC
>CM053750.1:43160084-43189881 GCA_028658305.1 Pachyuromys duprasi
TATTTCAGGATGACTTGGGCGGGGTGGGGGGGGGGGTTGTAAGCTGAGCAGCTGAAAGCGTACCTGTGAGATTCTAATAACCTAGGCAGAGAGAAACAGTCAGAAGGCTCACAGCTGGCTCCAGAGGAAGTGGGTAAAGGGGCCAGCAATTGAAAGATACATCTTTGGCCATGAACTGAGACTTTGGCAGCTGTGCTGGTGAATAACACAAAGCAGTTACATCAGGGCAGAGTGACTCAGTGGGATTTGGAAAATATCTGTTTTTTTCCAGAACTCTGTAAGATTAAGAAAAATCCGTACATGCCTTCTCTTGTCCCCATCCAAGCACAGATCAAGCCCTGCAGCAACAGGCACGGGCTTAAACAGACATCCAACTATTCCTGCCTAGTTCTGTTTGTTGACGTTACACAGCATTGACTCTTTTGACAATGAAATGTACAGTGTGCGCCCTTTCAAAGAAACCATGAGCCAGTCAAATGTAGCAGAGTCAGGGGAACGTCCGCAGCCAGCACAACCAAACCAGCAATTAAAAGACAAGTTATCACCCAGGATGCAACACCAACCTACATAAACTAGTGTCTGAAAGAAAACAAGTCTGAAAGAGGAAAATTCTTAGCAGTGAGACCACAGCAACTAAATCTTTCATCTAAATTTTAATTGAAAACCAAATATATAATTTCTTAAAAGTTTTAAAAGTCTTACTTGTAAAGTCAGCTCCCAAGCAGCTTAAGGGAAATGTCGGGCAAGCCTGAAGAATGCTCATCTAAAACCTTGACACACAGAGAACATAAAAAGGGGGAAAAAATCTTTCCACAAACTTTGAAACCACATGACTCCAACTTTAGTCTCTGTAATGACTTCTCCTTTTTCTCTGTTTGTTCATATTCAAAACTTTCATGCTAACGTACATGGATTCATGTACTATGAGCAGGTGGTTTGAATTTACATCTCGGCTCTAGGTAAGGCTGAGTCACAAATTAGGTAAGATATTTTGTGAACAAGTTTTTCTATTACTTTTTATCACCACAAAGATTGTAATCTGTCATCTCATAGAAGCACCAAAACTGTTTTAATTACCATTTGATACCTTTACCCTGATTTTCGGCTAATTCATCAAAGAAAGTTGTGGTTCAATGAAATAAAAAGCAAACAAAAACTCAAGAGGGGAAATGAGATAAAAGAGCTTTGATAATAGCAAGACCAATGTCCCTTAGCTGGGGCTGCCAGAGTCCTCCAGAAAAACATTAGAGGCTCATTGGCAAAGCCCTCCTTGGTGTAGTAGCTGACCCTTTTTAACCTTGTTATTAAGCTGTGGTTAAAAAAAACAAATAACAACAAAAATTTTTTTAATTCAGTTTATACATGACTTTAAATATTTCGTTTCCAAATAAATTAGGTAAGATATTCTTTATTCATAAAAAACAAAAACATTCCCCAGCATTATAATGTCCTTGAGTTAAGTATTTCTCAAACTAATTTTTAATATGACACACTGGGTCAATCCAGAAATTTCTTCCTCTCTTGTGCTTAGGAAAAAAGCATAGAAAGAAATTTCTGTTGTGTAAAAGCTTCTGACAGCCAAGGAATTTGAGTGTTTGTACAGATTCTTAGCAGCAGTCCACATTGATCAGACTGGATAGGCACTTTCTTTGTGGAAAAAGTTCAAGGTAAGTGTTCTCTTTGCTCTAGTTTCAAAGCACAAGTCCTATTTCTCAGTGTCAATGGTAGAACTAAGTGGTAAATATTTATCTCTATCTCTAGTGAGATTAATTGATTGTTAATTAAAGGATCTAAGACTGCTTTTCCAGAATATTTTTTTCTTTTTCTTTTTTTAAATTTATTTATTATTCATCACAATTTATTCACTTTGCATCCCAGCTGAGGCCTCCTCCCTAGTCTCCTTCCAATCCCACCATCCCTCCCTTCTTTCCTCCCATGCCCGTCCCCCAGTCCACTGATAGGGGAGGTCCTCCTCCCCTTCCATCTGACCCTAGCCTATCAGGTCTCTTCAGAACTGTCTTCTTCCATGGTCTGGCAAGGCTGCTCCCCACAGGTGGAGGTGATCAAAGAGCTGGCCACTGAGTTCAGAACAACTGTTAAAGTTGTATCAAATTCACTTTTCAGGTGCTTCTTAGAAATTTTAACTTAATTCAACAATGATAACAAACAAGCTGGAAAGTCTGAACCAGCTTGTGAGAAACAGCTATTAATGTCAAGCAACGTTTAAAACACAGTTTCCAAGAGACTGGCAGCAGGCACAGGGCCATTGATGACTTTACACACGTGCTGGCGTAGAGAAGCAAGATTTGTTGGCCAAAATCACACAGGTATATTTTCCTCTCTATTCAGTCATACTTTCAGAATGTTCCTGTTCGTGAAGTCTGGGGAAGAATAATAGCAAGGTATTCTAAAACTTTGGGACAGGTGTTCAAGGCCAGCTTTAATGTTAAGCAGTTTGGTACTAGCTGTGGGCAGCTTTCATCCCTGTAACCAAATACCAGCAGTCTGCTGTTCCAGAAACAAAGGAAACAAGAACCAAAACAATGGGATTATCTTTCAGAACAACTGGATTCGGATTTTTCATGAAACAATCCTACAGGTGTTTCAAGCAACAATCAGAAAAGTAACAGAATGTAAAACTTTAAAATTCTATGTTTATAGGTTTTTTTTTCCGGAATCCATGTCAGTGCACAGCCTATTAAGCATTCCTGAAATGTGGCTTAAATTTTTGAATGCTGTCTAGAGAAGCGTCTATTTGGTTAGAACTGTCCTGTGCATAACTGAATCGTTATTTTGGAATCAAGGAGTGATCCTTCCAGGTGAGCCTATAACTTGGAAATTGACATTGCACCCCAGTACATTAGGAAAGCAGACAATGGAAAAGTAAAATCCAAACCAGCAGTCAAATCAGCAGGGCAGCACTCCAACATGTTGGGGAGATTTGCATGAGCAGCTTTGCATTGGTTTCCATGTACACGGTTGTCCTTCCAGCCTCACGGTTAGACAGGAGAATTCTAGTGTCATCAAAGAAACAAATGTAAGAATGCAATGGTTAAAAAGAGCCTTTACCAGAGCTGCAGAGACAGCACTGGCTCCTCTTCCAGAGAACCTGGGTTTGATTCCCAGCGGCCATACCGTGGTTCATAATCATGTAACTACACTTCCAGCTGGATCCAATACCCTCTTCTGGCCTCTGCAAGCACCAGGATGCACATGGTACATAGGCAGACATTCAGACAAGATACACATCAAGTAAATCAATTATTAATTAATCTGAATTTTTATTTATTATTAAATGTTTGCTTATTTTACTTATTCACTTTACATCTGGATTGTAGCTCCCTCCTCTCCTCCCAGTCCCACCTTCCCTCTCTCTTTCCCCTACTCCTCAGAAAAGGGGAGTCCACCCCTCACCAACTTACTCCGGCACATCAAGTCACATCAGGACTAAAAGCATCCTCTTCCACTGAGGCCAGGCAAGGCAGCCCCACCAGAGGGATGTGATCAGAAGGCCAGTAACAGAGACCACATCAGAGACAGTTCCTGCTGCCCTTACTGAGGGACCCACAGTAACACTAAGCTACCCATTGTGTGTAGGGGGCCTAGGTCCGGTCCATGCACGGTCCTCCGTTGGTGTTTCATTCTCTATAAGCCCCACCTGGGCTCAGATTAGTCGACTCTGTTGGTCTTCTTATGGAGTTCTTCTGCACTCCTGGTCCTATCCTTCTACCCTGCTCTTCCACAAGGCTCCCCACACTCCACCTAATGTTTGGCTGTTAGTCTCAGCATCTGTTTTGATCTGCTGCTGGGTGGAGCCTCTCAGAGGACAGCTAAGCCAGGTTTCTTCCTGTCGGCAAGCATAGCAAGAGTATCTTCATAGTGTCAGGGCTGTGCTCTCTCCCATGGGGTGGGTCTCAGGTTGACCCAAGCATTGTTTGGACAGAGATTTCCTCAATCTCTGCTCTAATTTCATCCCTGAACATCGTGTAGTCAGGGTACTATCAAAGTTTATCAGTTTGTAAGTGGATATTAGCTAGATAGTACAAGATAACCATACTACAATGCACAAACTCCAAGAAGCTAAGTAACAAGGAGGGCCCAAGGAAGGATGCTTGAATCTCACTCAGAAGGGGAAATAGAATAGACATCAGAAGTGGATGAAGAGAGGGAACAGGGTAGGAGAGGGAGTGCAAAAGAAAATAAGGGTAGGAACCAGATGTGGGGAGAGCATGGGCAGGAGGTCAGAGGCTTGTAGAGAAAAGAGAAGCCTAGGGCTGGAGCATCACTGACACAAGCTGGAGACCTATGACAGAGTAGGCTCTTGGGAAGATATGAGGGTTGACTAGCTGAGACTCCTAATAGCAAGGACATGGAGACTGAGGAGGACATCTTCAAACCAGACAGGACTTCTAATGAAAGGAGGGGAACACCAACCCACCCACAAAAACTTCAATCCAAAAGTTATCTTTTAATGGAGTCTTGATCATCTTTTTGGATGACATGAAAGAATTCCAAAACAACGAATTTAATAGAGACATCTTTAAATAGTCCATTTTTTTATTCTCTAAATGTTTTTTCTCACTTCATTTATTTATTTTTATTACAATTTGTTCACTTTGTATCCCAGCTGTAGCCCCCTCCCTCATCCCACCCCTCCTCTCTCTTCTCTTCCAATGCCCCTGATAGACTAGGGTCAAATAGACCAATTTTTAAGGCCAGTGTAAAGGCTATGATAGGGCAGTTAAGCAAGTTAAATTTGAAAGAGTAGATCTGATGTGGTATAATGCAGAATAGTTTATCACTTGGATAAACTTGGTAAAACTGTCACTAGCCCATTTAACTAATGAACTGTAGTCTATTTGATGTGTTCCTAAAATTGTTAAGATACTGTATTGTCGAATTCTATAGACAAAGCTGATTTCCCCTTGAAGGAAAGAACTGCAGAAACTGCTTCATATGTTTGGCCTCAACAAGTACTTGTGTAATAAATGACCACATAAATTAGAATTGTGACCTGATAGTGTCAGAACACAATGCAGCTTCTGAGATTGGATCAGAACTCAAGATTCTGCTTACTCCACTCCATTCTACTTACTGCACTCACAGAAAGATTTAAATGACAAAAAGGAGCAGGGCCCATAGCTCAGGTTACAAATTATACCCAGGACCAGGATGCTGACTGTGTTAGCTGTTTGACTCAAATCTCATAATCTTACCAAAACTTTTCCAGACCCCCTGCCCCACATTTCAACCTCCCTCCTGGAACTACCGATAATGTGGGCATTTAACTCACTTAGATAATATGATTTGTATCTAAAATGTTTGGTAAATTATACATCATTTTTTCTTTGATGTGATGAAGATCAAACTCAGAGCCCTACATACACCAGGCAAGCACTACTGTTTAACTACATGCCCACCGCCAACCTACATCTGCCATACAGATATTTTCAGAGTAAAGAATAAGATCTAAATTAAATTATGCCAAAATACAGTTAGTCAGAGGATGGATATTGAAGAATCAACATTTATAACAAATCATTCAATAGGAAACTCAATGAAGATAAAAATATAATTTATAAAAATTCATAAATATTAATGCAGTAGAAAAGCACTCTGTCCAAACAGTAATTCTTTATACATTCAACATAAAAAAACTGCCATCATGGAGCTGGGGAGATAACTCTGTGGGTAACATGCTTGGGTTCAACCCGCAGAGCCTGCTCAGAAAGCTGGGTATGTTAACATGCACTTGTAAACTCAGCACTGAACAGGCAGAAACAGGTAGAGCCTTCTTCAGCCTTCCTGGGCAGCCAGCATTCCTGGTCTATTTAGAAAATTCCAAGCCAGTGAAAGGTCCCTATCTCAAAGTATTGTGGGTAGGACCTCATGAAGACCTGAGGTTGTTCCCCGGCCTCCATGTGCACCTTCACACACCACACACACATACACACACACTAAAAACAAACTTTAAAGAATAAAGATTTCTAGGTGAATTCAAAAGACTTCATTAAAAATACTTTTTTAAAGTAATTTATTTATTTTTATATTAATCACAGGTTATATACTTTGTATCCCAGCTGTAGCCCCCTCCCTCATGCCCTCCCACTCTCCCCATCCCTCCCTCATCTTCTCCCTGCCCCGCTCCAAGTCCACTGATAGGGGAGGACCTCCCCCCACTTCCATCTGACCCTAGCTTATCATGTCTCTTCAGGGCTGGCTGCAATGTCCTCTTCTGGGATCTAGCTAGGCTGCTCCTCCCTGGGGGGGAGGGGGAAGGGAGGGAGGGTCGAAGAGCCAGCCTTTGAGTTCATGACCAAAATAGTCCCTGTTCCCCTTACTAGGGTACCCACTTGGTTACTGAGCTACCATGGGCCACATCCAAGCAGGGGTTCTAGGTTATATCCATACATGGTCCTTGGTTGGAGAAACAGTCTCATAAAAGACCCCTGTGCCCTGATCTATTTGGTCTTTGTGGAGCTCATGTCCTTGCCAAGCCTTACTAACTCCCCCTTTTTTCATATGATTCCCTGAACTCTGCCGAAGGCTTGGTTGTGAGTCTTAATATCTGCTTCGATACATTGCTAGTTAGAATCTTTCAGAGGCCCTCTGTGGTAGGCTCCTGTGTTTTTCCTTTTAATTGAATATTCTTTCTTTAGAAAGCTGACAAAATTTAAATAATTTTAGAAACGTTGTCAAATCACCTCTGTCACTTTCAGTTGATGCAGAGATCAGACACCTAAAATCTTAAGCAACCAATTAAATGTGGATGTGTACAGGAGTAATTTATTTCAGGGCGATGTGTAGCAAAAGACATTTTTGTAACTATATTTTTAGATAATTATTCTACAGTCGTGAGCTAGTAATAACAATGAAAAGAGAAGAAGAGGAGGAGAGGAGGGAGTAGGAAAGGAGAGGAAGAAAACCAGCTCAAGTTTGCGGATCTCATCAAAATACACTAGCTTCCAAATGGAATTAATTCTAATAACAGCTGTAAAGACTGCATTTCTCTGAGTTTTTCTTTAACTGTAGATGTTTCTAACCAAAATCTACCCAAAGCTAATTTTAATATCAAAATAGAAACAATCTTGCATTTCATTTGACCAGGATTGCCACTGCTTCCTCCATTCAGTTTATGGATGTAAAAACGGATTGATCCATAGCAGGGGACAGACAATAGAGAAAGCACAGTGAGACCGCTGGTACAGAGCCTAGAGAACACCCAGGTTATAAGAAGGATGAGTAGCTGTGAGGAAGGAAGCCTGTGAGCTGGAGGGGGATTTTAGTGAGGGGAGGAGGTGAGGCAACCTAGGATGCTAGCATGGAGTCTGAAATACTAATTGGAGAGCTATATGTCCCTTTTACCAGAAGTAAAGAAAAGGACTCCTTTTGGCAGACCAGGGCACACTTTACAAGTTCCTGAGGGATGCTGGTTTTATCTAACTGCCAGAAATCTTCCTATAGTCCTAGACTTTAGGGTTATAGCTTTACCTAGACTCCATTTTGGACTCAGTTTGCCTACCTTTTTTGGTGGGGTATCCTTTGGAACTGACAATGGAGCCACTAGGACTCCCATGACATGGGCTCTACATGGGGACCCTGAGGTCAGGTTCATCAGTGTATTATTTCTGAGAGAGGAACATTAATTTGACATGTGAAGCATGGAAAACTATTACTTACATGGTTAATTGTCATTGTATTGGTTTGTGACGTTATGGGTAGGTAAGGGTTTAAATAGGTTTGGGCAAGGAGCGCGCCTCAGATACAGAGCTGACACCAGGTTCGATTCCCCCACTAGTGAGGCAGGGAGGGAGGGAAGAGACACACACAAAAAAAGGCTTTTCTTAGTATTTTTAAGTTGTACAACAATTTAAAATTTGAATAAGCCAACCAAAACGAACAAAATATTTGAGCAAAAAAAAACCCTTATTTTAAAACTACTACTGAAATCCGCCTAGCTTTACTCTTTAATAAGTCTGTTCGGTTTAAACCTGTAGACTTCTCTCTACCTTCCACTTGTAAATTAGTTACTGCTTTTGAAGATAAAAATGAAAAGAGAAGAGGAGGAGGAGGCAGGAGGAGGGCGGAGGGAAAAGCCAGGGCTCTTGTTTCTCCTGAAGCAGCTGAACACGCACTCATTTGCCTAAGAAGCCCCTGCCCTGCCAAACAAAGGAAAACTTTAAGGTAGACAGATGGCTTCATTTGCTTAGGTAAAATTCAACTCTGAAGAGCCTGCAGGAAAGTGAAGCCACATTGTCCACAGAGACTGCGAGGTAGGGCTGGAGCGTTGATCTCCAAGCTGCCTGAAGGGGCTCCAGGGCCACTTATGTACCCCAAGAAGGGGCACCTCCTCCAGGCACCTCCTCCAGGCACTCCTTCAGCTCTCTTGCTATCTAATCTAGCCAACTCCTGCAACAGGAGGGGCTGACCGCTGTCCAGTGTGCCCAGAGAAAGGTCATTGTAACTAGAGTATGTAACCTTCTCTATTGATGAAACCCTGAAAATCCTGCCTTGCAAAGACAGTTTCTATTGTATCTTCCTCTCCCGGGTCTCTTTGCTAACAAGCTTGTCATTGTTTGTCAAGGAGGGGCTTTTGCTGCCCTGGAGGTTTTTAATTACTCAGACGAAGGGCACCTGGTCACAATTTTCACAGTAAGTGAGAAAAGGCTTTGCAAAGAGCTGACTCCTGAACTGCATTCAGGACTGAAACAAAAGATGGATTACTCACACCTGCAGTGGGTGTGCACCAAACCAAGCTTCATGGCTCTTTGCTTCCCTCCATTCTCTCAGCCCTGCCTTTCTTGCACAGAGGGTCAGCCAGGCCAGGAATCTGACATAGAACAAACTTTTTCTTTCCCCATTCCCATGTCTTTGGTTCTATTTTTTTAATTGATATGTATTATTTAATCACGGGTAGTTATTTTCATAGCAGCTGCTTCCTTTTCTAGATACATCTCCATCTAATGAGAGAACAATACCCAATCTAGTTTCTAGTTTATTTATGATCTTAGAATGTTGTAACAGACAGAACCAAAAGTGGGTCAGAAGGTCCCACCCCACAACATGACTGTTAATATTTACAGTGAGAGAAAAGATAGCAACAACAACTAATGAGATCCGTCAGCCCTGAAAGTTATGATGCAAGTCTAACTTGAACATGGTTTATAAGGGCCCTTTGTCTGCCTGAGACTTGGTTGGTCATTAGGACAGTACTCTTTATACATTAAATAAGGTTACATCTCACTGTCGATGAACAAAGAGTAGGCCATGCTTTAAAACATGCAGAGGAGCAGGTACAAATTCAATTTAACCTATTTTAACATATATATTAATCATTTTTATTATTATGCAATTTATATTTAGACTTTGTTTTTCGGACCAGTTTCAGGCCAAGAGATTTCTCATATATGCTCAGCCTCCTTTATTGTCAATACTCACCACCTGGGTGTGGCATTCATTTTGACTTATATTGACTTAACCAGCTGTGTAAGCTGAACACGGCACATATGACTGACCACCAGGTGTGTAGTTCATATGGGGGTTTCTTTCTTCCTTATGTCCTACGTAAGCTGAGGTAGGACAAGTGTGAAATAGTATGAATTCGCCATCATCTTACATACAGTCTAGCTTCACTGCCCTCAAAGCTCTCTATGTGCTTCTATCCATCCTTCCTTTCTGTTGAACCAAAGGAGCTAATAATCTTTCACTGTCAGCATAGTTTCCCTTTTCTAGAAGATCATGTATTTGGGAACATATAGTACCTTTGCAGACTTTCTTCATTGGCTTCATAATCATTTTTTCCTTAATGTTTACTCTTTCCAGCTTCTATATGTAAAACTGCCTATTTTTCTATTCCCATCTGAAGAGCATCTTGGTCACTTCTGGGAATTAGCAATTATGACAAAAGCTGCTGCAGACACCCGCTATGTGGGGTTCTCCATGTTGACATGTTTTCAACTTGTGAATACCCAAGAATGTTTTTGTCTTGGTTTGTAATGCCAGACATGAATATCTTCATATGGAGTGGGCCTGAAATGTAATCAGAAAGCTATTGATTGCACCCAAAATAATCTTGCAACTATTGTATCTATGGCACATCTTACTTGTCATTTTGATAGTGTAGAATCTGTAGTCCACCTCCTGGGTAGAATATCAGCAACAACAGTTTTCACTTTGCCTTCTAGTATTACAAAAGGTGGCCAGCAGCAAGGGCCTTCCAGTTCAGTCCAGCTTATTTCTCTGTGTTTTATAAATAACACATGCTATGTCTTCAGCAATAGGTCTCACCATTTAATTCTGGCATGCAACCAAGAGTAACGGCATGCTGGTTGGGATGAGCAGAAAAGTCTGCTGCTTAGTACAAAATCTAGCAACCATCAAACACACTAGAATTCTTTCGTATGCTATATCTCCTTTTTTCTAATTTTTCTATTCTTTTCTTTCTTATTTTTTTCTCACAAAGAACATTTGTTGACTAAGTTTGAACAATTTCAACCTCTTGAAAACTGGAAAAGACAGGCATCATCCAACTGAACTTCTTATTTCACTCTTTTCAGTCAAATTTCTTCCCAAACTGCCCTACATCCTCATTCTTTGTTCATATCATTGACTGTTCTACATACATTTCTCTCCTTGCCTTTTTCCTCTGTCAACCCAATACTAATCATTTGTCTTAATGTGAGATTTTTGTTTGTTTGTCTGGCATGGCTCTATATTGTAAATACATGAAATTGGGAGGAAATTTTACTGAGTGAGGTCCACATACGTGCATGGTCTTCTTCACATGAGGAGCACAGCTTCTAATATTTTTAGTTGAAAGTAATTTTTCCATGCAATGTATTCTGATCACAGTTTCCCCTTCCTCATCTCCTCCCATATTCTCCCTTCCTCCCCACTCATCCAACTCTGAATCTTCTTTCTCTCTCTCTAAAAGACAAATAGGCAAATAAAACAAAAAAGAATAAAACAAAACAAAAAAGAAACACACAGAAAGAAATGCATAAAAACACAAAATAAGAAACCATAATATATAAACAAAAGGCCAGTAAGGTAAAAGATGCCCAAACAAAGCATTATGAAAAAGAAAGTCCCCATAACTACTACTGTTCATTTTGCACTGGCCATCTACTGCTGGCCATGGGGCCTACCCTTGAGTGTAGTTTGTATACCTAATGAAACTCCATTGGAGAAAACTGATTTTTTCCTTTACATATGGCTATCAATTGGAGATAGCTTCTGGATTGGGGGTGGGGCTTATGTCTACATCGCTCAGAGCGAGGACTCCATTGGACTTGGACATGCACAGGCCCTGTGCATACTGCCACAGTCTTTGTTGGTTCATATGTGCATGGGTCCTGCTATGTTTCAAAGGCCTCATTTCCTTGGTGTCCTCCATCCCCTCTGGCTCTTTCCATATTTCCATTATTGTCGTTCACAGAGTTCCCTAAGTCCTGAGGGGAGAGTTTTGATGAAGACATCCCATCTAGAATTGAGTGTTCTGTCTGTCTTGGTCTCTGTCTTTTTCTCTTTGTCTCTCTCTCCACATTGTCCAATTGTGGGTCTCTATATTTGTTAGGGCACTGAGCTATAACTATAGTAGAATGTCATTAAGAGTCATTATACTGCTCTGTTCTTTTAGCATTTGGTTTTCCTCTAAGTCCGTAGCCTATTTGATCTCAGGTTCTTGGCTACCTGATCAGTCTTGGGCATGGGCCCATTGAGTGGACCCTACTCAATCAGTCAGTGGTCCATTACTCCCACAAGTTTTATGCTACTATTGTAGCAGCTCTTCATGCAAGAACGTCACCATTGTAGATTCAAGAACATGTAGATGAGTTGGTCCTCTGGGATTTGTCTGGTTTTCCTAGAGAGACCGGGTCTGATTCCCAGGCCAAATTTCCTAGAAGAGAAGACCTGTTTATCTGCTATCTCTGCTGAATGTAGGCAACTGACCGCCATTTCCTGTGACTGTGGCTAGAGGTGGGAGGAGATGCATGCAGACAATGTGCTGTTTGCCTTGGAACTAATGGGATCTGGGAGCTCAGAGGTCCTCCAGCTGTGATCCACTGTGACCCACCAGCATGAGCAACTCTTAGGCACTGTTAGAAATGCAGGTGGCTAAGGTCTACCTGCCTTCTGGCCCAGCAGCTGCACTTTGACAATGCTTCAATACTCATGTTTGAACCTCAGATGAATATGAAGATGCTGGGGCTAGGAAAAATGCCCTTGAGCCAGACTGCAAGTGATACCTAAGAAGGACACTGGACACAATAGTAGAAGTAAAATGTCATACAAAGAAAGAAACTGGTGACACTTTGGACTACCTCAAAATAGTAGCCATGGTGTGCCCATCCCCTTGTCCTAGTCTCTGAATAGACACTGCTCTTGTGCTCACACCATGCTAAGAGAAAAACAAGTCTGCTGGAATAGTTGCCCAGAACAGTGTCCTATGTATAAAATAGTCATCTGAATAAATCACGGTGAGTACATAAAGTCCACCCTAAGATGCTGTTATATTTTACAGTGTTTGTTTAGTTACATTTAGCATCCCGTCTGTACCAATTAAGTCATAAATTTGTTTAGATACTGGTGGGGAGGGAAGAGTATGTTCTTTCAAAGCACTAATGCTTAGTAAACTATATACACATCCAATATGTTACGAGCACAGCATGACGTGTCATAATTGAGGAGGAGATGTAGTTGGTAATAGAATATGGAAATGTGTTCATTGAATTACAGGATTCAGGTGAATTAATCACTAACACCTTTTTTTTCAGAGAGACAATCAAAATGTGTAAACTACTATTAAATAATTGGAAGCTAGGCACAGTGGTTCATGCCTTCAGTCCCTGCACCTGGGAGGCAGAAGCAAGCCAATCTCTGAGTTTGAGGCTAGCCTGGTCTACAGAACAAGTTCCAGGATGGCCAGTGCTACATACACGTAGATACCCTATCTCAAAAACCAAAGAAGAGAGAGGGGGAGGAGGAGGGGGAAGGAGGAGAGGGAAGAGAGGGGGAAAGGGGGGGGGAGAATAACTGGAGACAATAAAGTGGTTACAAGTTCTTCAAGTAGACATATTGGGTAATGTCTTGGACTATACTTAATGTTTGTAAGGACAGAACCAAGAAAGCTGGAGGGTGTCACTAGTTTTTGTTCTTTTAACGTTCCCTTTCATTGATTACATCACAGAGCAAACTCCCAGATAAAGTCTGTGGGCACTCACCTTGCAAAATCATTGCATTGCTCAGGGACAGATACTGAAAGGGGAAGGAAGTCAGGGCTGTAAAGCTGTGGCAAATATAGTTAAAAAAAAAAAAAGAGCCTGTAGCCCCAGCTCAGCAAGCCAGTATGGAACTTTAAACTGGATGTTAGATTCAATAATGAGACATCCAGGGACATCCCAGGAGGAGTTAGCCGGGGTCCTGAGGAGAGAGTGGAAAAAACAGGCAGTGTTCCTCTGATAGCAGCAACTGCAGGACTTCTTCACCAAACGCATCGCTCTCAAAACAGATGCACTAGAACACATCATACACAATAGTGCCCTACGCTATAAACATTAGAACAGTGCTTTTATGTTAAATTTTAATTTGATGTAATTTTTTAAAGTAGCCCTTAACTATCTGCAGCCTACCAGTAAGGATGTGTCCAGGGCTCAAGTTTATGGGGGAGAGATATAGCCCAGAGGTACAGCACTTGTCTAGCATATGTGAGGGCTTGGGTCCAGCCTTCCTTACCATTGTAAATATACATACATGCATACATACATACATACATACATACATACATACATACATACATACATACAATTATAAGAGAATTAATGGCTAGCATGTGTATATTACTTTTCCAATCTACAATTTTGCAATCATCCTTCACTAAAATGATTTTTTTAATCTGTTAGAGAAATTTCAGAAACATCAGGACCACACCTGGATATATTCCCATATTCATTTGTTCATCTGAAAAGTTCTAGGCTATTTCTTCCTGAGTAAAACAAGGTTCAAGATAGCCAACAGCCATATGGTCACTCTAGGTTTGCTGTGCTTATCAACACTTGCTTTGTAAACTGAGCCTTTCAGTTTATTTCAGTTGCTGCAAAGAATCTTTTCCACAGTGAGAGGCCTCAGCCAGCATCCATCAGGCCAATGTGACAATCCCAAGCAATGCCACTAGGCAGAGCTCTTGTCACAGTTGTAAATCACGAGGGTTAAATAAAAGTCACTACATAAAATGTGTAAGGGTGGGAAAACATGTATATTAGCAGATATTTGCAACAAGGCCTGGTATTTGTAAAAAGAAAAAAAAGGAATGTTTTTATATGAAAACACAAAGTTGATATTTTAAAACGTCAATTAAATATTTTTTATTTAATTAGTTCTTAAACTGTAATGGTGTGTTCCTGTCAGGTCTCTGCAGAATTCAAAGCTTTACCCCCAAACCCACCGTCTTCACCCATATGTCCTCAGTGCTCCACGGTGCAAATGGGCTCTGCATCTCTTGAATGAGAATGGTTTTCATTACAAATTCCATATTGACGTTTATTCAGAAAATATACTTTGCATAGCATTTTAGGAAAATACACCTGCGGGGGGGGAGGGGATTATTTTGAACCACCTTGTGTATCTGTGTTCACAAGTGCACAATGCGTACACGTGTGAAGCATGTTTCTTTGTGCTCGGGTGCTATCAACATCATGCTGGCTTAGTAATATCAAAGGGAAGTTGGTTTGAATGAATTTTGTTTCATAAGGATTGGCATCTGCCTTGAGTAACCTGTAGCAGTGTAGATAAAAAACGGTCACTAGCCGTGGTTAGTGGTTCTGATAGAACACTGGTGAAGGGAAGGAGGGGTTTGTTTGACTCACAGGTTGCCGTCCATCATCGAGGAAAACCAAGGCAGAAATTTGAGCAGAAGTCTGCTGTCAAACCCTGAATCTTAGGTCGTTCTGGAGAGCAGTCTCCGGGCTTACTTCCCCAGCTTGCCCAGCAACCTTTCTTAGACAGCCTAGTCCCGTTTGCCCAGTACTGCCCACATCAGGCTGGACCATCCCACATCAGCGAGCAATGGAGAAAAACGCACCCCCCCACCCCACATGCCCACGGGCCAACCTGATGGAGGTAATTCCTCAGTTTAGATTCTGTCTTCACAGGCAAGTCTAGGTCTGTGTTGAGTTGACAAAAAGAGCTAAGCCACATTTTTAACCTTTCCTGGCACAGCGAGAGCCTGACTTCCGGGCCTTGCAAAGCAGCCAGGTCACCGTGAGCGAGGAGCAGATGGAACAGGCAGTAGTAAGAGATTATAAACATTTTGAAAATGGTTCTACAAAGCCAAGCGGCCTGCGGAGTGAGAGCAGGGGAGAGGGGGACAAAGCAGCAACCTGAAGCTAAGACTCTCCAGCAGGTGGCCGCACTATCAAACGACACCGGTGTTAACCAGGGAGCCTGAGAGTCCTTGCAGCACTGTGAGGAGCAGCTGTTCGCCTGCCGGAGAGTCTGGCAGCCATTTTCTACCTAGCACCTATTAGGTTAAAGGAAATCTGGGCCAAGACCTACAGTCAGCCCAACTTTGCCAAAAGCAGGATGTTTCATGGACACACCCAAGACGATATTCATACAAGACCCGTAGGATGGAATCTAACACCTTTTACTGATATGACTACACAGTAAAATCTTTTTTTTTTTTTGGATGTTAAGATTTATTTTGGCATAGCTCCTCCAGAAGATGCTTTAAAGAAAACAATATACAGTGCTGATCAACATTGCGAACTGTGTGTGCATGTGCTTTCCGAACACAGGAACCGTTTGACACAGTAAAATCTTACACTGCTATCTCAGAATGGCTTCTCACCATTGCCTGAGAGCCACACCCTACCGGATCCTCTTCCTATGTCCTGACAGTCCTCAGCCTGGGATGCCCTTCTAGCCTCATGTTAAAAAATCCTCCAAGGAGGAATCAAGCTGGTCCTGACCTGGAGGCTTCCTCCCTGGTGGTTAGTACTCATGGTGTCAGCATGTACCATGAGGGCTGCCAGTGACTAGCAGTGCTACCCAGCTGTAAATCCTGTGACCTACAATCATGACTGACCTAGCAAGCTAGGCCTGAAGATGCAAGACTGACAGAGATATCTCTGGGGTAACCAACGGCTGTCTCTTTGGACTTAAGGCCTACTCAGTCAGGAGGAGCTGTAAGCTAAGAATCCATGGTTGTAGAGGTCATAGATCCTGGAGCAGAACTTACTGTTACCGTTTTGATAAATAGAAATGGTATCCAACTGCCTTCTAAATGTTCACCCTTATGCCCAATACATAAATGTTGCTCTCCCTTCTCATCAAAGAAGCTTCTCTTTGCTGTAGATGGGGGCTATTACAGAGAACTATAAGTAGCTAAAGTACAAAGACTAAGCAGCTGTGTTGTGCCCACCCCCAAACAGGACCTATTTAATCTATAGCACAGCCCCTATATTCAAAGCTTTGGAAATGCCACAAAACAGGAGGCAGGGACATTGTAAGCACCAAAGGACCAGGAGGGGTGCTATGAAGTAATGTCTTCTGGACAGGACAGAGATATTATGGCCACAAACCTTCAAAGTTCTGGTTGCCTGCAGAATACCATACCAGTCAACACTCCAGAATGGATGGGGAAAAAGATCCACAGAGTCCCACCCTCACTTGAAGAGCTGCAGGTAATTGATGCCTGCTGCAGGACGAAGATCAGCTTTCTATAGAGAAAAGCCTAAGTGGTCAACCCATGTGCAAATGGACAATACTAATATGTATCCACACACATATGTACATATATATGTATATATGTACACATATATGCAGGAGGCAGAAGCAGAGAGAGTAAGCTAGAAATGACATGAGTCTCTAAACTCTGAAAACCTTCAGTTATCATACTTGGTACAACAAGGCCACACCTCTTTTTTTAATGTTTTCTTTCTTTCTTTCTTTTTTCTCATACAATACATCCTGACTGCATCCTATCGCCCCCTTCACCTCCAAGTTCTCCCTCACATCTCCCCCAGATCCACTGTCCCTCCACTTTCCTTCAGAAATGAGCCAACCTTCCAGAGATATCAACTAAACACAGCATACCAAGATGTAATAAGACCAGGCTCAAATCGCCATATCAATGCTGGATGAGGGGCTCAGAGATAGTTCAGTGGTTAAGTGCCCTGACTGTACTTCCGAAGGACCCCAGTTCAGTTCTCAGCACTGACAATGGCAGCTCACAATTGTCTGTGCCTCCTGATCCTATGGATCCAACACCCTAGCACAGTCATATGTGCAGGAAAAACACCAATATGCACATAAAAATAAAAGTTAAAAAAAAAAAAAGCTAAAAAGCTAAGCTGGATGAAGTGACTCAGTAGGAGGAAAAGGGCCCCAAGAGCAAGCAAAAACATCAGAGACACTCCCACTGTTAGGAATCACACACACACACACACACACACACACACAAGCTAAACAATCACATATTCTCAGTGGACCTAGTGCAGATCCATGCATGCTCCGTGATTGCTACTGCAGTCTCTGAGAGCCCCCCTGTGCCCTGCTTAGTTGATTTTGTAGACCTTGTTCTCCTGGTGTCCTCCAATCCTTCCTTTTCCTCTTCCACAGGGCTCCCTAAGCTTGGCCTAATGTTTGGCTGTGGATCTCTGCATCTGCTCCCATCAGCTGTCACAGGAGGCCTCCCTGATGACTATCAGGGTAAGCAATGATCTATAAACCTGTGTTTGGTTGTTTGTTTTGGTTTTGCCAGTCATGTTTGGTTCCAGACCATCCACTTTCAGGTTCTTGGCCATCCAGGCAGAGTTGGGCATGGACTTCCTCTCATGGCTTAAAAGTAGACCAGCTATTGGTTGGCCACTCCCACAAGCTCAGAACCATCATTGCCCCGGCATATCCTGCAGGCAGGATAGGTCTTGTAGGTCAAAGGTGTTGTGACTGGATTGGTGTTCCCAGTTCCACCACTGGAAGCCTTGCTTGGATGCAGAAGATGGATGGTTCAGGCTCCAAATTCTCTGTTACTAGACGTCCTCACTAGGGTTACCCTCAGAAGTTCCAGGAAGTTTCCACCCTACTAGTTTTCCATGTTGCCCCCAAAGTTCCCCCTAATTCCAGTCATTCTCTACCCATACTCTCTCTCTCTCCATCTCTTCCACCCTTCCTCATCCCTCCTGTTTCCATCCCCACCTGCCTGTCTACCCACAAAATCTATTTTATTCCCACTTCTCAGAGAGATCTGCCCCTCACTTAGAGTCTACTTGTTACTTAAAGGTCACACTTGTTAAGCATCTTCCAAAAATGCCACCAACTGGAAACATTTCTCATTCAAATCACTACATACATACATACATATATACATACATACATATATTCTACATGCATAGATATGTACACACATGTGCATAATAATAATAATAGAAGACAATTTGAGGGAGGGTGTGGAGAACATGGGAGAACATGGTGAATTGATGAAAATACACAATGCTTCTCTATAAAATATGATCAAAAACAAAACAATTCTCTAAGGCTTGGCTGAAAGGACATCCTGAGAAGGTTCCTGGCACCCCAGAAGCTCCCTTGGGAACCTGAGCAACACTTTACTTCTTTATATCTCATTTAGACTCAGATGCCCATCTTTTCTGGGTTGCACCAAGCTTTGCTCACTTGAAACAAGCACAGGGCCTGCTGTTACCCATGCTGCTACTTCCATGTCATGAGCGCTTGCTGGGTGCATCATATCATTTTAATATGCCTGTCAACTCAGCAGCTGTGCAACTCTGTAACCCCACCTGTGGAACAGAGCGAAAATAGTCTTGCCCTGTTAGTTTGCAGTGAAGTTCGAGATGCATCTCAAACTTCACAGCAATCCACACAGTTGGCAAAGGATGGTTGAAAGTCAGACTAGTCTCAATGCCCCTGCTTGACCATTACATTTAAAAGTTACTTAGAAAAAAGAGGACTATTTTGAGTGGGTTTATTGAACAGGTAACAAGTGCACTGAACTCAATACCATGCCTGCCATTAATAATATAGAAACTGTGAAGACCTTTGTGATCTAAGTTTCATCCTTCAAAAATGAAGACCAGGCACACATAAAAAGAAAAGTTGCTGGGCAGATACTCAGTATGACCATTAGCATGGGCACTCCTTTGGAGTAAAAAGAGGCAAAATATACTGTGCCTGTTCTCAAAGAGTTTGTTGGACCAACAGAAAATCTCCAAGTCACCCAGTCCCTAGAGGGCACTAGCTATGCTGAACTTGTCAGTCTATGTTCCCCGTGGCTTGGATTCTTGATCATTTTATCATTGAGTTAGAGTATTGTGCTAGACAACACTAGTTAGCTTAGTGTGAAAATATAGAAAAGCATTACACACACACACAAAGATCATATAACAGAAAACCTCTCCCACAGCAAACTTGATGACCCAAGCATCCCTAGAAGGAATATTTTTCAGTATTAATGTGCAATCTAAGTCCTCTGCGGAACTTAGATAAAAGCTGCCCAGTCCATGTGTGCCATAGTCTGAAAAGACAAACTGCTCCTCCGGTCCACCTTTCTACTCGGTTCCTCCCTATTTATGGGTACTTCCCGAGAGAATTTTTATACACAGTATGAAGCAATGAAACCATGTGTCAACTATGCAAACCAAAATGATAGCAAATAATATCAGCAAATCAATAATAAGCATTCATTTGCCTAGAAATAGAGAGCAGAGATCATGTAGAAAAGCAGGTTGCAATGCCCCCAACTGAACTGACAATGATACATGCCTGTAGGGCTTCTTCTCAGAGCCTCATCAATAATAGCACAGAGCAGAGATTTGCTTTTGTTTGGTTGAGAACATGCTAAAACTGAGTGTAGGTTACAAAGTGGGTGAAGTGTCACTGGACAGACAGACATCTACCACTACGTCAGAAAAAAAGAAATGGACATTCAGGAGCCATTCTTTCTCAGAACATCAAAATCCTTGGCAAGTACTGTTAGAGCCCATCATTTCCAAACTCTGGAAACTAGTCAGAGATTTACATCAGTTAGGTACCATTGAGATGGCTGAACAGGCAGACAATAGCAACCTTATCCAGCCATCCTTCCTCAGGCTGTGACCTCTTAAAGACCACAATCTATATCCCAGTGAGGTTGTCCAGTTCTAGAGAGAGCATAACATGCCTCGGTCCCAATAAATTGTCTTCTACTGCTTTAATCTGAGATTTACCCCAAAGGAATACAGCAAAAGCTTTCTATGTTCTGTCCAATTCACAATACAGGGATGATTGGTTCTTACAAAGGAATGAGACCAAATGAATGAGCTCTGCCACTCGGGGCAAAACAACGAAGCATATCCAGCTGTGAAAGCCAGGGAGGAAGATTGTAGAGCAATTGCACACAAGAATAGCTTTACAAAAAGATTATCATAATCAAATCTGTTATTTAACATATTATTTCAGTGTGGTTTTGCTTACTGTGTGCCATCAGAAAGCATTTCCTAATGCTAGAGAGACAGCTTATCAGTTAAGAGCACTGGCTACCTTTTAAGAGGACCAGGATTCATACCCAGAACCTACAAGCATCTACAGGCATCTACAAGCCCAGTTCTGGAAGATATGATGCCCTCTAATGGCCTCTGATGGCACCAGACATGCACACAGCACACAGACTGACATGTAGCCAAACACCCATATACATTAAATAAATAACTATAAAAGAGAATTTGTTGTTGAAAAGAAAAGGAAAAAAAGCACTTTCTGAAGACAGAATGCATGCTGAGGAAAGACCTGACAAGACTATTATCTTTCACCTCTGGTTGGTCTTTAAACTCAGCGAAAGCATAAATGGAGTGGGGTGACCCAGAACCAGAAAGACACTCATGGTATACATTCACTTAGAAGTGGATATTAGTCATATAACACAGTATCACCATACTACAATCCACAGACATAAAGAAGCTAAATAACAAGGTGGGCCCTAAAGAGGATTCTTAATTCTCATTCAGAAGGGCAAATAGAATAGACAGCAGAATTGGCTGAAGAAAGGGAACAGGACAGGAGCCTACCATAGATGTCCTCTGAAAGACTCCACCCAGCAGAGGATCAAAGCAGATGCTGAGAGTCACTGCCAAACTTTGGGCAGAGCACAGGGAGTCTTATGGAAGAAGTGGGGGAGAGAAAGACCCAGAGGGAACAGGAGGTCTACAAAAGACCAACAAAGCCAACAAATCTGGGCCCAGGAGGGCCTGCAGACCAAACAAGGACCATGCATGGAGAGGACCTAGAACCCCTGCTCAGATGTAGCCTATAGGCAGCTCAGTCTCCTTTTGGGTTCCGAAGTAAGGGGAATAGGGGCTGTCTCTAACTTGGATGCTGTTGCCTACTCTTTGATGACCTCCCCCTGGCTGGGTGGTCTTGCCAAGCCACAGAAAAAGAGAAGGTAGTCCTGATGAGACTTGATAGGCTGGGGTCAGACGGAAGGGGAAGAGGACTCTCCCTTTCTGAGGACTAGGGGAGGAGGATGGGGTGGAAGAGGAAGGGAGGGACTACAATTGGAATGTAAAAAATAGTTGAGTAAAATAGTTTTGTGGTAAAAAAAAAAAAAGAGAGAGAGAGAGAGAATCAATGTGGAAGAGCACTGACTGCTTAACATGATGCTTCTGGCTTGAAACATTTATTTACAGTTTTAAAAGGAATTTCTCACCCAAATGAATGTTCTTATATTTTGTAATTCAGTTACTTACTTCCAATGAAAGTGACTGTTTTTGTTTTTATTTTTGGCGTTTGTATGTATGTGTTAGCTTTATTCAAGAAGTCACTTTCATTGTAGAAAGTAGCTGGGCATAAGATTGGACATGCCAGCCACTGTGGCGGCTCACAGGACTTTGATATCCTGCTTCACAAGAGACACGCTACGGAATTCATTCTCTGTCAAAGAAAAGTTGTTTCTTAATATGTTGCTCACTTCAGCCTTTTGCAGTTCAATGTGTCTTTCTTTGGAAGGTTTTTTTTTCCTTTTTTCTTATTTTGCAATATAAAGAGTTTTGAAAGGGTCTTAAAATTTGCATGCAAACTGATTTGAATAGAAAGGTCAAGAAAGATGAGGCTAAGAGGAGACCCCAAAAGATGCTCCATTTTGAGCCCAAGAACTTGTGTGTCTGCTGCCACGTTCCTAAAGAAGAAGGAAGGCAGCAGATGGAATTAAATTTACTTATCAGCTGACGTGGAAACGGGGAGATGATCTGGGATTACCAAGGCAAATCCAGTGTAATCACGAGGGTCCTTGTGGGCAGGGAAGGCAGAAGACTCAGAGACAGTGAAAGACTGGGAGATGCTATGCTGTAGGAATAGGACACCAGACATGGACATAAAGCTTAATGTGTTTCAGGAAGTACATCCTCTACCAACTGATTAGACGATTGGTAATTTGAGTATCTAATGCAGTCCCTGCACAGAAAATCTTGAAATGCAATAGCTTTAACATATAAGAGAGTTGATGTTTTCTCAAGACATTAATAATTCAAAAGCTTTATGCAATATTACCAGCTTTAAAGATGAAAGAAATTCTATAAAATATTAATACAAAAAATAGTTCCTGACCTGATATTTTAGTGGTAAAATTTTCTACCTTTGTCATAGAAAAATGAGAAATTACAGAGCAATTGTCATACAGAGAAGCAGTTAAAGGGAATGAAGGAGACGTGAAGAGAAATTGGTAGATGTATCAGGCAATTAATTACTGAGATATGATGTTACAATGCTCCATTTTCTTATGTGCCATCAACACACATTTTAGCTTTTTAAATTTGCTTTAATTTTTACATTTTAAATAAATATATAGCTTGTATCTTAATTTGTATTTGCAATAGTGCATTCTTTATTAGCATTACATAGGCTTCTGTGTCCAGAAATCCAAATTGTACCTGGAGACCACGCTCTTTGTTGAATGGCCGCATGGCCTTGTTCTGGTTCTCTTTAACCTCCCAGCTGAAGGTGGTTAACCCCTAGTTAAACACCAAGGTCCCTACCCCGGGTCATTTATAGTCATCTCTGAAGCTAAGCTTGGGTTTGAACTAGAGTATAAACTCCAAGGCCTGGGCCGTTTGTCACAAACCAGTCTCCCAGAGTGTGGTACCAAATGCGGCAGGTTCTGAGCTTGGAAATGAGTTGTCGCTATTTTGATCAGCTTGCAGGAAACTCCGATGCTAAAGTTTCCGAACCACTGCCCACGGTGTTGTGGCTTTTCTAAGCCAGGTCATAATCTATTTATATCTTCTTTTGCTTTCTGGGGAAGAAGAGGTGTTCACAGTAGCAATCTATTGCACGCGTAGTTAAGTACTGACATTCTGTTTCAAACTGCTGCTAACACAGGGAAGCCCATCTGGAGCCTTTTGGGTCTTGAATTTCTCCAGTGTTTTAAGTCTGACAGCGAGGCGCCACCGTGTGGGAGAAAGACGGCCCTGCATAAAAATAATCTGCAGCGACCAGTTGACTTCGAAATTTTGTTTGTTGTTTGGTCTTTATTTACCACGGTAGTTTATACACAAGAAGAGATGATTTTGTATAGATAGATAGATAGATAGATAGATAGATAGATAGATAGATAGATAGATAGATAGATAGATAGATAGATAGATAGATAGATGGATGGATGGATGGATGGATGGATGGATGGATGGATGGATGGATGGATGGATGGATGGATGGATGGACGGACGGACGGATGGATGGACAGATGAATGAATAAATAAATATTAAATGAATAAATGAATGAATGAATAAAACAAAGCAGACATAAAAATACACAAAACATACAATGTGTTCTTAGAGTCTAACCGCCATTTTCATGTTTCCTCACATCTGTCTTCACTCTGGGGCCAGCGACAACAAGCAGACCGGCAGGAATCCGGAGCGGAAGCAGCAATGCACTGTGCAACTGAGGAGAAGTGAAATCCGTGCTCCCTGAGACCATCCCCTCAACAGGAAGGTTTCTCGCTGCAAATGGCTTCCTTTATTGGACTGTTGAAAAACAGGTGTGTATGTTCAGGTGCAGCTTGGATTCTAAAAATGATTCCAACCCATCACCTGGTGCGCTAAGGTATCTGGTGTTTATTCAAACTTACTTGTTCATGTGCTTTGTTTTTTGTTTCGTTTCCTTCTTCTATAAAGAACTCAAATTCCTAAAGCAATCTGTGGCCATGAATTATGTGGAGATTTTAAAACTGCACCTGGTTTTGTCCTCTTGGCTATTTACTCTTATTTTACATGTGGGTGTCGCTTACACAGAGCCATGATTAACTGTACAACAGCCAAAAGCTCAAAACAGTGACTGAAACAAAAAGCCTTTGGAGTTGTTGTTTGTTTTAACTTGTTTTGTTTTAAATCTGATTGAGACTAACCAACCAAACAATAGAAACCACCCAGGTCACTCCAGTCAGCATTCCAGAAGCAGATATAGACAGAAATGTTGTCACTAAATGTTAAAATGATGACCAGAAGGATGAGAAATTGAAATTTCAAATAAGGGTCAGCTATTAATAAGTTGTCCAAAAAACATTTAAAAAATTAACAGAAGCCGGGTGCAGTGGCGCATGGCTGTGATCCCAGCACTCAGGGAGGCAGAGGCAGGTAGATCTCTGTGAGTTTGAGGCCAGCCTACTCTAGAAAGTGAGTCCAGGACAGCCAAGGCTACACAGAGAAACCCTGTCTCTAAAAAACAAAACCCAAACCATTAACCAACCAAAAAACCATGAAAGCCCCCAAAATTAGCAGAAGCAGATGGCAAGTGGAGAGTTTACTGTGGCTCTGAGCTTATTTATATTGTAAACACGAAGGCTCCTCCTCACTCTCTTCTGAAGCCTGAGTATCCACTGCTCCTAAACTTTATGTCTTTGGGTGCGTGGAAGCTTCCGGTGCTCATTGAGGCTCTATCTCTGTTTGAAGTGGTCGTGTCTGTGAGTTTCACACATTTTTGTTAATGTTCTTCTTCTTCTAATGCTCTGATGTTTATACATTTGAAAGTATATTTAACGTATAGTATTTATAAGTTCTGGGAAAAAAAAAGCATTTCTTGCTGTTGTAAGCCATTGTTAGCAGGGATATTTGTTGAAGTATTAGCTACACTGGTGAGAGACTTTGCTCTCACCCCAGAGGAAAGACGTAGTTTATTCTGGAATCAAACACGAGTGACCATGGCTCACGAACATAGATTTAGATTTCCCCAAATACCATGTTCCAACAAGGTAGCAATTTGATGAACTTTTTGAAGTAACAGAATAAGGAAAGCCACAAATGAAGACACCTTTCAAATGCTGGGGAATGACATCAGATTGGTGGGTTACAGTAAGATGGAAGAATGGTGATGTAGGCTTTGGATGTTACCAGACAACACTCTGCCTTTTGATTAGTGAAAAAATATATATATAGGGTTTTGTTAAGTTCGTACATTCCAAGATATGTCTTTTTTTTTTCAGTCCATGCTGGGATTAGTTACAGAATGTTGGGTCTGAGACAGAGGCGGGGGTGCTGTGGGGAGTAGGTAGGGACAAGGAATAGCTGTTTAGTAGGATAAACATCACCCAGATAAATTGTAATTAGGCTCTGGCCTGCGACATGACATCCGAACCTCTTTGCATCTCTGGAGTGTTAATCAGTCAATCAGCCTTTGCAGACACAGATTCTTTCCAGGAAATCCTATTTATGTTTAGGAATGCTTTATTCAGGACCTGCTCACTAAACACACATCATTATGGGGTTGGGGGGGGGGAAGGGAAGTGGGGAGGATGTTCCACCCAAGAGTGCAAATATATAGCTTTGGAGCAGTTAGACTCTGTAGACAAATATTTCTGAGAGGAAGATGTGAGAGATGAAGTGAATTGTGGCTAAAACTGGCCTAATGAGAATCTTGCTGAAGACAGGACAGTGCCCATATACTACCTAAGTGATTAGTGGGGGATGAGGGGCCTGATCAAACAAAGAATTTGATGAGGTACCAAAAGGCAGGTTTCTAGATAAACTCACTTAGCAAAATTTCCTTCTAGAAGTAGATTTTACGAAGAAGTACCCAAGAGGACCTAGAACAGGGGTCAGAAATGGACTGAAGGTCAAGGTCTGTGTTTTCTCGTGTTTGAGAAAAGACAAAAAGAAGGGGCGAGAAAAGGAAGACGAGAGGGTGAGCCAGCTAACTTGTTTATTAATCCGGCCATTGGGACCAGTCGGTCCATCTGTGGTACAGGGTAGTAGAGCAACTTTGCTGCGTTGTAACAGCAGCCAGGCCTTAAGGAGAGGAGGTTCTATGAAAACAAAATGAAACAAGAAAGCTGAGTTTCCTAAGCCCAGCTGAGTCTGAGCCCAGGTAGCCAGTGAAACTTGAAGTACCTTAGCTGGCTGGTGGGTTAAATGGCTTCTGATGTACTTCCTGGTTTGTGAGGTGATGTCTGTGGCCAGGGGCAGGTATCCATACTCTCTGAGTGACCCACACACCAACAGCACCATTGTCATCTATACCTGATCTGCTATGATGGTTTCTCTAAAATTTATATCTACACCAGTTTACTTGTTTTGCCAGGCAAAATGGAATTCAGGAGGCAGAGGCAGGAGGATTGCCTTGTGTTTAAGGTCAGACAAGGTTACACAGCAAGACCCTTGGGGGAAAAAAACCTTCAAAGTCAGACAAATGAACAAATGTGTCATCTGCTCCAAGTTGGCAGGACTTTGGAAAAAATCAGCTATCTCAGGGAGGTGGGAAGCATTTGTAAACATTAACTTAGAGAGCCATGTATTATCTAATATTCACAGTAAACAGCAAAACTTCTGACAGTAAACCCACATAGAACCTACATATGCACAGAACGTGCTACAGTTTTCCATTGAAACACTTTTTTTCTCTACAGCCATCCCTATTATCCCTATTTCTACCAACAGTTGCTTTTAGGACTTGTCATATATCAGACAATGTGCTATTATCCAAAGATTGTCAACCAGTCTTAGTCAAAATCTTTGAATTGAATCATAACTCTGATGCTTATTATCTAGATAAACTCAAGAAATCACAGAAAAATCCTTTGATTTAGCCCCTTTGTTTTTTGTTGTTGTTACATTTACTTACAGGGGTAGAATCTGTGCTTCAATGGACCCACATAGGTCAGAAGACAGCTCGAAGTCTGTTCTCTCCGTGTACAATGAAAGTTCTGTGAATCAGCTCAGGCCGTGAGGGGTCACAGTAAGCACCTTTACTCTTAGTCACCTCATTGTCCCTGTGTGCTTAAAGAGAGACTGAACACTGATATCTACTCACAAAAGTTGCACAAAATCAAGAAACATGTGCTATGTGTGATGGCGTGTGCCTGTAACCACAGGACACTAGATGCTGAGGCAGGAGGGTTGCAGATTTGAGGCAAATGGCTACATAGTGAGACCCTTGTATGAAAACGAAAATTAGAACAATGTAAAATAACAAAAGAAACCACTCAACTTGGCACATGATGTACAGTCAAAAATAACGTGGTTGGTGTCGGTATTTCAACACTAATAAATGCTGTAAATAGTTTCCATTAGCACCCAAGTCAGAAATGTATTTGTTTATTGATATTTTCATATTTTAAGGCATTGCACAAATGCTTTACAGGCACTGAACAAAAGTTCTGATTTTGGAAGTTGCCATTTTAATAACAATAACATGATTCTGTGTGTTGATATAGAGAGATACAAATGACATTACCAACCAAACCTGCTTGGTAACTCCCTGAAGTTCCCTCTTAACAGAAATGATGAATCAGTTGTGCAGAGAACCAGTAAACAGAAGCCAATGCTTCCTGCTTCTAGCATACTTCTCCTCCTAGCATACAACTCAATCAAATGAATAAAATAGACCTTCAATGTGTTTCAGAAGGAGCAGAAAGGCACTGTGGTAGCTGCCTGTAATTCCAGATGTTGAGTAGTGAGAAGCATGGAGGATTACTTAAGCCTAGGAGTTTGGGGACAACCTGGACAATGCACCAAGATATCCATTTCAAAATGTGTTTTTCTTTTCTTTTTTCCTCATAAGCAAACTTCAAAAGATTGCCAAATACTATATCCCCCTGGCAACAAAGTCCCCAGTGGACAGCAGTGAGCACCTCCTTCTTTGAAGGCACAGGTAGGTGCATAATTGGATCTGGACTCACGGCCCAGAGGTACAGCACTCCCCTAGCATGAGCTGTCAGCTTCCCGGGCCACGATTTGAGCTGGGAGCTAACCCAGTAATGTAAACTTTTTTTTTTTTTTTGCATTACATACGGTTTTTTGTCTCTTTTTGCCTAGTCCACACTAGATCATTTATGTTGTTTGGCTATGTACACACATACCTTTGACAAAATTAAAAATTGAAACGTTCATAAATATAAGAGACTTTGCTGCACACACTGGGATGTTTTGCTTTTAAGAGTCCATTAGAGGGCAGAAGTGTTCAGCTAGCTTTTGCTTAAATTATTTTTAATTACTTTATTCATTTTACGTCCCAATCTTAACCCTCTCCCTCATCTCCTCCTGGTCCCACACTCCCACCCTCTTCACCCCTATCTCTGTCCCCTAATCCACAGAAAATGAAAGCCCTCCTCCCTTGCCAACTGACCCCAGACTATCAAGTCTCTTCAAGAGTGCCTGCATCTTCTTCCTCTGTGGCCTGGCAAGGCCGGCTTGCCTGGGGGAAGTGATCTAAGAGCTGGCCACAGAGTTCATGTCAGAGATGGCCAGACAGACCTGTCTATTGGCGACATCTGAGCAGGTGGCCTGGGTCCTCTTCATGCATTGTTCTTGGTTGGTGTAGCACTCTCTGCAGGGCCCCCTGAGCCCAGGTTTGTTGGCTCTGTTGATCTTCTTTTGGAGCTCCTACCTTCTCTGGGTCCTTCTATCCCCCCACTCTTCCATAAGACTCTCTGTGCTCTGCTGCAAGTTTGGCTACAAGCCTCAGCATCTGCTTCAACCCTCTGCTTAATGTTTTTATCGCATTTTTATTTATGTGAATGTATCTGTGTGGACGTATGTGCCAGTGTCTATACAGGCTAGATGATCCCCTAGAGCTGGAGCTATAGGCTCTTTTGAACTATCTGACGTAGGTTCTGGGAAATGAACTGAACAGTGGTCTGGAAGAGTGGCAAATGCCCTTCACATCAGAGCCAACTCCCCAGCTCATCAGGCTTCATTTTAAGTGATTAGCTAGTTCTATTGCAATGAGAGTTTTCACTGATGTAGTTCAGAAATATACGCTGGTTGTTGAAAAGAGTTTGTGTCTGATTCCCTGATTTGAACATGTTTTCAAATCTTTGTTTTAAAAAGCTGAGCAAGTCCGTCCATGGCTTTATCCCAAAAGCCCCTTCCTGGGAATGCTCAAATGTGACTGCAGCTGGGCTAAGCCCTTGGCATGCTACAAGTTAAGAAGCTGTTCTGTTTGTGCTAAAAAACTGAATTCTAGAAAGGGCGTGTAGGCTACCCAAGATTACATACACAGCTGGGAAGTGGAAGACTGAATTGGCGTTAGAAGTGTTTCCAGCCACAGCTCTCTACTGCTTCCTTGCAGTCTATCTTCTTGCAGGCCACAAACCAACCATTTCCACTCAATGCAAGAGTAACTCAGCATTTTGGTTGGTTGTGGTTTTCTGTAGTGCTCCTATCTATTTTAAAGAGAAGCTATCTTGGTGAGGGCTGAGGACTACACTTATCAGTGAGTATAAGGACTGATATTTAGAGTGTAGCTATTAATTGTGCTAGTTTAGTAAAATAGTAGAAAAAACTATCTAGGGCTAGTGAAGTTGTGGATCTGGGAGGA
>CM053750.1:43190381-43209045 GCA_028658305.1 Pachyuromys duprasi
ATTTTGGTTCTGTTGCTCTCCTTGTGGAGCTCCTGTCCTCTCCCTATCTTACTATTTCCCACATCTTTCGTAAGATTCCATGCACTCTGCCCAACAGTTGGCCATAAGTCTCAGCAACTGCTTTGATATTATGCACGGCAGAGCCTTTCAGGGGGCCTCTGTGACAGGCTCCTAGCTGTCCAGGTCCTTCTGGCTTTCACAGTCTCTGTTGAGAAGTCAGGTGTGATTCTGATGGGTTTACCATTACATGTTACTTGGCCTTTTTCCCTTGCAGCTTTTAGTATTTTTTTCTTTGTTCTGCATACTTACTGTTTTGATTATTATGGGGCAGGAGGATTTTCTTTTCTGGTCTAATTTATTGGGTGTTCTGTAGGCCTCTTGTATTCTTATTGGCCTCTCCTTTAAGTTGGGGAAGTTTTCTTCAATTATTTTGTTGAAAATATTTTCTGGGCCTTGGAGGAGGGAATCTTCTTTTTCCTCTATTCCTATTATTCTTAGGTTTTGTCTTTTTATGTTGTCTTGAATTTCTTGGATGGTCTGTGTCAGGAAATTTTTAGATTTAACATTTTCTTTGACAGATACATCGATTTCTTCCATTGTATCTTCCACACCTGAGATTCTTTCTTCCATCTCTTGTAGTCTATTGGTTATGCTTACCTCTGTAGTTCCTGCTTTCTTCCCTAAGTTCTTTCTCTCCATAATTTCCTCCATTTGTGTTTTCTTTAATTTTTCCAATTCTATCTTCAGATCTTGAGCCATTTTGTTGATTTCCTTTACCCGTCTGGCTGTATTTTCCTGTTTTTCCTTCAATTCGTTCAGCTGTTTGTTTGAACAAAAGTATTTTTTCTCTAAAGGCCACAAACTGTTTGGCTGCAACTTCCTGCATTTCTTTTCGGATGGCATGGTGGGTCACACTTGTAATATTAGCACTCCGGAGGCAGAAGTAGAAGGATCTGGAGTTAGAGGTGGTTGTTGGCCTCAAAGCAAGTTCAAGACTGGCTTGGGATACCTGAGACCCCTTTTGAAAACAACAAATAGCTAGCATTTGTACTGTTAATGCATCACTAAGAAACTTATGTTTTGCCTGTGCTTTGAAAAGATAGGGCTTTTCACGTGATTTGTCATGGGTCTTTCTTGTAATTAAGTGAAGGTAATTGAATGCATCCAAGTATGATTTTTGTTGTTGTTGTTATTGTTGTTCAAAGAAAGAGTCCAGAAAACACATAATCATCTCAGTCCCTGACACACATATCCGATGTCCACAACCACCAGGATCTTATTCTATTTAAGACAGCAAAACCATGAGATCTGAGCTCTAAAAATAAAAATTACCTCAGCATACTTGTTACATATATATATGTATGTTACATATATACAAGTTACAAATCTGTCAGGCTTCCATAGTATTACTTTACTCAAATATCTTTCATGAAAAGAAATGACAATTTTTTATATTCCTGTTTTAATAAAATTCACAGTTCAAGTTATTGCAAATAAAGGAAACAAATTAATAATAAAGGCTTTTAAATATTAAATAAGAATTACAAAAACAGAACACAGTACACAATTATCTGGCCAACATATCCTAAACTTATATACAATAAAGTTAGATTTTCACTGGTACTGAGATATAATTTGCATAATTAAATATTTACTATGCAATGTTAATCATATAAAAATAATATCCCTAGAAAAAATAAGGCACAATTTTAAATATTCTATTTACAGCATGTGATTTAAAGTTTGTTTTAGAAAAATACGATAGCTTTTTGGGAACATAAAAGTAAGCCAAGGAAGCCTCCACCTTCCTGCAGGACACTGCTGACAGGTTGCTCCTGGAATGTTACTTCACGCAGGTTCATACGAAACTAAATATTTCCTTTTTTTTTTTTTTACATTAAATATAATTCCAGGAACTTTTTCTTCAAATTATATTTGCATCTTATGAAATGCCTGAAGTGAAAAGAGAGAATAAAATTAGTGACAACCTGGTTTTCAAAACACATAAGATATTTTAATACTTTAAAAAAATAATTTATTCGTCTTTATTTTATGTACATTGGTATCTTGACTGCATGAATGTCTGTGTGAGGGTGTCAGATCCCCTGGAACAGGAGTTACATTGTGAGCTGCCATGTGGGTGCTGGGAATTTAACCCAGGTCCTCTTGAATGTCAGCCAGAGCCAGTTAACTGCCGAGCCATCTCTCCAGAATCCCTATTTTAATACTTTTAATAGTTACATTTTACATTATCTTTCTTGAAATGCAACCCCAGGAAAGCATGCTGGTGTGCTGACAGAGAGGAAAGGATTTCACACAGAAGGAAAATGGTGATCTTCCAATTGACAGTGAACAAGTAACTCAGAAAATGTTCCTGAAATGTGGTGATTATCATCTCTTGATAAATAATCTAAAACAGGGCTGGTTCATAAGCTAAGAGCACTGGCTCCTCTTCCAGGGACTCATGCTCAACCCACATGGTGGCTCACATCTCCAGCCCCAGCCATACACATGGGCAAAAAACCCTTACACATGAAATAAAAGGAAACAAAATCCCAAATGTATCATAGCCTGAGACAGACATTTACACAGAACACTACAAAAGAAATCACTGGACCCCAAAATTGTTTTAGTCTTGATTTTTTTGAGACAAAGTATTATATTTAAACTCTACAATTTTAAAAAGTTCCAGGCGAATATAGTTTGTGTACAATATTTTATACCTTTATTTTTGAGTGGTACATAATATTGGATTCAGGACCTGACACACGCACACACAAATACATGCTCTATCATTAAACTACATCCCAAGTCCCATGTTTTAAATGATAATACAATCACTGTTGGGAAAAGAACAAATCCAATTATTATAATCCAATTAATTTAAGAATTTCATATAAGTTTTCATGTACATAAAATACATTTTAGAAACAATCATGCAGTAAAAACATTAGCATCTTTCAGTGTTTCAAGTACATCTTTATTTATAAACCAGTAGTATAACTTATGGGGTCTGGAAAGATGACTAGGTGGTTAAGAGCATTGGTTGTTTTTCCAGAGGACCCAGGTTCGATTCCCAGCACCTACATGGTAGCTCACAACTGTCTATAACTTTAGTTTCAGAGGATCTGGCACCCTCACACAGACCTGTATCTAGGCAAATGACCAATGCACATAAAAGTAAAGATTTTTAAAATAATTATAATCCATACTGGGCTGTTATGATGGTACAAATGGAATTTTCTTCCCTTGGGCTCCTAGAATAATTGATCCAGGATACAGCTTTGAGTTTAGCATTTCGCTTTGCCACATTATGGGCTAGAATACATGGTTATTTTATCATTTCATCTTCCTTGTGTTTTTTATTGGGATTTTTTTGTTTTGTTTTGTTTTGTTTTTGAGACCGGCTTTCACTATATTGTCCAGGCCTCTGCTTCTCAAGTGCTGGGATTATAGCATACACTGCCATGCCCACCTAATTGTTCTCCCACTTTGCCAGTATCCTCTCTTTTTTTTTACGTGTACTATGTAAATTGAAATTTTATAGCTTGCTTTTTTCTCCGTTATATATTTGACCATTTAAGATAGACTTGTTAACAGTTGTTCACCTGTGTACCTGTGCAATGCTTCTGTACAATAATAGAGAGTGAAAACTGTTAAAGTCTTTTTAATCACTGAGGGCTGGTAAGGCTTTGAGAAAAACTACCTTCTTTAACATAACCGCTCAGAAGACATTGTAAGTTAACTCAGCAGCCAAGTTTGAACCAGAGTTAAAAATCCATTAGTTCAGCAAATGTTGTGCTACAATTAGCTTCCTAGCTTCTTGGACTCTTCTAATTTTTTTCTCCTTAAATTGTTTTGTTTGTTAAAGTTTTGAGACAGGGTCTCACTAATAAAGGGATGTAGGTCACCCTCAGATTCTCTTGACTTAATTTCTTGAGCGCCAGAATTTGGAACTTGGGCTTACAGACATAATTTTCTTAAGACTGACTCAGGACTGGTGGTGCAAGTCAATGACAGAACAGTAGCCTCCTGGGTGCAAACCCTACACTTGATCCTCATCACCGTGGAGAGGGGGAAAAAAAGGAAACAAAAATAAATTCTTAGGATAAGCTAAATAAATAAGCCTGGCATGGTGGTGCATGCCTGTAATTCCAGCACTCAGGGAGGCAGAGGCAGGCAGATCTCTATGGGTTCAAGGCCAGCCTGGTCTACAAAGTGAGTCCAGGACAACCAAGGCTACACAGAGAAACCCTGTCTCAAAAACTCAAAAGAAAAAAAAGGAAGACAGACAGACAGACAGATACTCACAGCACACATGTCCTAGGTCTGGGAGCACAGTGGACTCACAGCTAACCTTGTCAGCAGTCTAGCACATCTTTTATAATCTAGGAAAAACATTTAAAGGTAACAATACATATAGTTAATTGCTATGACTGCGAAAGAAATAGTGTTCTTGTAACATGAAATAGTGATTCATGTAACAGCCGTAGTCTTAAAAGCACCTAACATATTAGATGTTTACCATGGGCTTTGTTGCTCTGTTGCTCTGACAACATAAAAATTTAACTTCTTCACTTTAGAGATGACTCAAAAGCTTCAAATATGACTTATCTCATAGCAACTAAGTAGTTTAGTTCCCCAAACTGCCTTTTCTCCACCAAATTGTGCTGTCATCCACTGTCTTTGCCTTGAATCTTTGGCTGGCTAGTTGTGCCTTGTTCGTTCGTTCGTTCGTTCGTTTGTTTGTTTGTTTGTTTGTTTTTGTCAAAGTGATACAGACTAGAGTCATCTGAGAAGAGAAAACCTTAGTTGAGGGTCTGCCTCCATTAGATTGGCCTGTAGGTGAATCTGTGGGAGATTTTTTTTTTTTAAATTAATGATTGATGTGGGAGAGACCAGACCACTGGGGGTAATCTAGCTGACAAGAAACCAAATGCTTAAAAGTCACTCATTTTAATGGGAATTTTTAGATTTAGAAAGGAATTAGAAACAGGTGACTCAGCTACCATATATTCTCATAACTGAGCATTTTAAATGATAGCCCTTTAGTGCTATGTTTGGAATTATTACTAACTCCAGGAACTCAAGCATTCAAAGGAGCTCATTGCACAATAGATTCTCATCACTCACAAAAACCCAGCACACACTGTACAAATGACATGATATTTAAAAAAACATTTATTTCAAAGTAACTTAGGAAGAGACATGAGTTGCACTTCATAGTCGGCTCCCTTTTTTTTTCATTTATATGAGGAAGTACTTTATTTATACCAAGGAATTTGAGTAATGATAAACGGCTTCAGTCCTGACAAACATTCTGGTCTTTCAGAAAATCTGGCTATTTTCAGATTTGGAAATATTCCCAACTAGAAATGTGATCTCTCGTTCCTTATAGTTTCAACAGTGCACACAGCTTTGAGTACTGAAAGGTCATAAACACCATCTCATGCACTGTTTAGTCTGTTATGTCCCACCCAAAGACAGTTGAAACTTGAAGCTACAGGCATCTATTGTTGGATAAGTTGTTCATTTGTTAGTTTGTTTCTTCTAAAATTTGCCCAAGCAACTTACAGGCTGGCATGGAGCAATCCCTGGTATTGTGATAAAGTCGATGGAAGTGTTTGCTACATTCAGCTGAAAATGTGACAGGCCCTGGAGAAAGGGAAAGAATGCTTATTATAAACACGGGTGTGTTTGCCAAACAAATTGCTAGCACTCTATGGATGGAGATGGTGTAACAGTAGTTTCCATCCTGCCTGCCCTGTTGGCCTAAGAATTCCTGCCTTCACCCAGACTCTGTGGGAGGCACTGAACTTTGATCTAAGTTCACAACACATTCTCAGTATCCCCCATCATAGGACCTTCTGACTAGTAGAACTCTGGAGCAACTGAAAATGGGCACTCCAGACTGAAGGAGAATCTGCAGAGAGCCAACCAAGACAGGATGACTTTCTAGTTTCTTGATTTCTTTGTTGTTGTTTTTATTTAATGGGAAGAAATGTTTCTAGTGATGACATTTGTTTTTAATTGAAGCGATGGGTGCTCGTTAGTGCAAGGATTACTGCAAAGGAGGCGGGGCCTTGAAACTGCACCAAAACCTTTCTCCTTCTACCTGGGCAACAGTCAGTTTCCCAAAACTCAATACTGCCTTCCTCATCTGCAGGTGCCTCCAAATGATACTCAGAAACATCTTTTGAAAGTTAACGGCTGGGTGTAGTTACAGTGGGATGTAATTCTAGTGCCTGGAAAGACAGGAGGATGAGGATTTCAAAGCCAGCCTTAGTTACATGACACCTTGTCTCAGAAAAAAACAAAACAAACAAAAAACCTCAGTTAAATATGTTAATTAACAAATACAACTTTCAGAATTGATTAAAATGTATAAGGAAAACCATGTCTTTTTCTATTAACCATGTCTTGTCTATTACAAGACTGGGATGTATAATAGTAAAAGACAGCTGAGATTTTTAGCTGCAGAGAAGTGATAGCAGTATGTATACACACTGTATTATGTATGTATTATAAACATAATCTTATGTTTTTCTAGAACTTGGACAATAAATTGTTTAAAAATGATTCACAAGTTAATATGAAGAACAAAAGTGTGTCATAAGACACTCTATCTGGTCTCATCAAGACTGTCTGCATTGTCTTCCTCTGTGGCCTGGAAGGGGAGGAGGACCTCTCCTATCAGTGGACTAGGGGAGGGGCAGGGGAGGAGAAGAGGGAGAAATGAAAGGAGGGATTGGGAGGGGAGGAGGAAGGGGGCTACTGCTGGGAAACAAAGTGAAAAAATTGTAATAAATAAAAAATTAATTAAAAATGTAAAAAAAGAGTAAAAAGAAAGAAAGAAAGAAAAGAAAATCCCTGTGGAAGTCTAAAAAAAAAGATGCTCTCTCTGTCTTATGAGTGGCATACGCTACATCTACAAATCATTCCCATACTGAAGGCTCAGGAAACATTGCAGACAGAAAAGGGGGTGGAAAGTTTGTAAGAGCCAGAGGATCAGGGACTTTGCTTTTGTGACTGTGTCTCCCAGTGACATCAGAAGCTATACCCATAAGGTCTGACCCACATGGCCATCCAAATGCAAGCTGAACAAGAAGGACACCAACAAATATGTCAAACTGCCTGGGGAAGCGGCCACAAGGTTTCAAGCCTACACAAAGAACTACAGGCAACTGAGGGAGGCTAGGAGCAGAGATGTGGCCCTCTCCTGGGAAAAGCACACCAACTGGTTGTTCAGCGCCAAAAGATAAGCCCCAATACATGCATTGACATATCATTATATAGATACAAGTTATATTTAGGAATATATATGTATATACATCTAGGCATCCAATAGCAATTGATGGAAAAAAAGGCCATTTGTTTGAAGGAGAGTAGGTAAGGTTTCATGAAAGAGTTTGGAGGGAGGAAGGGGCAGGGGCAAATGTTATAATTGAACTATAACCTCATAAACAAACAAAGCATCGAGAGGGGGTGTGATGCGTGCTCACTTGTCTCCAGTTTATAGAAGCTCAATGCTGCCCTGGCTGAAGCAGTCTAAACCCTTCAGTGTGCCCTTGAAGATTGTGGGCCATCTGATTTGTCCACACACCTTTCCAGTTGCCCCGCCAAATGCAGCTCTATCTACGTTCACCCTTCATCCCCAGTCCATCCATGCCATCTGCCTGTCCCCTTCCAGGCTATACGCTACAGCCTGGCTCAGTAGGTTCCTCGTGACCATCCTGTCTTCCTTTAAAGCACATCCTACTGCGAGCCTTCTCAGATGATGTGGTGGTTTGAACAGTCTCATAGACGGAGGCAGGGCATGTGGCAGGGGTGTCCCTGGGTGTAGCTCCAGAGAGGCCATTGTGTGAGGCCGTGAAAGTGAAGCCTGGACTGCCGTGGAGACCCCAAGTGGTTAGAGATGCCATAGCTGCAGGATACCTGCTGAGGAAATCTGCTAACAGGGAGTGGAACCAGCCCAAGAGAAAGAAGTGTGTTACAGTCAACAAAGCTGGAGGGAGTTGGAGACCTGAAGAGAATTTTGACCTCAGACATGGAGACACAGAGTTCAGGGTTTGCTCAGTTGGTTTTTAGTCTTGGTTCGGTCCAGTATTTCCTCACTATGCTCCCTTCCTAATGTTTTGGAACAGTAATGTATCTCCTGTGCCATTATATGTTGAAGGTATGTGATCTGGTTTTTTATTTTAATTTTATAGGGGATTAGTGTTAAGAGCTTGCAGGAATCTCAGAAGAGACCTTGAACTTTTAAACATTGTTAATATTGTGATACACTATGTGAACTTTTGAAATTGGATTAATATATTTTGCATTATGTTATGGCTACAAGCCTATTGGGGCCAGGGAGGGGAATGTGATATTTTTAATAGGAATGGCCCACATGGATTCATGCATTTGAATGTTTGGCCCATAGGAAGTGGTACTTGTTTGGCCTTATTGGAGGAAGTGTCATTGTGGAAGCAGGCTTCTATGCTCAAGCTATGCTCATTGTGGCTCATAGTCTTTTTCTGCTGCCTGGATAAGATATAGAACTCTCCTCTTTTCCAGCACCATGCATGCCTATGCATATTCATGATTCCCACCATGATGACAATGGACTAAACTTCTGAAACTGTAAGCTAGCCCCAATTAAAATGGTTTTCTTTAGAAGAGTTGCCTTGGTCATAGTGTCTCTTCACAGCAATGAAACCCTAAGATAGACAGTTTCTTGGTAAATCATTCTCCCTATATTTCTCTAAAATGTAATTTATATTTTATTGCATATCAAGTTCTGGTGCACATTACAGTACAAACACGTTAATAGCAGTTGGCTGAAAACCCAGTTGAACTACAAGGCTCTTCTAGACATTAACCTTCACAGCTTTGTTGTTTAAGACTGCATTGTATGTAAAACCCTTTCCCCCCTTTGGTAACTTAATCCCTGAAATAGCATATGCTTACCTGTGAAATGCTTTATAAATTTGTCTTTCAAGGTCAAGTCTCTTGGGAATATTTCTAAAAAACAGAAAGAAAGAAAGAAAGAAAGAAAGAAAGAAAGAAAGAAAAAAGACTTTGTAATTTCCAGGATGTTTCCACTACTAAAACACATAGCACTAAACACATAGTTCAATGTAGTGTGCATAGCTGACTTCAAATCCCTTGCTCTGACCCTAACCATTTCAAAGAGCTCTAGAGCTCTAACAGAACTTGCTGCTTGCTCTACAGCTCCCCCAGGGAACCCTACAGATCCCTTACCAATGCAGAGCTACAGCTGAATGTCTGACTTTCTGGCTGCCCAAGAGCTCCTCACTCCTTCCAAACATTAGTTATTTTGCGTACTCCATTTCCAAACATTCATCTTGGGTCTTGCATTTCTATTGTCTACTAACTCTGGCTGGCCCAGACACCATAGTTCTGCGCTTAGACTGCAGCCTCCTAATCTGTCTTGTGCTCCCTCAATTCTTTCTCCAGAACAGCAGCCAGAGTAAGCGAGAAGACCTGCTCTTGAACTCATTCATGAGACTGTCCCACTCACAAAGCTTTAGCTTAGAATAAAACACAACTTAAAGATTAGGCTTCACTTCATACTGCAATGGCACTCACTAAAATATGCCATCAAGAAAACACACTTTATAAAAACCACTAGCAGTACACACAATGCATGCAGAAGAGGAGAAAACAAATGTAATACTTGAGCCTCAGGATTTGTTGCCGGTTACGTATTTACTTTTTTTCTTTAAAAAAAAAAAAAGCCCTACCTCAATATTAGCACTTTCTTACTTATTTATTTTGTGTGTGCTGGTATGTGTGATGCAGCATGCCTATAAAGGTTTCAGGCTATGGTTCTCTCCTTCCAGCACATGGATCCCAGGGGTCAAACACAGGTCACCGGGCTTGGCAGCAAACACTGAGCCATCTTACCGGCCCCACCAAGATTTAGACTTACAACATCGTCCTTACATATTGACTTCTTTGTAAACCACACGTGAAGTGAATGCAGCATGAAAGGCAGAGTTGTCACCCACAGATTAGTCAGAGTTCGTGGAGACTGAGCAACGTGGACAGAGTCTCAGGGGAACGATGGCAGCCCTTTTTGTCCCAGGAGGGGAGGGATATGTGAGAGCCTTCTTGTGAAATAGCTATCATTGCCAGCAGCATGTGAGCTCAGAGCATGAGTGGGAGAAGGCAGGTGTTCAGGGGTCAAAGCTTTGCTTCTACGTGACACTGAACACCTGCATTTTAGAAATAAGCTGAATGGGTGAGAGCACATACTGTGCAAGCACTAAAACCTGAGTTCAAATCTCCAGTTTTCATGTAAGATGCTGATCATTGATGTTCAAACCCATTACTTATCAGTAAGAGATAAGTACTCACTAGTTGGCTGGGCAGTCTAACCAAAAATCCACACTTCTGATTCAAAGACGCTGTTTCAAGGACATAAAGCCGAGAATGATACAGAGTTACTCAATATCATCCTCTGGGTTATACATGCATATAAATTACACATATGATGATCAAGTGGCATCAAATGGACTGCTTCTTATTACCCAAAGTTTTGCTTCTTGCTATGTTCCACTGACCAGTAGGAGCACCTGAGAATGTCTTGTAAGTACAATGTCAGTCTTTGTTTTCCAATGGAACATGGTGTGTTTCAAACAGCTCCCATACTGTATGCAGGGCCCGTGTCTGCTCAGGAGCTGCAGAGGAACAGTAGTTGTCCCCACTTTCCTAGACTCTAAGTATAGAGAAAAATAGATGTAGCTCCCTTAACAAATGACACAATCCAGTCAGACTTACACATCTGTGCTTCTTACATTTTGAGACTAAACCACTGTATCCTGAATATTTGGTAGTAGGGTGCGTGCGTGCGCGTGTGTGTCTGTGTGTGTATGTGTCTGTGTGTGTGTGTGTAATGTCTCTGAACTAAGAGTGTGTAGATCTTTCCTTTGTTGTTCTTCCCAAAACACTGTTTAAAAACATTTATTTACTTAGCATTTAAATGGGTTTTAGTATTATATGGAATCTGGAGATAAGTTCAAGAATTCAGGGGCATGTGTGTGTTATATGCAAATACTACCAGGTTATATAAAAGGCTTGAGCATCTGTGGCTCATGGCAACCGCAGAGGATTTTTTGGAACCAGTTCCCTATAGATACCAAAGAGGAACTGTATTGTTTTAGTTTCCCATAGCTACCATAACAAAATTCCACAAATTGGATGCCGCACACTACCAGAAACTTATTGTGTCATAATTCTGGAAGGCAAAAGTCTGAGATCAGGATGTGAGCTGGGAGATCCTCTGTGAAGGCTCCAGAGAATGCTCTCTCCAGTCTGTTTTCAGTTTCTGCAGTTCCCAGAGCTCTTGGCATTCTGTGGTCTTATTTTTGTCTCCATGGGGCTCTCCTTTATCTCTGGAGCTTCATATGGACATCATCTTGTATGGACCCCTGTGAAGCTGAAGTAAAGGTCCTCTCTACCATACTCTAACCTCATTTTAACTAACTGTGTATACCATTACCCTACTTCCCAGCAGAGTCACATTCCAAAGCCCTGGGGCACAGGACTAGACCATATTTGGGAGGGGGGGATATATAATTCAACTCAAATGAAAATCTGATGTGAGGTTCTATTATAATTTTTTGGGAAAGAAACCAGCGTTGGTCAAGTTGGTTCCTGCATGCTGTGAAGACAGAACATGTTTTATGATCATTGTTATTACTTTACCATTTGACAGTTCCATACATAATACAGTACATGTTACATGTCACTTAGAGTACTTCAGAGTCTTTTAGTCACAATGTATAGGTTTTTACTAGTTTTCTAAAAGCTTTTGAAAACAAAAAAATAATTATCTGAAAAATTCTTTTCCCATCACAACTCTTCTTAAGGAGAAAGAATTACTAAAAATTACATGAAAATGTAATGTTTAAGATCACAATCACTTTTAAGAGAGTTTTTTTCCCATTTTTGTTACTCTTTGGCAAATTCATACATAATTTCAATGTATTTAGATTATATCCACTCCATTTCTCTCTCTTCATACAGAACCCCTCTCATCCTTCTTCCAACTTCAAGAGCTGTATTTTTATTTTAGTCATTTTTATATGTATGGTGTTTTTCTCATGATGATACTGGAGTTATGGGTTTAAGAAATATCCCACAAGTGAGATATCACTTTAATCTGATTAAGGCTACTATATTCAGCTTCCTGGAGGAAAGGTTAGAGTTAGCTTCTTGGAGGCCAAGTGAGATAGAAATCAATATAGAGTAGAGCTTGCTTGGGATGTGCTCGGTCTGACAGAGGGCTGCCCAACAGGACTGATGGTGCCCCAGCTGCATCCCAGGCAGGCACAGGTGAGGAAGGGCACAGACTCACAAGTGAAAATGGAAAAGACGGCCAGATTTTGTACCACCACACCTGGTGGGTTTTTGTTTTTTTGATTTTTTTTCTTCTTCTTCTTTTCTAGATTTCCTTTATTTAAAAAAACAATTAAAATTTAAATAAGTGTAGAGTTAATTCACATTTTCCTACAACATGCTAAGTACATTTCATGACATAAAGATACATCCTTTGAAATTCAAAACATACACAGACACCCCTATTGTTTATATAAGTGGCTTAGATAATCAAACATAATGGTTACACCATCCAGAATTAAATAAACTACTCATGAAATTCATATTTAAACCATCTTCATTTCTAAATCATCATCCTAACAACTGTAACTCCCTTAGCTTGACCATCAGCAAGAAAATAAAACCATCTGTGACTGAATTTACTCAATGAAAATGGGTGAGGAATCAAATTACTTCTGAAGAGAGGTCAAATGCTGTCAGGTTCCATTTTAGTCTCATTTAAAGGTGGGATTTATACTAAAGGAAAGTCACTTCCACTTTCTTCTTGTGGGAGAGGAACTGCTGATCCTGAGGAAGAGCCTGAGGAAATGTCACAGTGAGGACAAATTCCATTCCATACTGATGTGATGTAGGAAAACCCCTTTCTGGGAAGCCATTTCTAGAAGCTAGAGGAAGGGGAGAGAAAAGAGGAGCCTTTCTCATCAAAAGTGTCCTTGGATCTACTGGGAACAATAGACCAGAGATGGAATGAAGAACTGAGTTGGAGAAACAAGGCCAGGACCAGATGCTTCAATTCAGCGGAGAGGGCAATTGGGCACGTGTAATTACCACAATAATCTTTGTTACCGCTTTGGCTGGATTCCAGTTCTGAAGACATGGGCCCATGACTTCATCGAAAGGAAGCCTAATAAAGCTTCCTTGAGAATTAGCATAAAATACGCTTTGTTTTTATAGAGTAGAGCTTGCTTGGGATGTGCTCGGTCTGACAGAGGGCTCATCCTCTCCTGCCCTTGTTCTCTTGGAGGTAATGGGGACGCAGTGTTGTCTGAGCCAGCCCATCACAGGTGGGATCTCCTTGGCTGCTAAGCAGGTGGCGCAGTGCATTTGCTGTCCCTCCACTTCTCCCTCCTTCCCGTAGCAAAGCCGGACAGAGACAAACTGTCACTGCAGGAGAAATTCTGCCCCACAGCGCAGCTGCACACAGGGTGAGGGGCCAAGTGCAGAAATCACTCTGATACAGGCTGTATTTAGAATATCAAGTGTGCAAAGATCTTTCCCTAAAAAAATTCAAATTTAAAGACCATTTCAGTCAACTTTTTAAAATTTTTTATATTTTCTTCACAATTTATTCATTATATATCCCAATTGAAGCCCTCTCCCTCAAGTCCTCCAGTCCCACCCTCTCTCCCTCTCCCCCCTCTCCCCTTCCCCTCGTCCACTGAAAGGGGGAGTTCTCCACTATTGCCATCTGCCCATAGCTTGTTAAGTCTCATGAGGACTGCCTGGAACCTCTTCCCCCGTAGCCTGGCAAGGCTGCACCACCAGGGTGAATGATCAAAGAGCAGTTAACTGAGTTCATGATAGAGGCAGTCCCTGCTCACCTCACTCAGAGATTCACATGGAGACTGGGCTGCTGGTCAACTTTTATCTGTTGTGAGCATTTTCTCTTCTTAGAACAATGAGGTTTTTAACACCCAAGCTGCTAACTAACAGTGATGTGTTTTCTTACCTCCTTGACATCAGCTGCACTTGAAAGGTTCTTTCCAGTTCCTCAAGATTGTGGTTTCACCTTCTAAGGCTCTCCGGCACTTCAGCTGCTTGATGCTATGTTCTTCTACTTTGTAAAGTTGCTCTTCTTGTCTGGTAATTTCCTCTCTTAATTTGCTGTGGGATTTTGTTTTGTGTCTGGAAACACTTCAGCCTTTACTTTACATTTCTGGTGAAGCCTCTGTCCCTCACTGTCTGTGCATTTCTGCTGTGACAATGCTTCTTCCCTCTGCAAGGCTGTATTGTGCTGTGTGCAGTTATCACTCTGCCCTCGCTGCTTCAGATATCTGCAAGAAACTAGCTGTCGTCTTCTTCCTGGGGCTTTTAAAGAAGCGCCTGACTCAGTTGCAAGACTCTGTTACTTCTGAGTTCCTTTGGACATTAAGCGTAGTACCATTTTGTGATTACTCTGCATTAGGTTCTCGTTTGCTGCCACCAACCACACCTTTTTAAAGTAGTGCTGGACAGAACACAGGGAAAGACTGGAGGTTGCTTTCTTCAAGGTGACAGCACATTGTTTGGACTCTTAGTGTGTGTTCTATCTTTTCTGCTCACCTGGTCTTCTCATACTTCAGCTCCTTGCAGAAGCCTTCTCTGGCTTTCTTGAAGTTGGTAAATTCTCACTCAGAGTCTTATTCATTGATCCTTTAGGCCACTCTTCATTGATTTGAACTACCTTGGACATCATTTTGGCTTCAGATGCTTATAACAGGAGAGCTTCAGCCTACTAGTGACAGTATCTTTTAAAAAATATTTATTTATTTACTCTACATCCTGATTCCAGCCCCTCTCCTCTCTTCTCGGGCCTCCCACCTTGCATACTCCTCCTCTCATTCTCTGTTCTCCCTCTCCTCAAAGAAGGGGGAGACCTTCCATGGGTAGACAATATCTTTCTTGAAGAATCAGACATCAATCCATTTTGTGCAGAGTGCTCCAACATATTTTAGTGTTCTCAAGAAACAGCACTTCCCCATGTTTCAATGTTGATCCCTCTCCACTTTTCCTCCATTTCCCTCTAACATCCTGTTTCTGTCAACTCCTTCCCAGATGACTCTAGGCCTTCATGGTTTGGGGGTGTTTGTTTGTTGGTTGGTTTTTAAGCTTGTCAACTTTTTTCAAGTAGTTCATTTTTTTTCTCATATTTTCTTCAATGAGTCCAAAAAGCTCCAGAACAAGCATCATTCTCCTTCCACATGAAGCAGCCTACTAATGGGTGGAAAGCCTCTCCATAAAACCAAGAGAACAGTAAACAACAGTGCAACACAAGATCAAATCCTATGAGAATTAGGGTCTGTGGTCTGGTCTTCACATACCTGTACCACACCCTGTTCTGGGGTAGACCGGGTTTCTGTGTGGTGCCAGGTGGCTGCATGGGTGGCCAAGGCCTCCAATGCCAGCTAGGCCACAACAGAAAACACAGAACACCCTGCACAGAGTTCAGAACTGAATACTGGGTGATGGTGGGCCAGGCTATCTCTGTCTAGGAACATTAGGATTAGAGATGAGCATTATAGCACCTGGCTTTACATGGATTCTGAGGACTGGAACTGAGTTCCTCCTCATACTTGCATGCACTGAGCTATCTCTCCAGAGGCTACTTCTGTAATTTTTCTTCTAATACTCTCTTTGTAAGTTTCCATTTAGTTATAGTATGTGTATGAGTGTTTCCCATGCATATATATCTATGTACCATGAAGTGCCCTCAAACGCCATCAGAGGGCATTGGATCACCTGGGACTGGAGTATGAGATTGTTGTGAGTTACCAGGTGGGTGCTGAGAATTAATCCTGTGTCCTCTCTAAGAGCAGCCAGTGCTCTGACTTCTGAGACACAGCTTCAGCTCCCATGTAATACTTTCAAACCTTGTGGCCCTAGGTATCTGAACACTTTAACCGTGACACTAAACCTGAGGCCAGGGCTACTGTCTTTCACATCCAAAGAGACAGGAACGGAACATCACCTGCCTACCTGTCTCCTAACAGCAATGAAGACCTTAGAAATCTACGCCTAAACAGTCCAGAGTTTTCTTACAGCCGTAAAAATGAAAATCAAAGAGGAAAAAGTATGGTTAAAATGGAAGTTTGAGGATAGCGAGACCGTTTATTAGGCTTGCTGCCACGCCTGACAAGTTCAGTTCCTGGGACCCACATGGTGGAACTGGCTGCTGCTGCCAAGTTGTTCTCTGACTTCCACAGGTGTACCCCAGCAAATGCGCACACGTACACATACATGTTCATGTAAAAGTATAATAAAAAATTTAAAGGACTTTGAAAACTTGTAGCTTCCCTAGGTTATCTCTGTTCTGGGAAGAAGAAAACAACACTTAGTGATTCTATTGCCATCCTGCATAGAATTTCTCTGCTTTGCAGTAAGATAAATAGGTCCTTCAGGCAGATAGCTGCTACAGCCAGAAGCACTGTGAATGGGGAGAAACCCATTCATGTAAGTGAGCTCTGGCCGATCATGATGAATGTTTATGGTCAGAGCATCTGGCTACTGGGCCCAGCAGACAGCAGACATCTGGTTACAGAGCCTGCCAAACACAAAAGTGGAGTAGAATCATATGCATCCTTTCCACCTTGAACTCTTCCCACACGAACAGTTTTCAGTGAAAACAAATAACTCTGAAGCAACTCTACAAATAAAACAGCAGCACATGTTAAAACTGAAGGGGGGTGGGCCTGCTTGTTCACGGTAGTAATCATTTCCTTGTATAAATGTACTGTAAAGCATCAGGCTGTGAGCCTTCACTATGTTTAGAAAAACTGTTTTAAGGAAGAACCCGCATAACTAGTCACGGTGGCACATGCCAGTTAATCCTGGCACCCAGGAGGCTGAAGCAGGGAGATAGGAGCTTAAAGTCAACTTGGACAATGTAGCAAGGCTCTGTCTCAACAAACAAACAAGCTATACTTTTTATCTTAGTAATATGCAAAGTAGCAAAAAATATTTTCATTATTTCATTTGGAAAAAAATAGCTTGTCACCAGCTACTGAAGTATGACTGTCTATTTGGGCTGAGAGAATCCTTACAGTTTTACAATAAAGGGAATCTGGATTGCACAAATAGAATTCCATTATTGTGCAGGTGCCAGCAGTATCCAAATGTAGATAGGGTTTTTTTTTTTCTGTAAATACAGCTATGGAACATGTATAGCTATTTTTGAGCACAGAAAGATGTCAAAAAGAGAGACGTGATACTGAGAAGTATGTACTGGCTCTTCAGCCATGCTAGGAATCTCCTAGGAATCTCCAAGAAGACCCTGTCTTTAACATGCTGATGATTTGACTAAGGACTAGAAGCCCTTAGAGTGCTTCAGGGCCAGAAATGGTCACAAGAAACAAAAGGCAAAACAGAAAGCTGGTCCCAGGAATGGGAAGAGGGTTAAAGGTTTAGTTGAATACCAGTGACCAGCGATTCAATCAGTCCTACCTATGTAATGAAACCCCCACAAAATCCACAACAGGGTGGGATTTTAGAGCCTCCAGATAGCAGAGCACTTGAAGAGCAGTTGAGGATAACTTCCCATCAGAGGGCGTGGAGGTCAGCGACTTTCCCCAACCTTCACTATTTTAAACCTTTTTATGATAAACAAACAAAGGTAGGTATGGTGTTTCCCTGAATTCTGTTAGCTGGCCTAACAAATTAAACCAGTTTGTAGCTGGGCATCAAGAAAATCAGACTAGAGTCAGCACATGCCTGAACCTTAGAACTAGGCTTCTGGTATGGTGTCTTCCACCCCACACATGGAGTGCTGCCACACACACACACACACACACACACACACACACACACACACACACACACGCCAAAAAACTTTCCTGAAGCAGGTAACTCTTGACTATGTTAGCATAGCTCCTTTTCCCCAGACCAATAGCTTTTGTATGTGGTAGCTTCCCTTCTGCCAGCACGGGCCATTTGCCTAACAGAGGACCATTGGGAGTTAAATAAATACAATAGTCTGTAAAAAGTTTGGAGCATACTTTCAAGATGTCTTCATTTTGTATTCTCCCGTACTGCAATCCTAAGTAGTCTCAAATGAATTTAATTTCCTGTGTCCGTAAGTAGGTTGACTTTACTCAGATTCAACAGTCGGGAATGTCAGGGGCTTAGAACTGAGAGGAGGCGTGAAGTGGGATCACTTGGAGGTGGACTCTGTCCTTGCATGGAGAGCATCAGAACTGAGCTGGGTTTGAGGACATCAGCCGGTGTCCACTGCAGAGCAGACTGCCGCTTGTGGGGAGAAGACACATGCCTTTTATTGTCACAGAAGTCTTCCATTTTGGTTGCTAATTTTACCATAAGAGTCCAAGATGTGCAAACAGAATGCCATCAGGCAAAGGTAAGAGAAGCACCTTCAAGGACAAAACTGAACGGGAGGGGCAGGGTAGGGAAAGCGTAGGCACAGAGTCAGCACTGAGCCTGTGATTGCCCCCAGCCATGGAAAGAGAAACAGTTGCAAAGGAGAGGAACGTCCTGCAGAGGAAGCAGAATCTGTCCTCAGTTGTCTTAAATGTTTAAGTGAAAAGTACATCAACAGACCAGGAGC
>CM053750.1:43209545-43284028 GCA_028658305.1 Pachyuromys duprasi
TTTTTTTTTTTTTTCCAAAGAGACCTTTTCTGTCTCAAACTAAAGAAAAAACCCCAACTTACTCATACAGTTGTTCTAAACATTACATTTGCAAATATTCCCAGGAAATTGGAGTGGCACAAACCACTTTTTTAAAAGCCTTATTCCTGCCTTTGGCCAATGGATGCTCTTTCAAGAAAGTTGATGCACAAAGTCTTCCACTCAGGATGCTTGAGGAAGCATGAACCTCTGTGTTTCCTAAGCAGACACGATGCCATGTAAGAATGGCTTCTGCTTTCTAGGCAGCCTTAGACAGTCCTTAGAAGAAAGAACAAGCTTTCTGACATCTCAGGTGAAACCCTGAAACGTTACAAGTTCACAGACTTGAACAAGAATTTCACATTTAAATGCAATTAGCATTACCTTAGAACACAAGCAGAGGTGGGGGATGAAGTGGGGGTGAGAGTGGGAACCAGAGCATGAAATAATGTTAGAGAAAATACAGAAGTGACAGGCATGCATCCCAGGTCGCTGTGAGTGAAGAAAGGTGGATGGTTTTTTTGTCTTTTACATGCCAAAAGCAAAGGGAGGCAGCAAATCACGGAACTTCACAGAACTTAAGAGTTGGTTGGACTTGTTGCTTGGGTCAGGCAATGTGAGATAGTGCAAGACTTGCTTTCTCTCAGACTGAACTTTATTCATTTATTGTCCATTTTTTATTTATTCTTCTCTCATACATATATCCCCATTGCAGTTTCCCCCCTCTACTCCCAGATCCACTCCATCATTTCCCTTCAGAAAAGAGCAGGTTTCCCAGGGATATCAACCAAACATAGCATAACAAGTTACAAACACTCATATCAAGACTGGATGAGGCCATGCAGTAGGAAGAAAAGGGTCCCAAGAGCAGGCAAAAGAGTGAGAGATGACCCCTGCTTCCACTGTTAGGAGTCCCACAAGCACACCAATCTACACAACCATGACATATATGCAGAGTACCTAGGTTAGACCTCTACAGGCTCCCTAACTGTTACTTCAGTCTCTATGGAGCACTTATGATCCCTGGTTAGTTGATTCTGTGGGTTTTATGTAGTGTCCTTAACCCTTTGGCTTCTATAATCCTTCCTCCTTCTCTTCCAAAGGATTCTACCTGAGCTCCACATAATGTTTAGCTGTGGGTCTCTGTATCTGCTCGTATCAGTTGCTGAATGAAACAACACTCTCAAAACCCATCACAAAATTTAAGATATTTTAAAAAGCAGACTTCCATACTTCTTGGCATTCAGTTCTGCTGGAGGGACGTATGGATCTACATTTCAGGGTAGGCAAGGGGAGTTTTAAAGCCCACAGTCTTTCAGTTCAATAGCAATTACTTGAAGGCAAGTAAAAGGCCAGGCACAGAGGAAACTATTGGAGTACATTAGACAAAAATCCTTGTTTCTGTGAAGCATTAGCTTCATGAATTTAGCTGCCCAGCATAATGATTTTTGTCAGGAATAAACAGATTGCTCATAGTGAAGTAGCTCTCTGGTTTGGAAACTTTTTAATGTGACTTCTCGCTGTCCCATGACTGTTATTTGCTACCGTGTTGGAGAGTGGTCTAATGCGTGTTAGTTTTATTTAGACAGCAAAGAAGAATTGTTGGAGGTTGTGTGTTACTAGCCCTTAATATATGGTTACACCTATATTTGTTTTGAAAACCTACCTAAGAGCTAGTAACACGCATCAGACCAATCTCCAACACTATGGATATAATTTCACAGCAGTTGCTAACTTCCCACATATGGAATTTTGTATATAAATAATATTTTCTGTCTAGGAAAGGACACTTAGTGACTGTGGTGGTTTGATCCAGAATGACCCCAATAGGCTCATATATTTGAATGTTTGGTCCTCAGTAGTGGAAGTGTTTGGTGAAGATTAGGAAGTGTGGCCTTATTGGAAGAAGTAAGTCATTGGGGGTGGATCTGAAGTTTTAAACCCCACATCAGGCCCAGGCTAGCACTTGATCTCTCTCTCTTCCTCTCTCTTCTCTCCTGTTCTTCTTCTGCCTGCCACATGTGGATCATGTGAGCTCTCAGATACTGACTGTTCCAACACCATGCCTGCCTGCTGCCACCATGCTCCCCATTGTGATGATCCTGGATTAATCCTCTAAACCAGCAAGATAGTCCTGATTAAATGCTTTCTTTTAAAAGCTGCCTTGGTCATGGTGTCTTATCACAGTAATAGAACAGTAAACAGTAACCAAGACAATAATCATTTGTCATTAATTCTGACTGCTTCTTTTGTAGGCAGAATCTCATTCTGTTGCTCCATCTCATGCCTTAGATTGTGGGTCTCTAGGTCATAACCTCCCCTGGCACATGGGATGGAAGAACCTGCAACTTCTAGTTCTGGATGTAAGAAAATGGGGTGGGATAGACCCGAACTCAATAAGTAGACTAGGTGGCCTTGAACTCATGGAAATATTCCCATGTCAGACCCCTGAGTTCTGGAACTGTAGAAATTCACCAACTGCACCCAGCTAAATAATGCAACCTTTGAAGCATACATTTAGAAATGTGGTTTTTAAGCCTCAGTACTCAGGGTGTATTTCTCTCCTCTTTTCCAATTGACTCACACTAAGTAATCCGGGCTATCCTGGAATTTGTAATTCTCCAGCTTTAGCAACATTTGAGCTATGATTTGAAGTGTGTACCACCAAACCCAGATATTTGTCCTCTTTTTAAATTATCTAATTAATAAAACAAGTTACATTCCCCTTCATTCTTGACACCAGTGCCTTCTGGGCTGGGCCCTAGTTGGCACAACAAGACAAAACACAGCAAATGGCCAAATCATCCATAAATCCCACACTAGGTATAGTACCTCTCCTGAAAAATGGAGAAGGAAATCAGTGGATTCAGTCAACATAATTAGTGAATTTGTTCCTTGGGTAGCAAAATCTATATAAGTCTTATTCAACATCTCAAATTATGGTCACAAATTTAACACATTGAACTTAACAGGTCAAAAAATAAAAAATAAATTTAAAAAGATATTGAGGAGAAAATCTATTCTTATATATTTCCCCAGGTTTTTTTTCTTTTCACTTTTCTGTGCTAAAGATCAAATCTAGGGTCTTTTATATGCTAGATGAATGTTCCACCTATAAAATACATCCCCATCTCCATCCAAAGGAAATGGTAATATTAACCTAAATTTTTTTTAATTTTTAATTTTTATTTATTTTAACTAAATATTATCTTTTTTAAAAAAGATTTATTTATTTTATATATGTCTACCTGCATGTACACCTGCATTCCAGTAGGGGACATCAGATCACATTATAGATGGTTGTGAGCCACCATGTGGTTGCTAGGAATTGAACTCAGAACCTCTGGAAGAGCAGCCAGTGCTCTTAACCTCTGAGCCACCTCTTTATTTGCAAACTAAATATTTTTAATATTACATTTTCTTTATTGAGAATTTTATACATGTATACACTGAAACATAATCATATTCACACCCCATTTCCCATCTCCACCACCTTGCCTCAAATCTTACAATAAACCGTCTCAAGCTTCATGTTCTTTTAGTTAAGAACACACTAAATCCAACTAGTCATGGATTTGTGTGGCTATCCTCTAAAGAATGAGAAGTCTACCAAGGGTTATGAGAAAGAGAGGTGGAGGGAGAAGGAAAGAGATGCGGGGAAAGGGAGAGAGGGAGAAATGAATGACTCTCATTCCTCTGGTAGCTATCAACTTCCAACAATGCTTTTGGTTAGATTGATTTTGTCCAGGTCACGCGCAGACTGCTGTGAGTTCATGAGTGTGGTAACCATGCCAAAAGTTTATACTTCATAGCACTGCTCTCCATCATCTGGCTCTTATGTTCTTTCTGCTTCCTCTTCTGTGATAAGCCCTGAGTCGTGGTAATGGCAGTGGGCAGTGGGCTGTGTTGATAAAGATGTCTTAGCTATAACTGAGCACTCAGCCTCTTATTCTCAGCAATTTGACCAGTACACATCTCAGCACTCACTGTTATCAAGTGCAGAAGCCTCTCTGACCCAGGTTGAGAACAGAGCAGATCTATGAATAAGAATGTGGATATTTAGAAGGCAATTTGACAGTAGAAACATTTAGCAAAATAACAATAGCAGGTTCTATCTTATGACCTGTAACATCCTGGGACAGCCTGTGGAGAAAGATTCAGATCCAATCAGAACATGGCTAATTTCTCCATCTCGGTCATACCTCTACTGCACATGTCTTGCCTGTTAGGTTGGATTGAAGCATCCAGTGCCAGATGAGACCATTGATATCCTTTCTCACCAGCAGTCCGCAGAGCATCTTCTGGCAAAGAAAGCCACTTGTGCTGGTTGCTTTGTCAACTTGACACAGGTAGAGTCTTCAGGGAAGATGGAGGTCAACTGAAGAATTACCTTCATCAGATTGACCTGTAGGCAAGTCTGTGGGTCATTGTCCCAGTTAATGACTGATATAGGAGGGCCCAGACCACTGTGGGTAGTTCCACTCCTGGGCAAGCAGTCCTGGGTTGTAAAAGAACAATAGCTGAGCAAGCCTGGGGCCAGTTCTCCTCCATGGCTTCTGCTTCAGTATCTGCCTCCATGTTCCTGCGTTGGTTTTCCTCAATGGTCTGTGACTCAAGATAGGAAAGTCAAATGAACTCTTCTCCCCCGAGTTGTTTTTGGTCATGGTCTTTATCACAGCAATAGAAAGCAAACTAAAATTTTTTAAGTGTGATAATCTCTGTGTATCTTCCAAGGCCAGTCTCATGAACAAGATGAATGGCGGTCCTGTTTCAAGCCAGCTAACAGTAGTATTGATCTGATGTTACCTGTTAGACTCTCAGTCCTTGATTTCATTATAAGTTTGGGAAACAGACCAGCAAAACAAAAAAACCTAGGAGAACTTTCAAGAAGATAAAATCACACTGTGAAGTTTGTGGAAGCAAGTTCTTTGTTCGTTTTACATCACAACCACAGTATCCCTCTCTGCATCTCCCAAGTCCTTTCCCCATCCACACCCAGCCACCTCTGTTTCTCTTCAGAAAAGGGGAGGGCTCCCACAAATAACAACCAGCCCTGGCAAATCAAGTTGCAGTGTCACTGGGCGCATCCTCTCCTGTTGAGGCTAGACAAGGCAGCCCAGTAGGAGGAAAGGGTCCCAAAGGCAGGCAGCAGAGTCATAGGCAGCCCCTGCTTCCACATGAAGTCCAAGCTTCCAACTGTAACATATGGGTAGAAAGCCTCAGTCAGTCCCATGGAAGCAGGCTCTTTCATAGCAATGAAACCATACATAACCACATCTCCTTTAATGGTACGTCCCATTCACTCTGGCCTTTTTAGTTGAACTCTCTAGCGTATGTTTTAAGATAATGTCTTTCACAATTTTTCTCCTGTCTTTGTTCACAGAATCCTGCATGTATAAAAGTATACATGCATACGCACACATTCTAAGTTGCAATCTTGTTTATTGAGTTGAATTTCACTTACTACAAATACTGTAAGCAGCATTATGTGACAGATGGAGTGGGGAACAGAAGTCCTGGGTGAATGTATATTGTTTGTATGAGCAAGCCATCTCAAGGACCCCAATGCCTCTGACCCATACTAATGGCAGAGCTTTCCGTAGGTCAGGCTCAGGGCAATGGCAAGGACTTCACCTAGTCCAAGTATGGATGTTACGGACAACTGACCTTTAGGTAAAAGCAGTGGATGTAGAAACAATCAATCATAGCCACCTACTTCTCATTCAGCTTTACATAATAAACTCACTTCTTTGTTCGCCTGTATATAATAAGCCTGCCTCCTCGATCAGCAGTATACAACAAACACACTGAGTGTCTGGGCTGCTCGGATGTCTCTATCAGAGCATACAACACATACAATCCTAGCTCTTCTGGACATGTGTCTGTCCTTTTCCTCGTTCATTCATTGCCGCATGGCATATAAAATGTTTCTATAAGCACAATTTTAAAATATCATTTTTTTTCAATTATACCATAGGTTGCCTCCTCTGTTGTCTCCTTTGTTTCTGGGATTTGAACCCAGCCCCTCTCATATGCCAGGCAAGGGCTTATCGTTGAGCTACACCCATAGTCCTACTTCCTTTTTTAGTAAACCAAGCATGGTTGCACACACCTGTAATCCCAGCACTCTGGGAGGCAGAGTCTGAGGCTAGCCTGGTCTACAAAATGAGCCCAGGACAGCCAAGGCTACAGAGAGAGGCCCTATCTCAAAAAACAAAAACAAACAAAAAAGCATAATAATCTTAACCAAATTATTTACTTGTTAAGGAGTGGGTCCCAGGAGAAGAGAGTGAGTGTTAGCAGAGTGTTCACAAGGGAATATTGACACCCTGTCCCCTGTTCCTCTCTCACAGGCCTCCATAGCATGAAGTGAGGAGCTTTCCCAGCCACACGCTTTTTCTGTAATGCACTGCCTTGGGGCAGGACTAAAAGCAACGGGCCAGAACCTTCCACAGGGAGTTAAACGGACCTGTCCCCTTTCAGTGGGTTATCTAAGATACATGGGCCCATGGATAAAAAATAGGATAGTCAAGTCCAGTTTGGTCAGATGGCAACCCTCACTCCACATCCTTTCTCTTCAACAGCCTTCCGTACCTGTGCAAACAGCCTTCATCTCCTAGCAGTGGATGCTTCTAGGTAGCTCTTGCCTGATCTGGCTCCTCTCTAGTAGATCAGTGTCAGACCATTTTACATGAAACATGGTATCAAACTTCACAAGGTAACAGTAGTTTGTTTGTACGATTATTTCCGGATTAACTTTGAATTGTATAGGTCTTAAAGTTTCTTTTTAAACACATTTATTTATTTTTCTCTTTTTCAGCTATCAACTCCTTAGAGTTTTCAAATATATGGTGTAGATGTGATTTAAATATTTATATAATAAAAATGTAGAAGGTGAGAAAGATCATTTATAACATAAGTTATAAACTTATTTACAAATTCTCATATTTCCTTTGAAAAACTAGTATTAATGTTGCACACATTTGTTTCATGTACTGATGGAAGCTATTCTCTTTTAAGGTTATTTTATTTTATTTATTTCATTATTTGTTTGGTTAATTGTTGGTGCTGGGACCAACAATGTACAGCACCAGCCAGATCTCTACCTTTTTCTAATAAAGAGTCTTATTTAGGAACTATATAAGGGGGATATCCTGTTAATATGGGTTCCCAGTTGTTCACTGTCCCAGAGGCAGAGGGGCCTGGGAGAATGGAACCTAAATATGAAGTGAACTACAGTCTTAGGCAATAGCCAAACTTATTCAGAGGGCCAGGCAGTCTATAACCCACAGATTTTTAGAAAAGTCATGTGGGAAAGGAGGCTCCCCAGGAGCTAGGGACACACAGTCTCAGACCCCTGCAGAAAACTCCCAGACCCAAAGAACGCATGCGCACCCAGCACCTCCCATCTACCTGAACATAACTTCTGAATACCAGGCTTTAGTCTCCAGACATCCATTTCCTCTCACTTCCCAGAGGTCAACTGAGCCTCTGAACACCAGGGACAGAACCCAGCCTTTGGCCCGTGGTTTTACCCATCTCCCTGTGGGGACCAGCCAGACAAATGGAGCATACAGAATCTGGTCCCACAGAATCTGGTCCCATGGGATCTGAGTATCTACCCAAAGAGAAAGAATTGCAAGCCAGCAATACTCAAGCTGATGACCCTGAAACACCAGTGTGTTTCCCCAGGGAGAGGAGGAGACCCCTGCACTCAGACACAGACCTATCCAGCCTCAAACTCCCAAACTAACCTGCCACCCAAGGATGATTCCAGATTCCAGAGATGGTTCACAGTTCTACCAGCTGCCCTGAGCAGACCCAAGGAACCTCAGGTTCACACAAGGCAACACTCACACCTTAATCCCCCTGCCTATGGGTCCAACTGGGACACAACCAGAAGAGAAAAGCTGCAGGCATATTGCAGAGATCCAGCCCCCAGCACACAACCCAGGCAGGGCTTCCCATGCCTGAAAATTCCAGCTGGATCCAGAAATAACCAGCCAACACCAGCTACAAACAGATGACTAAAGGCCAGTATGAGAACACAATCAACAAAAAACCAGGGCAAGATGGCCCCACCATATTCCAAAACAAACAATGGATATACTATTGCAACTGAAACATAGGAAAATGACCTTAAATCTATACTTATGAAGATATTAGAGAACTTTAAAGAGGAAATGAACACAGCCTTCAAAGAAATTCAGGAAAACACAATCAAACAAATGGAGGCCTTTAGAGAGGAAACAATAAATCACACAAAGAAATACAAGAAAATACAATCAAACAAATAAAAGCCATCAAAGACATAAAGGAAAGCACAATCAAACAGGTGAAAGACATGAATAAATGGCTCAAGAGCTGAAAATGGAAACAGAGTCAATAAAGAAAACACAAACATAGGACCTGGAAAGGACAAGAGTGCTGCAAGAAGACACGGAGCCAGATAAACTAGACACATGGCAGCTTATGGAGACAGAATCACCAACCAAAGAGCATGCACGGACTTGACCTAAGCCCCCTACTCATATTTAACTGATGAGCATTTTGATCTTCATGTGGGGCTGTCTATGACTGGGACTGTTCTCTCCCTATCCCTATCCTATTGCCTGCCCTTAGTGGATGAGGGGGGAGACCAGTCCTGATGTGACTTGATATACCAGGGTGGACTGGAGGAGGGGAGCTCCTCTTTTCTGAAGACAAGGGGAGGGAGATAAGGTGAAGAGGGTAGGAGAGAGGGACAGGGAGGAGAGGAGGGAAGGACCTATGATTGTGATGTAAAGTAAGTAAATAAAGTTAAAATAAAAATTTAATGCAGCCAGTCCTGATGGGACATGAGTCAGATGGAAGGGGAGGAGGACCACCCTTTTCAGTGGAATGGGGGAGGGGCATGGGAAGAGAAGAGGGAGGGAGTGTGGGTTTGAGAGAGAATGAGGGAGGTGACTACAGCTGGGATATAAAGTGAATAAATTGTAATAAAAACAAATTTAAAAAAGAAAAGAAAAAACACAAACCTAGAAAATTATAGAGATAGGAAACTTAGGGAAGAGAACAGGAGCTACAGAAGAAAGCATCACCAATGAAATACAAGAAATGGAGGAGAGAATCTCAGTCACAGAAAATATACATCTGTCAAAGAAAATATTAAATTGAAAAATTCCTGACACAAAACATTCAATAAATCAGGGAAACAATGAAAAGATGAAACACAAGATTAATAGGAATAGAAGAAAAAGAAGATTCCTGGCTCCAGAAAATATTTTCAACAAAATCATAAAAGAAATTTTCCCCAACCTAAAGAAAGAAATGCCTTTAAACATACAAGAGGTTGACAGAACACCAAACAGATTATACCAAAAAAAGAAATTCCTCCTGCCACATAATAATCAAAACACTAAATATACAGAGCAAAGAGGAAAATGTTAAAAGCTGCAAGGGAAAAGGGACAAGTAACATATAAAGACAGACTGGTCAGAATCACGCCTGACTTCTCAACAGAGACTATAAAAGCCAAAAGGGCCTTGGAGTTATGTAGACCCTAAGAGAACACAGATGTCAGCCTAGACTACTATACCCAGCAAAACTTTAAATAAATATAGAGGGAGGAAACATGATATTTTATGATAAAATTTAAACAATATCTATGCATAAACCCAGCCCTATAGAAGATATTAGAAAAAACCTTCAACCCAAGGAAGTTAACTACACCCAAGAAAACACAGTATATAAATAACTTCACTGCAACAAAGACCAAAAGGAAACAAGTAAACAAACACTACCACCACCAACATTAAAATAAAAGGAACTAACAATCATTGGTTATTAATATCTCTCAACATCAATGGAATCAACTCTCCATTAAAAAGACGCAGACCAGCAGAATGGATATGTAAACAGAACCCAACATTCTGCTGCATACAAGAAACATCTCAGCCACAAAAAATTGACTCTACCTCAGAGTAAAGGGTTAGAAAAAGGTTTTCAAAGCAAACAAACCCAAGAAACAAGCCAGAGTAGCCATCCTAATATCTAATAAAATAGACTTTCAACCAAAATTAATCAAAAGAGATGGGGACTGTCACTTCACTCTCATCAAAGGAAAAATCCACCAAGAGGACTTCTCAGTTCTGAACATCTATATCCCAAATACAAGGGCACCTACATTCATTAAAAAAATTAAAGCTAAAACACACATTGGTCTCCAGATATTAATACTGGGAGACTTCAGCATCCCTCTCTCACCAATGGTCATATCATTGATACAGAAACTAAATAGATAAATAATAAGACTAACATAGGTCATAAGCCAAATGGACCTAATTAGATGTCTACAGAATTTTCACCCAAACATGAAAGAATATATCTTCTTTTCAGCACCTCATGAAACCTTCTTCAAAATTGACCATATAGTTGGTCACAAAACAAGCCTCAAACAATAGAAGAAAATTGAATTAACCGATTGTATCTTATCAGTTCACCATGAACTAAAGCTGGATTTCAACAAAAACAAAAATGACAAAAAAAAAAAACCCTATGCACTCTTAGAACCTGAACAACTCCCTACTCAATGACTACTAGATCAGAGAAGAAATAAGAAATTAAAGACTTCCCAGAATTCAATGAAAGTGAAGACACAACATACCTAAACTTATGGAACACAATGAAAGTAGTGCTAAGAAGAAAGTTTATGAATCACTAAGTGCCGTCATAAAGAATTTGGAGAGAGCTCATACTAGCAACTTAACAGCTCACCTGAAAGCTCTAGAGAAAAAGAAAGCAAACACACCCAAGAGGAGTAGATGGCAGGAAATAATTAAAGATCAACAATTAATAAATGGGACCTCATGAAAGTAAAAAGTTCCTGTAAGGCAAAGAGCACTGTCAATAAAACAAAATGGCTGGCCACAGATTGCAAAAAGATATTCACCAACCCTACATTAGACTGAGGGTTAATATCATATATATTCATATATACATATATATATGTACGTATATATATATATATATATATATATATATATATATATAACCTCAAGAAATTAAACACAACTAAACAAATAATCCAATTTAAAAAAATGGAGTACAGAGTTAAACAGAGAACACTCAACAGAGGAATATTTGAATGACTGAGACAGACTTGAAGAAATGTTCAATATCCTTAGTCATCAGGGAAACACAAATTAAAATGGCTTTGAGATTATATCCGACACCCATCAGTATGACTAAGATTAAAAAGTCAAGTGACGGCTCATGCCGTTGAGGATGTGGAGAAAGAGAAACACTCCTCCAATGTTGGTGGGAGTACAAACTTGTACAAGCACTCTGGAAAGCAATCTGGTGCTATCTCAGAAAATTGGGAATAGCTCTACCTCAAGACCCAGCTATAGCACTCCTGAATATATACACAAAAGAGCTACCATACAACAATGACATTCTCTCAGCTATATTCATAGAAGCTTTGTTCATAATAGCCATAATCTGGAAATAACATAAATGTCCCTCAACTGAAGAATGGATACAGAAATTGTGGTACATTTACACAAAGGAATACTACTCTGCTGTTAAAAAGAAGAAAGTCATGCGATTTGTAGGCAAATGGATGGAACTAGAAAACTTCATCCTGAGTGAGGTAACTTAGACCCAAAAAGACACAGATGGTATGTACTCACTTATAAGTGGATTTTAGCCATATTGTATAGGACAATCACATTAGCACTCAAAGATCCAAAGAAGATAAGTAACAGGCAGGACCCAAGGGAAGATGGTTAACTCCTAATCGGAAGTAGACATAGAATAGATAGCAGAATTAGTTGAAGAGAGGGAACAGGGTAAGAGAAAAAGCACAGAGAGAAATGAGGGTAGATATCAGACTTGGGGAGAACAGGGGCGGGAAGACTGGGGGCTTGCAGGGAGAAGAGAAACTTTGAGCAGGAACTTCTCTGTGACAAGCTGGATACCTATGACAGGGTAGGCTCCTGGTAGGATATGAGTTTGACTTTGGCTGAGCCTCCTAGTAACAGGGGTCATGGAGACTGAAAAGGTCACCCTCTAAATAGACAGGACTCCTAGTAGAGGGAGGAGAACACCAACCCACCCACAAAATCTTTGATCCAAAATTTACCCTGCCTACAAGATGTTCAGGCACAAAAATAGAGCAGAGATTGAGGGAATGTCCAACCAATGACTGGCCCAATCTGAGACTCACCCCATGGAAGACAGACAGCCCCTGGCAGGATTGATGATACTCTGCTATGGTTACAGACCACAGCCTAGCTTACCTCTGGGTGGCTCCACCCTGCAGCTGATGGAAACAGACGCAGAGACCCACAACCAGTCATTGGGTGGAGTGCAGGGAGTCTTGTGGAAGAGTGGGAAGGGGGAGATAAAAGGACCCAGAGGAGACTGGAACTCCACTAGAAGACCAACAGAGCCAACTAACCAGGGCCCAAGGGGCCCTGTAATGACTGAAGCACCAACCAAGGACCATACATGGACTGGACCATTACACAAATGTAGCCAGTGGGCAGCTCAGACTTCATTTGGGTCCCCCAACTTGATATGCTGGGGTAGGTGTAAGGAGGCACCCCTTCTCTGAGGAGTAAGGGAGAAGTAGAAACAGGGAGAGTGTGTGGGAGTGGGAGGAGAGGAGAAAGGGGGTTATGACTAGGGCTTAAAATGAATAAACAAAAATTTAAATTTAAAAAGAAAAATAAAAGTTATGTGTGTAAGGGGTCCAACCACAAAAGCAAACTATAGGTGGCAGACAAGTCCCACTCAACAAAAACATGTTTTCTGTAGAGGCAGATAAACAAATAGCTACAACCAGTTCTAATGAATAATCTGAAGTAAACTCACACCTATCCACAACACCTGGGAGGGTCATGAATGCATAACCCAAAAATAAGCTCCATGTTTTTAAAGAAACTGTGATCACATGACTGTTGTCTTGGTTTCTTGGAGATTTCCCACAAGCACTCAGAAATTTTCACACATGACTCCATTCTCAGACTATGTCCTGACACCCAATAAACTAGACTTTGGGGGGAAAAAGAGTCTAAAAAAATCACAAGCCCCCACTACCACCTGAACAATGCCTAGTTATTTTAACTTTTTTCAAAGTTAAAATTATTAAAGTTATTCGGAATCTGGGTTTTCCTCTGAATTCTACACAGAACCCAGACAATTCTACCATAAAAAAAAAATAACAAACAAACAAAGCCTTGTTTTCTACACACAAGTTAGGACAAGCTGCATCCAAAACAAATCAAGACAAGCCCATTAGAGGCTGTGTAATCTGCAGTGGTTAACATGGACTTTACAAAAATCTGCCAAAGGAACTGAATACATGAACACAACAAATGTGGGACAATTAAGGAATGAAGTATTTTAAATATTATTAATCCAAAAATGATACTATGTTTTCTAGGAGGAGAAATATCAGTTAGTGACTTGATAACACACTAGTGAACTAATCTTCAAGATTAGTGCATTGGAAAAGTATTCAGACAACAGCTGGGAACTGGGAACAGCAGATGCCAGAAGCAGGTCCGCTTCTCACAGAGATGATGGTTTCCGCGGGCCACTTCCTTTGCCAGAAGACTCTCATCTTGGACCCTTTTCCTGTTGCTGTGGTGAAATGACTAGGCAACAGCAACTTAATAAAGAAAGCATTTATTTGAGCTTGTAGTTCATGGGTTTCAATCCATCTTGTCAGAGAAGTCAAGGCAAGAGATTGTAGAAACGGGTCATATCAATCACATCCATGATCTGAAAGGAGAGAGAGATGAATGTCTGTTCTCCACAAGTTCTTTTATATAATCTAGCATCTAAGCCCAAGGCATGACACATCATCTTTATTTACCTATATAAGACCTGCAAAAGCTTGGTCTGATCAACAGTTTGTCATGAATGGGAGAGGGGTTTATGAAGCCTTCTGTTGCCCAAGGAGCCATTTGATGGCTATTGGTGCAGAATGAGACATTTCTTCAGTGAGGTAGCCACTGGCAAGTTGTCCATGTTGCTGTTAATAGCCCTCATCCACGCTCATATAAGTAACTCTAATTAAACTTATTGTTTTACCAAAACAAAACAAAAGCTATGAAGGTAGAAGGAAGACTAGTTTGAAAGAAGAAAGGGGTAAGCAGGAGTGGGAGGAGAACAAGAGAAAGGTATTGGAGGTAAATATGAAGATATATATATATATATATATATATATGAAAATGTTATAATGAAGCACATTTTCATATTTAACTAATATATGCTTCACCCTTTCTTTTATCCTTGACTCTAAATGGAGCTGCCCAATTCTGCCACTTGCTGGAGCTGGAACTTGGGCCCTTCTTTCAATTGTATTTGCATCTGCCTTCCATTGTTAATGGTTCTCTCCCCTGCTTAATCCCCTTTCACAAGCTTTACTGGGTGGGTTTTGCACCGAGGTTACCACTCCCTTTATTCTATTTAGCATCAGTCTTTTATTTAATTTTTTCTCCTTTTTCTCCTCTGTACATTTTTTATTTCTCCTTGCCCCATTTGCTCCTTTTCACTATTGATCTGTATAAGAGAGACTAATAATAATAATCACTTGACAAGTCAATACTTGTCTGAAATCTCCTCTATTAATGCCATTATTCTAAAACTTTAGTTTAGCTTCAGGCAGATTTTTAAGACAAGAGCAGAAAGCAGCCATATTCTTTGCCAAAGTATCACAAGAATGGTCTTTAGAACACTTACTGATTTTTCTTTGCCTCTGAAACTTTCTGAGCTGACCCCCAATAGTTCAAATCACCCTCAGCACTGTTTTTGATGTTGCTACTAAGATGGCACCCTCTTAATGCGTCAGAGTGATTTTCTAGTACAAAGTCCCAAAGTTTTCCATATGCCAACAAGCAGCATGGTCAGGCCTGCGACAGCAGTACTGGAGTTTCTGTTACCAACGTCTATGTCAATCACTGTTCTGATACTGTGAAGAGACACCATGACCACTGGAAACTCTTATAAAGGTAAGCCTTCATTCTTATTCAAACCACCATACTTGACTGTCTAGAAATTACAAGGTCATTAACTTCTCTACCATAGTTTGTGTCAAAAGTTTTTAAACCACAGAATCAATTAAAAGTTAGCCTGAAACTTTCCTTATCCACAGGAATTACTTTGCTAACACCCATTCTCTTAACAACTGATTGTAGTATTTTGTCATTTGGGATATATTCATGTTCTACCAAGCATGATTTTTACTTTCTTCAAGGCAGTAGAAATAAACTGGATGCCATGTGTCCATAAACTGACAGTAGGTAGTCCTGAGCACAATAGTTCCATCTGTGTCAGACATTCATTGAGCCAGGCCAGCATAGCATAGCAACTTAGGTTGTCACTGATTGTTGTTTTTAAACAAAATCTCAAGTGTTCGAGTTTGCCAACAAAGACTCAGGAAACAGATGCAGGGGTGAACGCCTATTAGCTCAGAGAGGCAGAGAAAGCCTCTTTTTATTCTGCCGACATCCCCAAAGAAAAAAAAGCCCCTTGTTCATACTGTCTTAAATGCCCTTCAACTCAATGTCCCTCCTTCATGTGTTTTGTGTTAGTTCCCTGTCAACTGGCTACTTCCTCTAACTCTTGACCTATGGTTGACTTTACAGAAAGCTCTTGGGTTAAAGGTGTGTGCTAAAGACTGACCATACCACAACAAGAAACAGGTTTTTCCAGTTCATAGTCTCACAGTCTGGAGGTTCACAACAACATGATCAAATATCCTGCAACAACTGATAACTTTCGTTAAACATACATGCCTCTCTGGTTTTGTCTTGAAGAAAAGAATTTAGTCAAAACAGTTTAAGTGAGAGTTTATTTAACAAGTGATTCCAAGCAAAGCAAACACTAAAAATAGAGACCAGATGGGATGCTCTGAAGTGGGGAGGGAGTTGTACATCACATTGGGTTCTATACTGTGGGTCTTAAAGAAGTTTTTATAAATATTTAGGGTATAGATGGCATATTCATGGGGGTAAGGTAAACCCTTTTCCCTCCCAAATCAAAAAGATGAAACAGATCTTCCTTTTAGCACATTTCTTTCAATGATTTCCTAAAGCCTACAAAGTGGATGGGAAGACAGCAAAACCACAACATAAATATTAAAATGAAGGTGAAGTCTTCTGAGGCCGGAGACTCATGTTGCTGCACAAGTGTGGGGAACTAACCTGGTACCTTAGGTTGTTGTTTGTTTTTTTTGTTTTAGACAATGCTGGGAGTAATTGCATGCTGGATTGGGGGAAGCAAGCAAGTGAGCTTCCTGCAGGCAGCCCTCTAGTTTTTGTTTGGCTGATGAATGGCTGTATCTCAGGTGTAGGCAAGGCCCCAAGGATTTTACCTCAAGACTTCTTACTGTTGCTATACTGCCTTTCCATGCTTGTCTCATATATCTGGCCTGTCAGAGGCTCTCAGTGTTTATTGCTTCACTCTGTTGGGCAAACTTCCTGCAGATTACTTTGAAGATGTACCTTCATAGTGCTGTTTAAACGAGTTGATGATATCATAACCCCTGTTGATTTTCTTACCTGATTCAAGTAATTTTAAAAACCTCCTGCAGTATAACAAAAACTGCTAGGAGCTCTATGAACCTGCATATATCACTCACTTGATTTACACAAGAGGGAAAACAATATTAAGCAAATTAATAATCAAGGAAATACATTCATTCTAGGTTTAGTCCAAGGATAAAGCCCAGGTGTAAGAAAGACCATATGAATATAGAAACAAAGAATAAATGGTTAGCTATACAAGACAGACACCTGTTTCTTAGAAAAACCTTAACATAAAAAACTCATTTTGAACACATAATGTACATTTGAAATAAGAAGATAAAACATCTGCTTTGGACTCACAATGAGCATATAGATAAAAACCACTGCTTTAAACTTATAATAAATAAAGTATCTAGTTAGATATTAGGATCAATAGTCCTACTGTGCCTCCCCTTTTACGCATATGTTTTTGAATGATGTGATTTTTTTCAATACATAGAAAACTTTTGTATTAGAGAGTATAAAAAACCCAAGACAGAATTAAACATTGGTTGAAGCCACCCACTTCATCCAAAAATGTGTCTGTCTGTCTAATTGTCTGTATATGTTGTATATATGTATATTTATATCTGTATGTTTACATATATGTGCATAAATGGTGTCTTTGGGAACTCCCTTGTTTTGTCTATATATTGTATGTGCCCATGTGCACTTCATTGGAAAGTTGTTCCAGATACAGTTATGACTTAGATTTTCCCAACAATTTCATGACCAAAACTTGATCCTTGTCATGGCAGCAATATTGTAAGATGCCATGAACCTTTAGAAAGTGAGGGGCCAAGTATCTCTCCCAGCTGCTTTCTCTGTCTATCTCTCCTTCCTGACTCCAGATGTGAGCCTGTTCTCCAATATGCAGACCATAGTGTGCCACCCTTGTCAAGAGGCCCAAAGTATAGGACGACTTGACCTTGGGCTGAAGAACTATGAGCCCAGTTAAACTTCTGTTTACCTGATAAATAGCTCAAGCATGTCATTAGAGCAACACAAAGCTGACGACCAACTTTATATCCATACAGAGATGAAACCAAGTGTCTTATATGAATACATTTGGGAGGGTTTTTATTTTTTATTTTTTGATGGCTTTGTTTTAGTTAGTTAGTTAGTTAGTTAGTTAGTTAGTTAGTTAGTTTGAGATGGGGGCTTCTATAGCCCAGGCTGAACTTTAATTCTTTATGCAGCTGGGGATAACTTTGAACTATAGTTCTTTCTGCTCCTAACCTCTCCCCCCACACATACATGTACACAAAGGGATCAGATTAGTGACATGTACCGTAATACAGACAATTTTTAAGAATAATTATGTCAGAATTATAAAAAGTCCCAGTTATAAATAGCTGTGAGCTTTCACATGTTCAGTCTCAGACATCTTTACATCATTATTAGGATTCTTCAGTGACCAAGAAGCATACTTAAATGAAGTGGAAAGAGAGGGCACAAATGTAACAATGCAGAAAGTCCATCTCAGAGCATCTGGCCCAGATTCCAAAGAAATAAGGATGAAACACACACACCACACACATGTAGTTACATGTAGAGAGCCTGCAAACACCATTACAAGATGGCGCCGGCAGACAGCCGGCTGACTGGTAAACAACTGTCATTGCACATGTGCCTGGGCTGGAAATGAGCCCCAGAGTCACGCCATTCGGGTACATCATATGGCCTGACTGGCCTCTGCTAATCAGGAACCAACACGCCACCCAGAGGGTATAAAAACCGTACCATTTGGGGGCTTGGGGTCTTCCTCCATTCACTGCTGAAATAAACGCTTGCTGCAAAAGAATCCTAGTGTCCGTGTGCATTCTTGCTGGCGAGACGACTACACGCAACCCACAGTTACAGTCTTTAATAAAAGTCTCCCTACTCTGCTTACAGATCCACCTTCTTAAGTGGCTGGGTGATTTTTAAAGGAAAAAATATTGTAACTTAACTAAAATATTTCCAGATGTAAAGTGCTTTTCCAGAGAAGACTAAATTGCCAAGCACCACCTGGACCTTGAAGAGGAAACAAGGCAGCACTTGTTGTATACCAATAGGTAGCATTCCTACAATAATTCCTATGAGACAGGAAGAGGAGAATCAAGAGTGGATTTCAATAATTTCTGTATTCAAGGGACAGAATGTTAGATAGGCGCAACATTAGAACAGTATCTGTGGGGCTAGCAAGATAGCTCAGTAGGTCAGCATACTTGTTGCCAAGCCTGGGGTCCTGAGTCTTATCCCTGAGATCCACACAGTGAAAGAACAGAGCTGACTCTCAAAACTGATCTTCTGTATGCATGTGTCCACACAGGTACGCACACATCCACACATAATAAATAAATGCAATGAATGTTTTTAACTTTTATGCTTTTCATGCATGTGATTACCTTAAGATCTACACTTAACACTGCTCTTGAATATTTCAAGAGTTGTTTTTCTGTACTTGCAAGGACAGAAAATGTCATAATATATGGGCCAACAGACTCCATCATTTATCTGCTGTTAAGCAATAGTAGAGTAAAATATGAGGAGCCATCAAATGTGGTAATTCAGAACACTATGAGTCTTCATGCCTCAGCTGCCACTCAATGGCTATATGACCTCTTAGCCTCATTTCCCTCCATGAAGATACCCAGTCATTGCAGATACCCACTATGCCTAGGTTAGGCTTAATACTAGACTACTTTCCAATAGGTCCAGAGGCAAAAATTCCTGAAGGTCACTCTCATTTGAGTTTCCACTTTCATATGTCCACAAAAGCATTCCTGGTTGGCTGTCCTTTGCTCAAAAACAGAAAGAAGAAAGAATCTTTTATGGAGATGTCAAAAGGAGGCATTTTCCTCCAACAAGCTTTTGCTTTCTCATACTTCCCAAAGTATACCTCTGCATAAGGCATGTATAATTGACTCTTAAACCAATTATTAGACAAACAAGACTCTAAGACTGAATGTTCTCTTAACCACAGAAGACATACTTGGGTGACTCTAAAACTTGCCTTTTGTGAGTGTTCTTTCTGGGTGGACATGTCAGTGCAAGGAAAACTCACCCCATTAAATTCCTCCTTGGGATATCAAACTGCAGTTGACCTGGTAGGAGATGGATTCCTTGCATGTATTACTATCCAACCATTTCAGCCTGAAGAATGGACGTTTCACTTCATTTTCCTCAGAATAGTGATGGGGTCTCAAGCATTTAGAGCCAGGCAGGGTAAAACACATAAGCATCAATATATAGCAATGTCTCCTTACACATAGTTTTCTTTTCTTTGTTTTCATAAGCCATGGTCAGCCACAGACTGAAAATGTTAACTGGAAGGTGACAGAAATAAACAAAACACATTTTAAATTAAGTACCATTCCATCGGTGTGGAGAAATCTCGTCACCTTGCTTTGTCCTGCCAAGGACTTGAGTTATATATACTGGTGATCTATTAGCCACTTAGCCGTTGTAATGCCCAGCAACCCTCAGATGACTTAGTAATGTCTCCAAACACAGAAGACTATTCAGATTTGTCAGAGATTTGTAATGTGTTTCCTTGTAGTGAAAAAAAAAAGTCTTGATGTTATAACAGAAAAAATAATTTGCTGATGTTGCTAGTAGCCAGGGGAAGAGAAACATGAAGAAAAGACTGAAGTTTCTAGTACTACTTGCTACTATTTCAGATAGCAACTTTTACAGCCTTGATGTGTGGTAAAATGCACATTCGATTAAAAAGGCAAAGTTGACATGATGAAACACCCTTGTCATCATAGCCATGAGGCTGAGGCAGGAGGATGATGAGTTTCAGCCTGTCATGGCTTTGTCTCAGAGAAAAGCCAAAATAATTATTGTTTGTTTATAGAAAATTTATTCTATTTGAAGATAACAGGCTGTTCCAGAGGACTTTGACCCTGCTTCACTCCATTTCATAGGCATCATGTCATCTCAGCACCACAAAGGGCAAGCACAGTATAAGGAGATGCCAGGTGACGGAAAGCACATCCACACAGCTTGAACTACAGTGTGTTCCTATGACTGTTATGTTGTCTTATTAGTATTATCTTCTTACTGTGCCTAGCGCATGGTTAAACTATATCACAGACATGTATGTGTGAAAATGTGACCTATATCATATTTATATATTTATATTATAGGTATCTTACCATATATGTGTATGTGTGTGTACGTGTATGTATGGATATATGGGTCTGCACTGTTTGTGATTTCAAATATCTTTTGGGTGTTTGGGACTACATTCCCCATGGATTAGGAGTTGTTACTGTCCTATAAAATGTTAGTCTTTCTGCATGGAAGAACTAGCTTGGGAAACGGATCCACCAATAGATGGCAGTGCTGATTTAATTTCTGGACAGATTATTAGACCAGAAAAGCAGTAGACTGCTAAAAACAAAACAAAATGGCAATTTCTCTTTGGGTTTCTTCAATGCATCTTCCTCCACATGCCACTGTCCTTACTATCCCTCTGAAATCAGGGTACTACTGTCCTATGCAACATTGCCTGAGCACTTGTAGCAAATAGATGCGCTTCCAACCCACAGTCATAAAAATTGACAAGATTTTGTTGGTCCTCTGATCAAATACGGAAGGTGGCCTCATGGTTTACAACACTAATCACAAACATCTAGCATAGTTTTCAGTGATGACATTATTTAGAACCTGTGTGATGTTTACTATTAACTCCACAATCTGCACATTATTCTAAGCAATTCCTCCAAGCAAAGATCCTCGCCATTCTGAGCCTGATATATATTTAGAATATATACTTTCCACACCCTCCAGAGTATATGTAGATATGCACAGGTGACAGTTCATATCTAAAAGTTCCACTTCTGTGGATTAAGTCAAACTAGTTTTTTAATTGTGTCTGAAAGAAGTGCACACAGACGCAACAGTGGCATGAATGTTAAGGGGCAACCACCAGCTTCTTTTTAATTGGATTGGAGGACTACTCCTGAGGAGGAGACACATACCAGTAATGTAAACCTTGTTTTTAAAAAATGCTGGGAAGGTTGTAGGACTTAGAGAGGAACCTACCACTGATATTCTGACATATGAACCTGGTATCAAACAGCCTTCTAGTCACACTTAATGTCCATAGACTGATGCTGCTGTCAGCCTTGGTCAGAGAAGCTTCTATTTACAGTGAGGAAGGATTGATACTGAGACTCATAACTGGTTTAAGTGTAGGAAAAGGTGATTGTTATCTAAAAAGTAAACTTTTTTACTGGACATGGTGGCACACGCCTTTAATCCCAGCACTCATGGAGGCAGAGGCAGGTGGATCTCTGTGAGTTCAAAGCCAGCCTGGTTTACAAAATGAATCCAGGATAGCCAAGGCTACACAGAGAAACCCTGTCTAAAAAAAGATTAATGAATGAATGAATGAATGAATGAATGAATTCATTAATTAACTTTTTGCTTGCAGGGTATCCATGGTGTCTCGTTTGTGCAACCCCAAACCCAATATTTAGGGGTTCAGGCTTTCCTGGACCGACCATTATGTTTTTCTGTTTTTCTTTTTCCTGGTGTCTAGACAATCTGCAGTTTGGGGCCCAGCAGCAATCAAACGGTCATGTTACTATTGATTCCGGAGCCGGAGGTCTCTGAGGGATGCCCTAAGACCTCCTTTCCTGCAGACAGTCTGCTGCGCAGTGACCTCCCTTCTGCTCTATATTTTTCTCCCACGGCCTTCTTCATAGTCGGGTTTCTCACCATTCTGACTGCTGAGTCAGTCCTAAACATGGGCCAAGCTACACCTACTCCTCAAACCCCCTCGGCACTTGTTCCTCTCATTTTCAGGACGTCAAGGCCCTAGCAGCCATCTTGGCAGCTTGAGTCAAACCTAGCTGACTGGGCACTCTCTGCTCCCCAGGATGTTCTTCCTTCCAGGTTGGATGGCCTAAAGAAGGAAGTTTCATCCTAAGAGTCTTACTTCGGGCCCAGGACGTGATCTTCAGACACCCCAGCTATCCTGTACAGGCTCCATACATTGTCGCCTAAAGTTATTTACTCATTGAACCTCCCGCTTGGATAAAATCCTTTCTTCCTCCTGCAGGAAATGGAACTGCTGTCCTGGCTGTTCAGTCACAGGGCCCCAAATTCAGCACGAGCTGTTCTGTTCCCACTGTCCTACTCCCCTCTTTCTCTGTTTCATCTCCCAAGCCTTCCACTCCTTCTCGCTCTGCCCCATTCCCCAGGCACTCTGCCAGGTCTTCCTCCTCCCAAACCCACTGTCCGCCATCAGGAGCGCTCTCTTTTCCCACTGCTCTCAGGCTCCCCGCAGGACCCAAGCCTGCTTCATACTAGGTTGGGGAAAGTTGCTGCCCTCCCAATCAGAGCGGTTGGGCCGCCTGAAGAAAGGGGAAATTCTCCCCTTACCTACGTTCCCCTTTCCGCCAACGATTTGTACAACTGGAAATTACAAAGCCTGGTCTGCTCAATACCATCTTGTTCACCCATCAGCCAACTTGCGATGATTGCCAACAGCCCTTGCAGATCCTGTTAGGCACAGAAGAATGAGATAGAATCCGGTGTGGAGTATGAATGTCAGAAGCCAGTTGCAGGAACTGATGGTTGTCCAACGGATGATAAAGGGACCATAAATGAAGTATTTCCCTTGTCCCGACCTTTGGCAGGATAAGATTTCAACATGGCAGCTGGTAGGGAGAGATTAAAAGTCCATCAGCAGATTCTTCTGGCGGAATCTTCGTGGGGCTGCTCGAAGGTCCACCAATTTGCCTAAAGTAAGCCAGGTAGTGCAGGAGAAAAATGAGTTCCCAGGGGCCTTTCCTGAGCACCTGTGGGACACTTGCCCAGCCTATACCTCGGTAGGCCCTGATGCCACACTGGAACATCAAATGGCAATCAATATGGCCTTTGTCAACACAGGAGCTTCAGACAGAAAGAAGAAACTTCAAAGACTTGATGGGTTTGAGGGAAAACATTTATCTGAATTAGTAGACGTAGCCACAAAGGTTTATAACAACAGAGAAGCATCTGAGGGCAGACAATCCCAAAGTTTAGCTAAAGTGCTATCGGCCTCTGACAGAACCCAGGAACCGGCAGCTGTCTAAATTGGCTAACAGACAGACTGGGGAACAGTAAAGCTCCAGGGCGCCCAGAGTACCCAGAGTGCCCCCACCTCATAAAGGACCAATGTGCCTACTGTAAGAGAACAAGACATTGGAAAAATGAGTGTCTACAGAAGAAGCAGAATGAAGAGGCCCCTGGAAATAGCCATAAGGTCCTCAAACTGACTGGGCTAGATGACTGAAGAGGACAGGGCTGGAAGCCCTTCCTCAAGCCCTGCATGTGGAGGGGAAACCAGTAATTTCCTGGTAGGTTTCCTGAGGGGTTCACCACCAAGTCCTAAAGACCCCACTGGGACCTTTGTCAGGGAAGGAACAGCCCTGTATCCGTGGACTACATGACAAATGGTGGACCTTGGAGCCAAAAAGGTATCACACTCTTTCATGGTAATTCCTGACTGTCCCTACCCGCTCCTGGGGAGAGGGTTGCTGACAAAAATGAAGGCTCAAATCCACTCCACTGGGAAGGCTGTGATGATCTCCCCAAAGCCCAAAGTGTTTGTTCTGTCTGTGGACTGGGAGGAGGAATGATGACTCTACCCTCCCCCACAGGCTCATGGGGAACTTCCCCTAATAGCAGAGCTAAAGAGCCATCCCAGGGATCTGGGCAGAAACCCACCCTCCCGGGCTGACCTCATAGCAGCCACCAGTTATGACAGGTGAGGCAATACCTGATGACCCCAGAAGCCTGGAAAGGGATTGCTCAACACATCAACCAGCTAAGGGAACACGGGATTCTAGTCCCATGCCAGCCCCCTTGGAATAGCCCCTTATTGCCTGTGCAAATGTGTTGAATACATACACCCAACCATTCCCAACCCATATACTCTCCTGGCTTTCCTAGACTCAGACTTGCAAGTTTATACTGTCTTGGACCTCAGAGACGCCTTCTTTAGCCTGGCTCTGAAGGCCAAAAGCCAGCCCATCTTTGCCTTCGAATGGCAAGGTCTGAACCAAGGACTCAGTGGGCAACTCACATGGACCAGGCTGCCTCAAGGGTTTAAAAGCTCCACCGCCATCTTTGATGAGGCTCTTCATGAGGATCTACAGGACTCTGGAGTCTCACACCTTGAGGTAAGCCTTCTCCAATATGTAGACGATCTTTTGATTGCTGTCAAGGATTCTGACTCTTGCTTACAGGCAACCAGAAATTTACTTCAAATCCTGGACTGCCAAGAAGGCCCAGGTTTGTGTACCAGAAGTCACATATCCAGGATATGTTCTTAAAGAAGTTAGAAGATGGCTATCACAAGCCCGGAAGCAAGCATCTTAAACATACCCATCCAAGACTAGAAAACAACTCAGAGAGTTTCTCATGTCAGCAGGCTTCTGCAATCTTTGGATACCTGGGTTTGCAGAAATAGCCAAGTCCCTCTGTGAGGCAACCAGTCTTTCTGCTGGACTGAGGCACGAACTAAGGCTCTCAAATCTAACAAAGAAGCCCTCCTAAAGGACCCTGCACTGTCACTGCCTGCTATTAACAAACCCTTCCAATTATTCATGGATGAAAAAGCTAGAGTAGCTAAGGTCCCTCAACAGTTGGGACCATGGAATAACCCAGTAGCTTACTTGTCCAAGTGGCTGGACCCTGTAGCCTCCAGAAAACCTGGCTGCCTCTGCATTATAGCAGCTACTGCCCTCAAGGTCAAGGATGCAGACAAACTGACTTTGGGACAGTCTTTAACTATCACCAGCCCCACTGGGTAGAAGGTGTGCTTAAAAAATCCTCATGACAAGGACCATGTGTGGATGTGTCCTGGAACCCCTGTGCAGATGGGACCCAGGATAGCTCGGTGTAGGACTAAAGACCCTAGTGAGGGAAACAGGGACTGACTCAGTCTTGAACTTGATGGCTGACTCTTTGACCCTCCCCCATACAAGCCGGGGAGTGACAGACTGGCTAGACCCCAGGGGAGGACATTGCAGCCAGCCCTGAGGAGACAGGATGAGCTGGGGTTGGATGGAAGGGGAGGAGGTGCTCCCCCCCCCGTTGGTGGACTTGGAGGGGGCGGGGAAGAGATGAGGGAGGGTTGGGGAAGGGGGGAGGGAATGAGGGAGGGGGATGCAAAGTACCTAACCTGTGATTGATAACAAAAAAATAAAAATAATGTAAAAAAAAAAAAAGAAAAGAAAAGAAAAAAAAATCCTCATGAGCTTGCCCTTTGGTTTCCAATTGAGCTACTGAAACATGGTCCCTGGCTGCCAGTTATTCTTTTTGCTTAAAAAATAAACTTTTTGCTCACAGGGTGTCTTTCATGTTTCATTTGCGAAACTCCAGACCCAACAGACAGAGGTATAGTAAGAGAGAAAGAATGGTAAGAAAACAATGGGGGATAGGATTAGAGTATTTTATATACATTTAAAAACTGTGAAAGAATAAATTTTGAAAGTTACATCTCAACTGAATATATATAAGCCCTTTTCCCTGTCATTATTCCCGAAACAATTCACTATATGCACTATTTACATACGAAAATCCAATCCTCACTATTTTGCCCTAGGAGAAAATATCCAAGACAGGCCTAATGGAACATGAACAAGACAAGAGCAAGGTGAGTTTCAGGTCAACCTCAGGCATTCTAAGAATAATCTACAGATGATTAAAATAGACAGGGGGATATTTTTGTATCATGAAAATTCTGTACTATTTTATAAAGGGGACTTGAACATCCTTGAGCTTTGGTATTGAAGGCGGTCCTGGAACCAATTTTCCAAGATAGCAAAGGACAACTGCATTTGCATGTGCCTATACTAAATGTGATTATACATACACATAAAGTATATAAAATAAGCATATATGTTCTATCTTTTCTTCTTATTTCTACCCACTCTCTGCAGCCTACTCAGTTGGAATTGATATCTTCATGCCATGTTTCCAAAGTCTTTTGTTCTTTAGATCTATCTACTTTATTAGGATTTTTTTATTTATTTACTTTTATCATGATGATTATTTTTGGGGGGTTGGCTTTTTTGCTTTTGATTTGGTTTGGCTTGAGTCTTTTGAGGGATTCTCTGTGTAGCCCTGGCTGTCCTGGAAGTTGCTTTGTAGATGAGGCTGTCCCAAATCCTCCTGCCTCTGCCTCCCTGAGTGCTGGGATTACAGGTGTGTGCCACCATGCCCAGTCTTTAGGATTATTTTTAAGATTAAATGAGGAGCATGTGCTTATTTTCAAGATATTATGAACATCTGGATGGATGTATATGAGAGAGGAAGAGGGAGACTATGAATAAAAGTCATTAAAAAGTTTATAACCAGTCCTCATTTTGTCTTGATACCATTGCAGGGGATCGTCCCATGATGCTTCAAGGGAAGAAGGGTAGTCTGTTTAAAATTTGCTGCTAAAGAAATTGAACTCTCATGTACTAAGAAAGGTAAACACGGACCATAAACTGTACACTCTCACAAATAGTTAATATAAAACATAAAATATAACTTTCAGAAGGAGCTTGTGTTTAATGATGGGATTCTAAATTCATCCCCAAAGACACAATCACTGAAAAATTATAAATTGGACTTTATTAAAATTTACATTTTTCTGCTTTGTGAAAGATACCATTATAAGAATTAAAAGAAAGAGAAGAATAAACTATTTTGCATTAAGGAACATATCCACACCAGGTGCGGTGGCACACACCTATAATCCCAGCACTCTGGGAGTCAGAGGCAGGAGGATGACTGTGAGTTCAAGTCCAGCCTGATCTACACATCGAGTCCAGGACAACCAAGACTAGACAGAGAAACCCTCTTTCAAAAAAGAAAAAAGAAAGAAGAAGAAGTTATCCAAGGCAGGTTCCATGTCATATACCTATAATCCCAGCACTAGAGAAGCTAAGGCCAGAGCAAAGTAAATTCCAGACCAGTCTGCACTGTGCAGCAAGATCTTCCTTTAACAAAAAAAGAACAACAAAACTGATCTAAAAAGAACACTTGCAACTTAACAATAAGGCTGGGCAGTGGTTGTGTATGCCTTCAACCCCAGCATTCAGGATGGAGAGGCAGGTGGATCTTTTTGAGTTCAAGGCCAGCCCGGTCTACAGGGTGAACTCCAGGATGGCTAAGGCTGCACAGAGAAACCTTGTTTCGAAAAACCAAAACCAGAACAAAACAAAAAACCAAAGCAAACAAAAAAACTCAATTATAAGTTTGAAATGTGGCTAGGTGGTAGAGTGCTTGCCCAGCATGAGGGATCCAGTGCATTAGATCTCCAGGAAAACACACACAGACACAGACAGAGGTACACACACACATACACACACAGTGGAGGGTGCTTCCTAGAAGATTGTGATCCTAGAATGGAATACAAAATGTAGCAGAACTAAGCGGCATGAGAAATGTGTGACATAGGCTTACTGGAAGTGCAGCATACCGATCGATCTTGACATTTTTAGAAGCTAGCTCCTATATGACTATTCCTTCGGGTTATGCTTTCCTTTGTTTTTAGTAACCTGAGCTTATATGCATTCCTGCCCACCATTTTAACCCTGTAAATATGTGTCTCATGACGAAAAAAAATGTGATGTGCCTACCATCTTTTCTTCTTAATTCATGACCTTAATCTGGGCATACTCAAGAACACACACCTTTACTGAATATGCTTAGGTATGTACTCGTACCCCAAATGCTCCATACATGAGTATGTAAATTTTGCATTTTCCTTTCTTGATGAGAGCATTATTTTAAAAATAATAACCTCCTGTGCTGTACTTATCAGGTCCAGGTGATAAATCATGGATCTTTTGGTATTGGCTATGCCAAGATGCAAACCCATTACATTTAGTTTAAAAGATGGGAGAGACAGGTCAGCCTACATTACTATGGAAATGAACTATGTCTATAAATTCTAAAGAAAGTGCCCATAAGGTCTGTAACATGGTTGCTGATTTTGCCCCACAAAAGGTCACAGACTAAAGGTTTGATGCCACTTGTGGTGTAGATCTGAATCAAATTACTAGGTAAGTAGATAGTAGATGGTAATAAGTCTCTTGGTGTTGAAGCAGAGTTTACAAACAATTGAAGATGCTGAAATTATCCCTGTGACGTGGATTTATTTTTTTAAATCTAAAAAAAAAATTGGACTTATCTAAATACAGGCATAAATTGTTAAGATATGCACACACACGTATCATGGTGAGTATTGTCTAATTTATAAGGATTTGCATGCCAGGCAACATGTCTGATACAAAGAGGTTTATTTGGGAGAAGGTAAGGGGAGAGGAGATAGAGCCTGAGTGAAACATGAAGACAGAGACAGAGAGACAGAGAGACAGTAGGAGAGCATAAGAGGAGAGAGAAGAGGAGTGAGGGAGTGAGTAAGAGAGGAGAAAAAGCCTGGCGGGCCCTTTATACCTGATGCCCACCTGGTGGCAGCAGGTGATGACATCAGAGGTTGCTAGGCAACCTAGAGGCAGGCTAGTAGGAACCCATAACAAGTATAACACAATTTCTTGCTCTATCTTTTCGGAATGAGTAGGAGCAGTGATGGTCTCTCATACCTACCACTCGGATCAGCGTCAGTAAAGCTAGATGTCTTCAATAAAAAGGACCAGAGCCTTTGGAGAGATGGGTGATACCAGGAGCGGTGACAGGAATGCACAGTGTAAGTCTAAAGTATCTTAAAGTATCAAAAGTAAGGAAGTGTTTCTAAAATGCAATGAAATGATGTGAAGGTGTTCCCTCCAACAAACAGAGCATCCAACTAGAAAAGCTCCCCGGAGTCAAAGCAAAAGGGAAATTACACAGGATCAAAGTGAAAGCCAGGTTCTAAAGTGCACACCTGTAATGTGTACTGCAGAGACAACTGTGCACTTTGTTCTCTTCTTCCACATCACACAGCATCTGGAGGTGGAACTTGGGTCAACAGGGTTTTTACCTACGGAGACATCACAGCAGCCCATTAATAAAGAACAAAATCAGTGAATTAGTAGAAAGTAAAACAGAAGCCTTTGATGCTGAGGAATTCTGTCATCAAACACAGGACAGTCTGAGAAAATCTAGCAGCCAAGAAGTGCCCGTGGGAGCACAATGACCAGCTCTGCTATCCCGGGTAGGGTCTGAAAGCTGGAAAGCGAGAGTCTGTGACCTCCAAGAAAAGCTGGAGGTAAAATTCAGACTGTGGGGGATGCCAACATTTTCAATACTCTATATTCACTATGACGATTTCCCGTGTGCGCGTATAAGGTCAGTGACACAGGAAGCTGGATACGAGGCCTCTGAGAAAACCCTATACTGGGCTTGGAGTTCTCTAAATCAAATTTTCTTAAAAGAAAAACTCTCACAGAAGCCTAAATCATAAGTCAATTCTAATGATCCATATATTGGGCCTCCTTTCCATACAGTAACTGAGTAATAATCTAAAGCCTCATCGTGATTTCAAAACTCTCCCCAAAGACTCTGAGCTACCATTATCAAATTTAAATTCAATATCTGCCATGGCATTTTGATAGACTTTTAAGAATGTTTAAATGTGGCCTGCTCTGAACCCCTACAGGAAACATAGATTAACACATTGTTTGGGCGTTATTTTGGGGATTTAATCAATATAAGTGAAAACACACACAAAAAAAGAACAACAACAACAGAAAACCCTCACAAATTAAAAGTCAGTTTCCTGTTCCAAATATCAAGTCACTTAATCCCACTTCAGGAACTGGGCATATTGACTTCTGTAACCACAGAATATGCCACATAGCTTTTCTGGACACACTGCAAATTCAAGACCATCCTGGGCTACATGAAACTCTATCTCAAAACAGGTGGAGAGGAGTCGGAGAGGAAAGACCTGAGACAGAGTTTTCAGGTACATAATCTTACCAAGGATTTACTTTTTTCGCACCATCTTGGCTTTGTGATGCTTTTTACATATTGTGGTTGCTCTAACAGTGTTGTCGTTTTCTTCTTAAGTCCTATGAAGTAGTGAGAACAGCCACTTCTATGTTACAAGTTAGCCGTGTAAGAACAGAAGATGTTTGTGGCTGTCTCCAGGTTTCCGGCCAGAAGACAGTCCTATCCTAATCTCATTTTTCTCTTGCCATGCAAGAAAGAGAATGAAATTCTGTTTAAAAAAAAAATCCCTGCAGTATGAAGCTGAGCCTCACTGAGCCTCTTTCTTCTCGGGCAGAAGAGGACTGTGGTGATTTATCCTCTTATGACAGACTCGCGTTGATTGAAAGTTATCCAAACTTGATGTGTGTGGTGTCTTGAGTGAAGTTCAGGGGCTGATAAGAAGATGTGTGCATGGTTGGCATACAGAAGGCAATCAAGTAAGGGCACTTTCTCCTTTTCTAGGTATCAAATGGGAGTAAGAGTGGTGGTCCCTGCAGGGCCTAAGAGCTCCAGGATGTCAAAGCATTGGAAATGCAAAGAGAGGGTGGTAATAGGAAGGTAAAGCTCAGGCTTCTTTGTGGAAAGCTCAGACCTGTGCCAACACAGACTGAAAAACCTGACCTAGGAACATTCTCAGAAGAATGGATGCTCCCAAGCAGCTCCAGACAGCATCTGCTCTTTAGTGGTTTTCCCTATCATCATCATCTAGTGTGTTCAGCTCTGAAGGTGATGTTAGGTATTCTGTGTCCTTTGTTGTGTCCTAGCTGGAGACCCAGGCAACCTACTCAGCAGCTTGGCACCACACAGGCAAAAACCCAGGGCTGCCCTAATAGCCCTGCGGTTGTTGGTTCTGAGAAAACTACGCAGGGTGCGGCACTGTTGTGTGAAGACCAGACCAAAATCCCTAACATTACTCATGGACATTGATCTTACGTGTTAATATATTTGAACTTTTTATTGTTCTCTTTATCCTGTGGAGAGAGATTCAATTGGTTAGAATCCTGTTTTGCAATACAGCTCTCTGGAGTTCTCTGGTCTCTGAATATAAATGTAGACTACTTGCGAAGTATGACCACCCAGAGCCATCATCAAATCACACCAGATGGGGAAGGAGTCAACAAAAGCGGGGAATTTGGAGACAAGCTGAGAAAAGCTGGGAGGTCCAAACCAAAAGGTGATGAAATACTGTTTCCAGAGAAAAGACTACAAGAGGTCTGAACATTCCACACAGAATGAATGACTGGTCTTCAAAAGAACTCTGTCTACAGCAGATTTCCCAAACAGAGCTTCCAGATTGCCGGCAGCTTAAGCCAAAATGATCCCCAAGATATTTCAGGTCAATGAAGAATGACTTCAGGATTAAAACATGATAATGTAAACAGCAATTGCCAGTCTTAAGAGAGCTACAAGAAGATGAAGTAACCTAGTCACGGTGACTCACACTTTTACCTCAGGACTGAGGAAAGGCCTGATGCCATAGGAAAATCACTTAGAGTTTCAGGCCAGCCTAGACTAAAAGGTGAAGCCCAGTCCAAAACAGAAAATAACAATCAACAACAATAAATAAGAGTACAAATGAGAAGGAAGAGAATGCAGAGGAAGAAGATGAAGGGGAAGAGGAACAGGAGAGAAGAATGAGAGAAGGTGGGGAAGGAGGAGAAGAAATGGGAGGAGAGGAAGGGGAAAGAAGGCATATCAGGGAATGCTCTGCACCATCGGATTAACAAAGAAGGAGAGTCCACCTTTGATAGCTAAGATCATCCTCACCCTCAGACAGAACCTGCTGTCACTGCATCCCTTTGCTTCCATGGGGACAAGGCCAGCAGATAACCAGCCCTCCATCAGACCAACCACATTCCAACTCAGCTCTACTCTATAAAAGCCGAGCACATTCTATTCTAAATGTAGTGGAAGCTCTCCTGGGGTTCTTTTGGAAAAAGTCAGGAGCCAGTGTTTTCAGAAATGGGGTCCAGCAGTATTCCAAAGGAGACCTTGGTGCTTTAGTTAGGGGTTCTACTGTTGCAACGAAACACCGTGACCAAAGCAACCTGGAGTAAGCTAGTAAGCAGCCACCTCTCCATGGCCTTTTCATCAGCTCCTGCTTCTAGATTCCTGCTCTCTTTGAGTTCTAGTCCTGACTGCCTTTGATGTTGAACAGTGATGTGGAAATAAAAGCCAATTAAACCCTTTTCTCTCCAAGTTGCTTAAAAGTCCAGATTCTCTTCTGAGACTCCTGGAAATCTCTTTAACTGTAACCCCCTATAAAATCAAAGAGAAAATCCATACTTAGAACATACAATAATGTCAAATGTAAATTACCATTCCTAAAGGAAGGAAAAGGAGCATAGTAAGGAAATACTTTAAAAAGTAAGACCAAAACCCAGCAGAGCGAACTTCAAACCCTATATCTCTGCCCAAGGGCAAAGGACATAGATGGTTCATCCCTTCCAGCCTTGTTGACTGCAACATACTTCTTTCTGTGTGTGTTGGGCTGTTTTCATACCCTGGCTGCAGCTTTCCCCAGCAGGTATCCCAAGGTTCTGGCATCTCTAACATCTTGGGGTTATAATGTTTTTAATTAGCTTGCAAACTGGTGGGTTTCCATAGTATTTATTTGTGTTTCAGTTTTGTTAACCCACCCACACCCTCTCCTCCATCCTGCACCTCATCTCTGCTTAAACCTGTTCATCCCTGGTAGTTCCCCTTCTACTTTCATATTACATATATGATATTATACCGCCACCTCTTAATGTCTTCCTCCAAATGCTTCTACAGACATTCCTTCCAACTTACACATACACATCAAAAAAATTAAAGCTAAGATCTGCCTGGGTATGAGAGAAAATGTTGTGCTCATCTTTTGAGACTTGGGTTACTTCACTCAGTATATTTTCCATTTCCATTCATTTCTCTATGAATTTTATGATTCTGTTTTTTCTTAAATTCTGTTGTTTATTTGACCGTATATTCCTTATCCACTTATCAACTGGAAGTTATCTAGGCTGATTGCATGTCCTAGCTATTGTGATACAGCTGCAGTTAATATGGATAAGCATGTGCTTCTGCCACAGGGTGTCAGAATGTATCCCCAGAAATGGTGTAACTGTGCTTCTGTTTTTACTGCTTTGAGGAACCTACACACTGACTTCCATAATGATTACAGCAGTTTACATACCCACCAACAGTGACAAAGGTTCCTCTTTCTCCACATTCTCACCAGCATCTGTTGCCATTTGTTTTCCCAATAATAGACCTTCTTACTGAGAAAAGATGTGCTCTTAAAATAGTTTTGATTTGTTTTTCTCTGATGGCTAGGAATGCTGAACATATTAGAAAATATTTCACAATTATTTGTTTTTCTTCTGAATTTCTGGTTATATTTCCATGACTCATTTTTAATTTTTGTTTGTTTGTTTGTTTGTTTTCTTGATGTTTAGTGTTCATTTTTTTATACATATTAGATGTGAATTCTCTGATGGAGAGCTGGCAAAGATTTTCTCCTGTTCTGTAGATTCTCTGCTGACTCAATTAACTGTGACCTGTGCTGTACAGAAACTTCTAATTTCATGTCTTATTTCCTGAGTGACTAGGTTCATGTTCAGAACGTCTTCACTTATACTGCTGTCTTGGAGTGTTGTCCCTGCTTGTTCTCCTAGGGTTTTAATTCTTGTTATTGTTTTTCTTTTGAGGAGTTTATTTGGTAGGCTAGGGCTGCATCTAGAAGCTGCTGGACCTCTTGTTGGTGAGCATGGCTTGGACGGCACTGCAGACACAGGAGGGAGCAGGAGCTTTGTCTTGGAACTGTGGAAATACTTGGCCTGTGGGGGATGCTGGTTCATCTCTCCTTCATCTTCACGACCTGTTTCAAGTATGTGCTTGTCTGTAACCAATGGCCATTTGACATGGTCAGGCTGCAGTATTCAAGGAATCTGTTGTGCATGTTTTTGTGGGAGTACTACCAAAGTTCTTCACACAGGCTGGCCTCAAACTCACAGAGACCTTCCTGTCTCACTGTTAACTGCTAGGATTAAAAGTGTGTGCCACCATGGTGCCCCCCCCCCCCCACACACAACCTCTTTCTTCATCTACTTCAGCTGCAGCAGAAAGTATGGAAAGCAGAACTTGGTGACACATGGCCAAATACAAAGAGCCATAGGACAAAGCTATGTTGCACTTCTAGGTGAGCAGGAATCACCCCACCACTTTGTATTCCTGAAGCATGTCTTCGATCTTCATGGTGCTATCTTTTCACTGGCCATCACCTGCAAAAATGAGTTTCAGATCTTTTATCCAGTTTTTTGAATCATCTGCAGTTATGCTTGATACACTATATTAGGCTAGGATCAAGTTTCATTCTTATACACATAGATACTCATTTTTTCCAGTGCTATTTGTTGTAGAAGCTCATTTCCCTTCAGGAATGATTTGGGTGACTAAGCCTTCAGTACTTCAGTGTGTGAAGGGTTTTTGTTTTTCTGTTTCTGTGAAAAATATTAGAATTTGGTTGAGAACTGCAATGACTCTAAGATACCCATTTTCACAATATTCTTTCTTCTAATCCATGAACATAAAATGTTTTTCCATATTCTTGTGTCTTCTTTGGTTTATTTCTTACATGTTTTAAAGTTTTTCATTTTCCTGTTTAGATTTAATTTGCATATTTATGTATTTGTTTATTTATTTATAACTATGAATTGTATTATTTCTCTGATTTCTTCCTCATTATGTTTGTTGCTGACCTGGAACTCACCGCCATCTTCTTGCTTCTGCCTTCTGAGTGCTGGAATTAAGAACATGTGCCATGATCTTTAGCCTTGGCAACATCTGCCATCACACCTGGCCTTAGTGATGCAGTCCATTACTTCTGGCTGAGGTTAATATGGGACTTTTTATCTAGTAGTTGCTTTATGAAATTGGCTGCACCTGTGTTTAGGGGATGTATGTTTGGAACCATAATGTCTTCTTGGTGAACTGATCTCTAAATCAGAATAAAGTGGCCTTCTTTATCTCTTATGATTACTTTTGATTGAAGTCTATTTTACTGGATCTTATAATGGTAACTCTTGCCTGTTTCCTAGCTACATTTACTTGAAATACACTTTCGCATCCTTTCAAGCTAAGGTGATGTCTGTCTTTAATGATTTGGTGTTTCTTGGAAGTGCCAGGTGAGTGGGCCCTGTGGTGGCTTGAACAAGAGTGGCCCCAATAGGCTCATATTTCCGAACGCGTAGTCATCAGAGAGTGACACTACTTGGGAGGATTAGGAGGAGTGGCCTTGCTGGAGGAGGTGTGTCACTGGGGGTGGGATTTGAGGTTTCAAAAACTCAAGCCAGGCCCGGTGTCTCTCTCTTCCCGCTGCCTATAGAGTCAGATGTAGAACTCCCAACCTCTCCAGCACCATGTCTGCCTGCATGCTGCATGCTCCCTGCCGTAATGATCATGGACTAGGCTTTGAAGCTGTAAGCAAGCCTTAGTTGAACGTTTCCTTTAAAAGAAAACATTTGCATCTCTTCACATCAATCAAGCACGGACTAAGTTAGATTGTATGTCTTTTTTTAATTAATTAAGAAATGCATTGTCAGAAATAGTCCCTGTTCCCCTTACTAGGGACCTATTTCTAACATGAACTCAATGGCGGGCTCTTTGACCTCCCCCACCCCCCAAGGGAGGAGCAGCTCTGCCAAGCCACAGAGGAGGACTTTGCAGCCAGTCCTGAATATACTTAATAAACCAGGGTCACATGAAAGGGGAGGAGGTCCTCCCCTATCACTGGACTTGGAAAGGGGCAGGGAGAAGATGAAGGAGGGAGGGTAGGATTGGGAGGGAATGAGGGAGCAGGATACAGAAGGGATACAAAGTTAATAAACTGTAACTAATACTAAAAAAAGTAAAAATAAAAATAAAAATAAAGGAAATGTATTGTCCACTCCAACTCCTCCCAGATTCTCACTCACCATCCTACCCTCCCAACTTCATTTCTCTCTGTCTTTCATCTTTGTCTCTTGTCTGTCCCTTGCCTTCTCCCACCCATTGAGTCAAATTTATTGAACTACATCTAGAGCTGTAATAGGGCCCTGGGTGTTAGTAGACCCTGGACCTTAGCACAACTGACTCCATGATAGAAGTACCATTTAGGCCATAAAACTCAACATGTAGATATCATAACCTGCCAAAATGAAAACAAAAACCTAACCCATAAAAGTCCATAGTTCTACAAAAGTCTCTAAATGTACTAACCTTGCTTTTTGGCTCCTATAGTTCCACTTCTGGATAACTTCTTTGTCAAACCAGGGCATGGTTTCGTGCTTAAAAATTTACCCTGAGATGATGCTGAACACCCAGTGTCATTACTGGCCAACTGACAAAGATTCTCTATTGGCTTAGACTCATGTCTGAGCAATCTTCTCGAGTGGATACCCCACAACAGCCTGGCCCTGGGCTGTTGTCAATATACCAGGAGTCACACCATTAACAAAACCTGACTCTCCAACGCCCAGCAGCAGTCAAATACCAATAGCTCTTCTACTAGGGGTAGGTCTTCATGACCAGCTCTCCTTTTCAATGTTGGGATTGTGTCAGGCTTGAGCTTGTGGGGGCCTTCCGCATGCTATCACAGTCCTATGTGTGAGTTCATATGCACATTTGCCCTGTTGTGTCTGGAAAACACTGCTACCCTGAAGCTGTCTTTCACCTCTGGCTCTTACACTCTTTCTCTGCCCTCTTCTATGTATATCCCTGAGCCTTGGGGTGGGGGTAACATGAATTTCCAGTTTAGGGCTGAGTGCTCAGGAGACACTTATTCTCTGCTCATTGACTAGTTGTGGGCCTCTGTATTAATTGTCATCTACTTCAAAAAGCTTCTGCGGCTGGAGACCTGCCTCAGCATCGAAGGGCCTTTCTTGCTCTTGCTGAGAACCCAAATTTGATTCTCAGCACCAACATGCTGGCTCGCAATCATCTGTACCTCCAGTTTCAGGGGATCAAACACCCTCTTCTGTCCCCTGAAGGGGCTATACACACATGGTATACAAAGGTACATGCAACTGAAACACACATAACAATAAAAGCAAATACTTTTTTTTAAAAAAAGAAGTTTCTTTGATGAAAATTGAACACTACACTAGATCTTGCTTCTTTCTTTCTCTTCTTTTAGATTTATTTTATTAGGGATGTTCTAGTGCGATCAGAATTCAGAAAAAAAAAACATCTGTTGTTTGGACTACAATAATGAACATTGACAGTTACTGTGAGCCATGAATAAATTTAGCTGATTGCTACTCTTAGAAAAAGAGAGCATTAAAACTTTTATCATTGGGGCTCTGAAGAAAGTGCTATGTTATACTGAGAGTGTACAAATGTTAAATATGATATATGAATAATAGTAAAAAACAGCTTCTTCCATGTTGATGGACTACTGATTTACTTGTGAGTTCTTATTTTTATTTTATATATTCATTCAGAAACTTAGAGTGATAATTTATAATAAACTTTGAGAAATACAGCTTGAGCTACATAATATAGATAGAAATAATTATTTATTGCTTTAAGCAAACCATTCATGTTATGGTTATTTCTTATGAATGGACACATGTTAATTAATGGATTTCTTCTGAGTGAGATCAATGGTGCATCTGAGAAATTGTAACAGGAAGGTTTCCAGCCCTCCAGTGCTGCGGGGTATATTAAGCCTACCATGAAGTTTGTTTACATTTTTCTCCTCATTCTTCTTAAACTGTCTAAATATAAAACCAATTCACACCCTTTAAGGAAAAAAAAAGTTGCCTGATGTATCTGCTAACCCCTCTGTAAATCCCTGGAGTGATTCATGTGATTCTGACAGTAATGAGGGATTAGCTCTTTCCTGCTTTCTGGCTAACCTTTCTCCTCCCTCACCTGGGACTTCTCTGAGTTGTCCCCCTGCAGACCCAGGCTAGGCCAGTGCCAGCAGCCTTTCCTTCAGCCCAGTAGTGTCAGCCTTGCTGATGGACAGTGCAGTCCCAAAGTCATGTCAGTAATTACATGCCCTAATTAACAAAATCGTTTCTGTCTCCAAAGCAAATTATCATTGGATAAACTTGCACTTTTGTAAGGGATTTCTAGGCTGCCTGTTATCACACAAGGTTACTCTGTGGTAGTTTGAGACCCCCTATTGCTTAGACATTCTTTGCATCATAAAGATCTATGCTTTTCTCAGCTTTGTATTTCTCTAGTTCCATTCATTTGTATCTTCCATTCACCTTAACTCTGGACTTAAATTTAGGAAGTTAAGAAAAAGTTAATTTCCTAGAGGAGATACAAACTGAAGCAGTGTTTCCCAAGGTGGCTCCTTAGGTCTCTCTGGCAAGGTGTTAAGAAAAAAAAAAAAAAAAAAAAAAAAAAACAGTGCAAAGAGATCTGTGTGCACTTTGCCCAGATCACCCAGTTGTTATCTAACTGTACTTTCCATACATACATAATTGTAACTTTACATAGATATAGCATATTGCCAATCAGAAAAGCAGCAGAGGTGCGGGTGAGTGCATACTGTCATGGCTTCTTCTCCTACTGGTGTACCTGTTGGTGACACTGAGACAGGACTCAGAACTACTGGTCACAAGAAGGTGCCCATGCTGAGAGACTAGGTGTTAGACAGACTCCCTGGTAGGCAAATAGGGATATGGAGAGAGGGGGCATGGCCAAGTAATAAAAGTGGTGAATTTTCAAGAGGGCCAGCTTCATTTTCACCCTCCTGACCAAAGACAAAAGCCTCACAGCTTAAAGCAAAGGCTTTGTAGGCTTTCTGTCTCTCACCAGAACCCTCCCTGCTGATGGACTGGTTCAACAAGTTAAAGACCTGTCCAGGCTGTGTTTTACAACAGTTCTGGGCCTATTATTCTAGCTTTCTTCAAGCAGACCAACCCTAAATGAAGGAGAAAGACTTGTCAGGGATTTTTAAAACACCAACGCTGCCCATTCTGCAAATGTGCCATGTTTTCTTTATCCATTTGTCACTAACAGATATCTAGACTGTTTCTAATTTCTGGCTGTTATGACTAGTGTCACAGTGATCACAGTTGAGCAAGTGTCTCTGTAATAGTATATAAAATCCTTTGGGTGTGTCTTCAAGAATGGGATAGCTGGATCTTGAGGTAGATCGACTCCTAGCTTCTGAGGCACTGCCACACTAATTTTCATAGTGGCTGTACAAGTTTGCACTCCCGCAAGCGATGGACGAGTATTCCCCTGATCCTTGCCATCATGAGCTACCATTTCTTTTATTTATCTTGATCATTCTACTAGTATAAAGTGAAAACATAGAGAGTGAAAATGGAAGGACTGCCCTGAGACCTCCGTGTGCCACTTTCCTGGGCATCAGCTCTGCCTGCAGTTCCTGAGAGGGCAGCCATTAGAGTCTACCAGCAGAGTTCCAGGGATAGCAGCCATTGGTGACTACCAGTAGTGGGGAAGTCTGTTCTCTGACCTCTACACTCCAGTTCCCTGGTATCAGCTCAGCCTGTAGTTCCGGAGACAGCAGCAATTGAAGACAACCAGCAGAGGAGCATCTGTCTGAACCCTCTAAATACCAGTTCCCAGTCCCCGGTTCTGCCTGCAATCCCAAAGGCCACAGCCATCAGGGAATACCAGCAGTTGTGAGGCCTGTTCCATGGCCTCCATGCTCCAGCTCCTGGGTCTCAACTCTGCGTTCAGTCTCACAGGTGGCAGCCATCAGCAACTACCAAAGGTGACAGCCACCAGGGACTACTAGGTACCTTCAGACCTGCCAACACCAGGGACAAGAAGATGGCTAGAGGAGAGCAAAAGAACACACTCAAAACCCGGGCAATATGGCACCACTAGAACCTAACTATCTTATTACAACAAGATAGTTGTAATATCTTAACACATGTAGAAAAATAAAAATAGATCCAGATTTATCATTCTGCACAAAACTCAAGTCCAAGTGGATCAAAGATCTCAAAATAAAACCAGAACACTAAATCTAAGAGAAAAGAAACTGGGGAAGAGTCTTGAACTCATTAGCATAGGAGTCAACTTCCTGAACAAAAGACCAACAGCTCAGGCACTAAGATCAACAATTAATAAGTGGGACCTCATGAAAGTAAAAAGGTTCTATAAGGCAAAAACAATACAAAAAACAAACAAAAAAAAAACCGAGTTAGTAGAATAAAATGACAGCCTACAGATTGGGAAAAGATCTTCACCAACCCTACATCAACAGAAAGCTAATATCCAAAATATAAAAAGAACTGAAGAAATAAAACACCAATAAACCAAATAATCCGATTTTTAAATGGGGTACAGAGCTAAACAGAATTCTCAACAACACAATCTCTAATGGCTGAGAAGCACTTAAAAGAAATACTCAACTTCCTTAGTCATCATAGAAATGCAAATCAAAATAACCCTGAGATTCCATCTTCCACCTATCATAGTGGCTAAGATCAAAAACTCAAGTGAAAACCAAAACAAAACAATGGGCATGGAGGTATCTCTTTTGTCTGCTCTGGGAACACTTTTCTTCCTATTGGGTTGCCTTTCCCAGCCTTGATATAAGGGTTTGTGCCTAGACTTATTATACCCTGTCACGGTGTGTGGTTGATCCTGAGAGGCCTGCTCTTCTCTGAAGGGAAATGGAAGAACAGTGGATCTAGGGGTGGAATTGAGGTGGAGGGAGGGGAGGATGCAATCAGGATATATAAAAAGGAAAAAAGAGATAATTTTCTGGGACACAGTACTGTTCATCTGGGCATGTTTCATTGACATTTGAAAAGCACACATGTACTGCTACTGTCAAATAGAATGTCCTATCTGTGTCAATGAAATCCTTCAGGTTGGTGGGCTGTTGCATCATTCTGTATCATTGAAAATAGCCAATTCCAGAGAGACAAGTTTGACTCTATCTGCTCTTCTGGTAGCCTAATTATTAAAGCAATGGTCTCTTTTGTAGTCAGTGCTCATAGGTTTCATATCAAAGAGAGAAAATAGAGTATCATAAGCTTAATTACCAAGTATTGAAACATACCACACTTGTAAGGGAGAGGAGGCTGACCTCCCTTACAACACTTACTTTAGAAAGAGAATTATTGTCTTAGTGGGACCATACTCTGACGATTGTGAGGTTTTTGCCTAGACTCACCTTCTGCCACTAGGAAACAGGTCCAGGTGTATTTGAGAGTAGCAGATGGGCAGTAATGATGCATGCTTCCTAAATGTGTCACCCAGAATCTAAATTCTCTTTCACTCATGTATTTCCTCATCATCCCATTAGAGGAGTTCGGATGACTGAGACATTCATATCTCCTCAAACGACTTTCATTTGAAACATCTCATTCAAAAGGCGTTGTTGCAGATGCTGCCATCTCAGTTATGTTTCCTGCTGATTAATAATTGACATTGCTGCCTTTTTACACTTTTTTGCTAATATTCTTTGAAATGCATATCTAAGGACTCTTTGTAAATTGCTCTTCTAGACTTTCTGAAGAAATTAAAATGAAAAATACCTTAGTAGGACTGAATGGTGCTATATTTTTGTGTGAAAGTGCATTTCAATTGGGATTTATCTCTGTAAACAAAAAGTATTCTTTTATTCTTGAGCATGAACTGTTTTCAACAAGGGAGTCCTTAGTTCTTAGGTTGTAGCATTGCTATTTTGTAAAGTTTAGTAGCCAGTACTCTCTTGGAGCAAGCAAGTCATTTGGCAGAGGCCCTTGGAGATATCTTTTCCTGCCCCTTCCTGTCTACAATAAGGTGAAGACTTCTCTGCCACATGGTTGGGCTGATAGGATATTCCTCCCAAGTATATGGGGCACATGACCCTGAGCCTGTCAGCAAAACAAATAACTCCTTCTATGCGTTCTGTCAAGTATTTTAATCAAAGCGAAGAAATGCAAAAATAGTTGATATAGTTTTATTAGTGATAAACTAATTTTAAATGAATAGAAAGTTAAAATAAATCCATGAGAGCATATCTATGAACACAAGCATGACTGAAAAACAACAGCTTATAACTTATATTCTAGAACATCTTAGAATCAGCATGTATTCAATTTCAGTGAGTCAATGGCTATGGTTTAGATCACTTAAAATGCAAATTTTTCTAGATGTTGAGTTAAATGGATGAAAGCAGTTTTTACTTCCTTTCAGGCACTTTTCAAATAACTTTGCTTTCAAAATAATTGTCTCCAATGCTCTGTGAGCATTCAGTCTGTACTGAAATACATCATAATCCCTCTGCTACTGGTATCTAAGAATTTGAGGATAACATGAATTATAAGTTAGATTTAAAACAAACAAACAAAAAGAGCATGCTGAAATGTGTACCTCTGATATGACAGAGCTTGCCAGCTAATAAGCCATGCCAGAGATACTGTGAGTACCACATCTGGTAAGCCTTCACCCCAAAGCTGCCCTTCAAGCTGCTGGTATAAAGGTTTCCACTTCCATTCAACAGGTAAAGAAACTGAATCACCATTGCAGCCAGCCCTGAGGAGACAGGATGAGCTGGGGTTGGATGGAAGGGGAGGAGGTCCTCCCCCGCTGGTGGACTTGGAGTGGGCGGGGAGGAGATGAGGGAGGGTTGGGGAGGGTGGGAGGGAGTGGGCGGGCTGGGCATGGGATGCAAAGTACCTAACCTGTGATTGATAACAAAAAATAAAAAAATAAAAAAATTAAAAAAAAAAAGAAAAGAAACTGAATCAAGGATCAAGTCGCTGGCTCAAGGTGGGAGCTGGAGGACCACAGAGGCAGAAGTAGCTCCTGGCAGGCTTCTCTGAACTCTCTGTTCATAGCCTGCTAGTTTCTTCCCTCGGCATTCATATGTTCACGAGCCTCCTCGTCTGAACAAACTAACCTAATTTTACCAGTTTTGCTTATTAGGCTCCCCCTACCCCAGCTGTGGAAGGGTGCTTGAGAGAGATTGTGTCATTTGGCTTTCCTCGTGTACATTCCCTTTGCTACAAAACGAGCCATTGTTTGTTCACCTGTTTGTTTGTTTTTTGGTGTGGCTGCACTCATTCTCACATGGCAGCTAAGAAAAAGAAGCAATCCCCCTTCGCAGCAAGCAGGGTGAGCTATTAGGCCTCAGCAATCACAAAAATGCCACTATCCCACTGGCCAATGATTAGCTGAGGCACAGTACCAGGAACCTGCTTTTAGAGCATTCCTGTACTCAGGTGATATGGTGTTGGGGCCTCTGTGCCTCCAGGGGACACAGAGTACCCTCTGCTCCAAATCAAATATTAGTTAGTGTCCAGTTGGCAATTGCAACCCACTAGACAGGAGCTTACTTAGTGCTTTGCATTTCCTGTGCCAACATGTACATGAGGTTAGCATTTTATTTTTCTTTATGGAATGATTTATTAGTTTAAGACAATTAAAAAATTTAAATCTTAATATGTCTGCTGTAGATTGATCATAAATTATATAGGACTGGTGTTAAGACATGCATTCCTTTAGTGTTTTCATTATTGCAGTTTTGCAGAGAGCCCTTTCCTGGCATTGACTCTGAGGACTGATTTGCCTCCCTGATTTGCCTTCCTGAGATGCCTTTCTGGTTCTGGGTGTTTCCTGGCTGCTGCAGGCTGGTCTCAGTGATAGATAGCAGACGACTTTTGTTTTCCAGATTTTTCCTTCTTGATGGTGGCAATGAGTTTTGAATGTGAACTCAGTAGGACAAGCTGAAAGGAGAAGTGCAGGACAAAATTTCCAAAGATAGAAAACAGAAGAGGCAGCCTGGGGAGTCTCACTCGGGCTTCAGAGAGCCCTGCCTGATGCAGGAATGGAAAGCGCTTGAGCTGGTCTAGAGCCTGTAAGTGCAGGTACTTGGAAGCCTTGAAGAGACAGTTCCCAAAACTCCTCAATGACTATGACTTAACAGTGTGTACAACACAGACTAATTCAAATCGGATGAGATGGCAAAAACCGTTATATTTATTACAGCGCCTGTCATGCTGCTCTCCAACAAAGGTGTCTGTCTACCCAGCAGCTCAACACTGTGGTGGGGGCAAGGGAGAGCCTCACAGATGAGAAACAGTAATATAAGGACAGCTGAATGTTAAAAATCCAAGGTTTGTGATAAACACATGTCATCAAAGGTTCCAAAACCACAAGCAGACAGTAGATCTAGCATTTTGATGTAACAATTCCACATAGTTCACCCCAGAAGAGAATTAAAAACCCCTAAAGAGGCAGGTGACTTAAACCATTGATTAGAAGAAAATTTAGGGCTGGGGAGCTGGCTCAGAGGTTAAGAGCGCTGGCCCTTCCTCCAAAGGTCCTGAGTTCAATTCCCAGCAACTGCATGGTGACTCACAACCATCTATAATGAGATCTGTGCCCTCTTCTGGCCTGCAGACAGGATACTGGATAATACATAAATAAATCTTTTCTAAAAAAAAGAGAAAATTTAGTTCCTTCATTGTGGGATGCTGTGTAAGAAAGCTGTGAAACTTACCGTGAACGAAGGATGAGACAAGATGCAGAGTGTGCCCTTCTAGAAAGAACTGCATAAACCATGGTAAGTGACTGTACTTGAAGTCAAGGACATGAAGGGAATGCTGTGGTGTGCCTGCACTATCTCTGTAGAAAACGCAAAAGCAAAGCATATTCTTGGCTCTTGTCACATGGCCAAAGACGATAAGCCATAGCCCCATGTGTATTCCCACACTGTACTTGGATTTGCTTAAGCTGACTATAAACATCTCATATTTTGCTTGCTTTAGTAATAAACATGAGAAGCACATCTTTATTTCTTTTTCTTCCTTCACTATTCTTGGGCTCAAGTGGCAGAAGAAACCTAGTTATCCTACCCAGATCTTTTGGGATATCTTCAGTGGAGGCAGGCTGTGGTGGGTCAACACTTCACTTATAATCATTCTTTTCAAAACAAACAAGGAAATGAGCAGAACAATACAAAAGAGAACAAACAAAACCTCATCGATCATGGAGATGGCTCAGGGGGGAAAGATACTTGAAGCCTGATGACCTGAGTCCAGGGGATCTACGTGGTGGAAGGAGAGAACTTTCACAAGTCACCCTCTAACCTCCAGACGTTCACTATGGTATCGTGCACCTACATCCCCCCCCCGACTACACACACCCACACAAACTTATACCACAAAGCAATGTGTGGAATAAAAATGTAAAAAAAAAAAAAAATACGGAAACAGGTTCCTTTTTTTAAGAGAATTTCTCAACAATTGAAAAAATACTTTGATCCACACATAAATTGACCATACTTATTTTCCTGATGTTTTGTGTATACGTCTGGCTGTTAAACACGGCACATTTGCAGAATAGCTTTCTGTGTACTGTTGGTAATTTCATTTGGTTCTTATAGTTGTTGAAGACCAATACTGGCATTGCTTCTCTGCTGGGAATAGACTAGAGTGTGGTACATGCTAGGTGAGCTTTTGGTCACTGACTTATCACACCAGTCTTGGGTTCTGAGACCCATTTTGTGACCCTCGTGCTTTTGCCCCCTATATGTTGGGATTTCATTTAAGCACCACCATACCTGGATATGAAATATGAAAACGTATTTTTATTGATGTGTGGACAAATTCACCTGTTTTGGTTTTCTGAGACGGGGTTTCTCTATGTAGCCTTGGCTGTCCTGGACTGGCTCTGTAGACCAGGCTGTCTTCGAAGACACAGAGATCCACCTGCCTCTGCCAACATGAGTAGTGGAATTACAGGAATGCGCCACTGTGCCCGCTGATCCACCTACTTGTAGCAGTAGTTAGTTCTGTGGCTGTCTTGCCTTTTAAAGTCTACAATTTCTTTCTTTTTTTTTTTCAGTTCACTCAGGAATTATTCTGGAGTATGAAGGAGGCAAGGATGGTTGGTATATTTTGAGAAGCAATACGATATCTTCCTGTGTGAGCTGAGACCCTGGGTAGATTCGCTGACTTGCCCTTCGTGCTCTGTGGAAGCCCCACAGTAGAGTCAGACTCCTTCCTTTTGAAGTGGCTGTGGACTTAGGTGCTACTTCAGCCTGAGCCAGAGCGAGCCGTCATGAGGTGGAGGACAGTGGTGCTGCGGCTGGGGTCCCAATGTGGCACTCCGCGGTACTCTCAGGAAGATGGAGGAGGACTTGCCGTCAAAAATTCAAAATAAGGGGCAGGAGAGATGGCTCGGAGGTTAATAATGCTAGCTGCTCTTCCACAGAATCCAAGCTGGACTCCCAGCGCTCATGTCTGGCAGCTCACATTTCTCTGGAGCTCCAGCTCTTGGGAACCAACACAGACTTTTGGCCTTGCAGGCCCCTGTACATACATATGCAGGAGTGTGACATGCACATACACAATGAAGTGAAATTAAACAAAAAAATTTCAAAATAAGCTAGTCACTGTGGTATATAGCTGTAATTCGAGCCCTCCAGAGGCAAAGCCAGGAGTGTCATGAGTTGAAAGCCTGTCCTTAAATTAACAAATAAAAGGAAAAAAAATGCCGCTATATAATGGCTTTGGCCAGGCTCCATCTGTAAGTGCATTCTTTTAATCTGAATTTTTTAAAAGAACCAATGAGTCCTTTGAGCAATATGTCTGTCGTAGGGGCGAATTGATGTTCCTCAAAGACCTATGTCAGAAAGTCCTGCCCAGATAGAAGATAGGCCGCTGGAAGCAGCCTTGAGCACGTCCTCTGTCCTAGACAGCCAATCCTCTGTTTCCCATCTACCATGAGCAGTTCCTTCCTCGGGCCCTCATTCCCATGGCCTTCTGTTGTACTATGGAGCCAAAATCAACAGCCAATGAATCAGGGTTGAACTCTCTGAAGTCAGGAACTAAAACAAATTATTCACCCTTTAAGATTCTTTTGCCCTGGCTTTTGGATTTCGACAATACAAAGCTGATTAACACGGCTTACAATTAACCTCTTCGAGCTTCAGCAAACTTACATGAGAAAGCACACAGATTTTATTCAGACTGAAAACATGGCAAGCGTGGACCACATGTTAGTTGGTATCTTGAAATGTTAGAAAAGGGGGCTTGGAGAGCTCAATTGAAATGTTGGAAAAAAAATAATTTGGAGCCAAAATCCTTTAAAATACTCATAGGGACAAAAATTAAGAGAAACCCGCGGGCTCATAAATTTGTTAACATTGTGTTTGGTGGCGGGGAGGGGCTCGACAGAAACGAAGTCATAGATACTTATGGGAAAACAAGCCATATAAACTAGTCTCAATAAAATAGAAGCGGCCACCAGGAAAACATTCAAAGTTACGCGGCTTTTACAGAGAGACAAAAGGAAGGCAGAATCCAGTTCCTAGAACTGAAGTTCTCCTGGGAAAATAAAGTCAAAATACAATAAAGCACGCTTAAAATACATTCAGTATATTTTTCTGCAGGAAAGCAAAATAAAAACAGAGGTGAAAAAAAACCAACTATGCTACAGGCTACGAATGGGAAGAAACTGAGGGTCGGGTTTAAATATAAAAGAAGTATACAGACTGGTCTGGGTGCCCCACACCGGCTGCACAACTGGCCGAGGCGCAGGGAACAGATGGGGTTCGAACTCGCAATGCTGAGGACTACCTTGATGACGAAGACTCAGACTGACTCCTCCCAGAGCTGCTTTCGTGCCTAAACTTCTTTTCTTTTGCTTTTGCCATTCCAAAACCTTGGTTGTTTTGCCAGAAGAGTATTGATAAGGGTCCTTTTTAAAGTCTGTATGACCGTAGCTCTGTTGCACTGTGATCCGTGAGTTGGCACGAGCATGGGTTAAGTCTCACCTGTGGCTTGCTTGTGAGTGACGGGATACTCTGCTGTATGCAATACATATATGTTCACCAGGGTAAAACAGAACAAAAAGATTATTTCTATTTATCAAGCTAAAGGGATTTTAATACTTTTTCTTTAAAAAATATCAGATTCCTTTTCAATTCTTTACCTCAAGGAATGGGGTGTTTTGAGTGGGTTTTTCAAGGGGGAAATGCTTATTATAATAGATCAAAACTCTCTCAGAAAATCGTCATCTCTTCTGACAAAAATAAACAGTTAAAGAGAAAAAATATATATGTGCATATCTGTATGTGCAGATAGATAGTTGTAGTACATAGATTTATAAATAGATTCTTTTGAAACAGGATCTCATAATGTCCAAATTGACCTTGAACTAGGTATAGATGATTGAGGATGACCTTGAACTTCCAATCTTTCTGCTTCTACCTTTGAGTGTGTGGATTCTAGGCATGTACCACCCCATTGGTTTATGCACTGCCTGGGATTAAACCCAGGGTGTTGTGCATGCTGGTTAAGCACTCTACCAACTGAGCTATATCCCCAGCCCCAGAAAAAAAAAAAATGAAGGCAAAAGCATCACATAAAACAAAATTAAATGGTAAATATGTCAAAAAAATTATGAACATAAATGTACCTGACAATAAAGTCTAAAATCCATTTGTCAGATCTGTGAGTCAAAATAAATAATTTTCATTAGATTCACCTTTTCTATAAATTTATCTTTTTGTGTAAGAAGTTTTGTTTTGTTTTCCACACAAAAGATGGTGTTTTCCTGCTTTCTTCTAAATGTCTTATTGTACTTTTCACTTTTTGCACAATACATTTCATATACATTTTTAGGTATTTCAGAAAAATTCTGTGGCTGCAATGAACTCAAGGTTGAGGGAAGCTGGGAATTAAACCTACATATTAAGCAGTTGCTCCTCTTGGAGTCCATTTTAAAAGCTATTCTGTAAACTAGCTACCCTGCTCCTTGCTAGACGCTGAGATGGTACTGTTATCATTCTCTGCAGCAGTTTCTGCAAGTCACTGGGATTTTCTAGAGGAAAGAAGTCTTGAGACCTTTGAAGGAAGTCTTTGAGGCACGTTGATGATAAAGTTTGGTGGTGGACACTGACGCTGAGAGACTACTGGTGTTTGTGCAGGGTAGGGTACTGGAATCCTAACACAAAGAGGAAGTAGATGGCTGCAGGTCCTGGCCATGCATAGCTTCTGTGTGGCCTGCAGAGTGTGTCCCGAGCTTTAGACATCAGCATCACTGTGCTCCGTTGGGAATGTATAAATGGCTCACCTTGTTTGCCTTTGTTCAGAATGTTCATTACAGAAAAAAAAAGTATTCCTTTCAAGTATAAAGGCTGAGCTGAAACACAAGTTTATTGAGTATTTGTTGTCTTTGAATGTGTAGACTTTGAGGAGCTCAGACTGTCATGAGATGCCCGTGAAGACATTGACACTCTCCAGGTCTGATGAGCCATATTGTTTCCAAGGTATAGCTGCTCTCTCAATCACGAAAGCCACTGTCAACCCCAGCAACACCCACCTTGGTTTTGGTAATACAGTGAACTTTGTAGTTTTTTTTTTCTTGTATGTGTTCATATGTGCTTGTATAGATAGGTGGCATGCATCTGTGTGAATGTGCACACAGAGGCCGGAAGCCATCACATGTCATCAGCTGCTTTCTTTTTAAACAGGTCTCTCACTGAAGCTGGGGCTCACTAATCCAGCTAGTTTGGCTGGTGAGTAAGCTGCAGGGGTTGCAGTCTCTGTGTCTATCAGTGGAATTACATATATGTACAACTGTGCTTGGCTTTTTATATGTGTGTTTGGGATCAGAACTCAGGTCCTTGTCTGTGGCAAACACTGTATCAACTAAACCATCTCCTCAGTTCCCTTCTTTGTGGTTTTGTCTGTTAGTTTTAACAATGGGGTATGTATACCCGAGGTTGGTTTTGAACATGCTCATCTACCTGCTTTAGCCTCCACAGTGTTGGAATCACAGGTAGATGCGGCCATGACTGGTTTACAGTAATCTTAAATATGTGTATTTGGGACTCAGTCGTTTCTCTGCATACAAGCACATTAAAGTCACTTTAATGTCGGGCATTATTTAATGGGAACTTTCTGAGCATCATTCTAATATACTTTTACTATCAGCTTCTGTACTTATAAAATAGAAACAATATGAACTCTTGAGTAGGTGTGTCAAAAGTTCTCAAAATTTCAAGATGTGTAAATAACCTGGGGCATTCCCAATTCTGTGTGGGTTTATTATATTAAAAACCATGAAGAATATACACAGGAAGTCAGACAGCTCCTCAAGCATGAAAAAAATGAGAGAAGTTTTTGGAAAATTAACTTGTGAACTATAGAATCAGTCCAAGGGGATGTGGCTTCTAAAAGAATGAGCAGGGCAGCCAAGACCAAGGCTTGTCAGTGGCACAGTGTAGGCTATTCATCATCTTAAGACCCTGAACAACTGAAAAGGGTAGCAGTAAAGGAGGCAGAGAAGGGTCCTAGAAAACAGAAGTTGTTATAAGTAATAAGGGTGATAAGAGAAAAATACTGATGACTCCTTTATTCCTTTGGACAGCAGAATTATCAAAAAGTTGTCCAATTGTTCTCAGTTACTCTCCATAACATGATGGGAAGACCCTGTCACTGAAGACACCATATACTTTAGACATAAAACATGGAAAAACCAAGCTGGTATCAACCTGGAGCTTCATCCATACTGGCTAGCTTTCATGATATTGGAAGGTGTTATGAACACTACTAGAGGAGAAAAGTACTTACTGATCCTACCCAGTTTTGAACTGTAAGCCACAGAAATGAGTGTCCTGTCAAGATGGCATGGAGGATACGAAAATTAACCAAACACTTTTTGATTAGATTTAAGACCCACTCCATAAGATGGAACCAACACTTTGTATTGATACTGATGCTACGCCAAGCCTATAGGCTAGATAGGTCATAGGCCCTAGGGGAGAACGTATTAAATCTTTCTGTTAAATGGAGATAGGATTATGGCAACATTAGACCTATAAATTAGTACATCCTTCAGCCTTCATCAGAGAAGCGTCATCTTAGAGTAAATGGCAATTAGCACAGAGACAACTGCTTATTGTGCAAAAAATAAGAGACTTCAGAGTGTTGGGCCTTAAATGAGACATCTATATCACACTCCTCCTCACAAGGCCAAGGGATTGCTGATGAAGAGGGAGTTAGAAAGATTGTAAGATTCAAGAGTGGTAGATAGAACTATGAGCAAATAGCATTTAATGGACACAACAAAGTCATTGGCACATGTGAAATCACAACTATTGTGACAACATACATAAGACTTACATAACATCAAGCCAGACAAAATCCCAACATGGGGAAGGTGGGCATGGAATACCCCCTAGCTGAAGAGCTATAGGCAATCTATAGCTGCTTAGAGAAGAAATCAATTTTCTGTAGGGGTGTGACTCCTGGGAGTCTAACCACTTTTCAGCGCATGCCCCACACTCAAAGAGTATTTAGGCAGCACAAATTGAGCTTCATACATTTTCCATGTCTTTTTTTGAGACTGGGTCTTTTTACATAGCTCTGTCTGTCCTGGAACTCACTGTATAGATCTGCCTGCCTCTGCCTCCTGAGTGCTAGAATTAAAGATGTGCACCACCATGCTTAGATGACTCCATAAAATGAAGTGCAAGGAAGTTGAGTTGTCATGCAAGTGGAAGTAGATCTCGGGGGGGGGGGGGGGAGGAGAAATATCAAAGAAAATGATCAAACTACATTTTAATGAAAATTTCGAAGAATTAAGAAAAATAAGGAGAAAGTGAGTGCTTGGGAAGCAAAGGACAGAGGGCTGTGGCAAGCAGCTTGACACGCAGTCTGACCTGGGTCATGCCTTCTCAGGACTGCTCAGGCACATTCTATCCTGAATTTAAATCCTTGGGCCTAGATATTTTGAGGGGTTCTGTAGACTTTGTGAGGTGGGAAGCAGCTCGAGTAGTGTGCCACTGGAGAAAAGTTCCCAGGGATACACGATCCCTGCCCTTTTCAAGTCTCACTCTGCTTCTTGGTCACTTAAAATGAGCAACCTCACTAACATACTCTTGTCTTCATGATCTGAGTTTCTCCTGCTATGAAGACAGGAGCCAAAAGAGCTCTTTCTTAGTCAGGCATTTTGTTGCAGCAGAACAAAGGTTAATAAATCCAACCTGGCTCTTGATGTTCCGGTTAAGAACCGTAGCTGTTTATGATGTGAGCACTGTCTCAGTAGACAATGGCTGTGGCCTTCGAGGCTGTGAAGCATAAGGATGTTTCTAGTCAGCACTGGTCAGGGTGGAGGTTTGATGGCAAACTAGGATCTAGAACTAGAAGGCGGTCTGCTACTTCCAGCCCATGCAGGCTTATCAAGGCTGGAGTGATGATCAAACCGCAGTGCATTTCTGAGTGTTCTTACTTAGAAGGAGGCTGTTACTTCTAGAGCCTCTCACTGTGCTTTCAAGTATGCTCATTGCTTTACATTACTGTTAGGGCAAGCCCTGTGGTGAGGTTTCCAGAAGGTGAAATGAGCACTGTCAAGCTACATAGAACGCTGCTCTCGCCCCCTTGGCTGAGGCTAAGTTAGAACACGCATGAGAATGTGCTACTTCTGGGAAGTAGCTCTTATGTAGATAAAGGCAGAAGGGAAATGATAGATTTGTAAGGAAACTCACCCTTCTTTACAGTCAGTATGAAGCCTCCCAAAGCTACACCAAAACAGGTAGCACATGGAGATAAACATGTAATCTGTGATGAGAGCAGATGCTGAGAATGTAGACCGTTTATGCTTGTGAGACAGGCTATACACTTTCAGAAGACTTGTGGTTAAGAATATAAGCATTCGTGTTCTTCTCCTGGGCTAGTTAAGGTCATAATCACTGGTAGAGCAGAATTCCTGAGAGATTACAAGTGACACCAACAATGTGAATTCTCCAGCTCTACTGGAACTGGATGATGACATTTCTAAGGCAGTTAAGGAGAATTACAACATCCTTCTGGAATCAGATTGTCAGAGCTTTTTTAGGTGCCACAAAAGCAGGGTTCTGAAATAAACCCTAACATTTGTAGAAACAAAACAAAAACTGTTAAGAGCTATGGAATCCTCCAGAAACTCCTCAAATGGTCAAAGTGAAAGTTGACTGCAACTTTAAGAAATAGCAGCACACTGACATAAAGTGTGGTCTGCATAGAAAGGTTCGGCACAGAGTTCCCATGGGGTGCCACTTCTGCATAGCAAGACAGCCCTGGCTGCACTCTTACAGGTCACTTGCATGCCACTGCTTTGATTTGAAGATAAATTAAGGGTGGAACCTGAGTTTAAGAGTTGCTACTTCTCTCTTAACAGTGGAAATGGCTATTGCTAGTAACCTTCAAGGTAGGAATTAAGGAAACTGATATTGCTTACTCTAAATGGCTGCCAAGTCTTGAAACACTCGAAAAGTATGTAAACCAAATAGCTTACAGCTGACTGTTTTGGTCTCTTTACCACTATGTTAAGAACTGCTTGAAAGAATTTCCATCTCACCCATAAAGATTATAAACTATACTACTTAGAAATTTTGGCTAAAGACAATGTACTAAGAATATGATGAACATAGGAACTAGCAATAAGTAGGAATTAATAAGTCTTGCTTTCTTGTTTTTAAATAATTATCAAGATAGGTAAATTTATAAAACTTAAGCATTTCTAACTTTACTTGGTTTTGCACCCACATGATTTCTGCTTGATGATGTGGTGGTGAAGACCAAACCCAAGGCCTCAGTATGGGCAAGCAGTCCAGTGAAAATGTATCCCCAGCCTGCATATTTTTTTATTTTTTAGGCATTTTATTACAATTTATTCATTTTTGTATCCCAGCTGTAGCCCCCATTCTCATCTCCTCCCAATTTGGCCCTCCTTCCCTCCCTCCCTATTTCCTCCCTTGAACCTTCCCCAGTCCACTGATAGGGTAAGACTCCTCTCCTTCCATCTGACCCTACTTATCATGTCTCATCAGGAGGACTATCTTTCATAGTCTTCCTCTGTGGCATGGTAAGGCTGATCCCCCCAGGGGAAGGTGATCAAAGAGCCAGCCACTGAGTTCACGTCAGAGATAGCCCCTGTTCCCCTTATTAGGGAACCCACTTGTAGACTAGGCTGCCACGGGCTACATCTGTGCAGGGGTTCTAGGTTATATCCATGAATGGTCCTTGGCTGGAGTATCAATCTCAGAAATGACCCCTGGACCCAGATTTTTTTGGTGGAATTTCATCTTACACCTATCAGAATAGCTAAGATCAAAAACTCAAGTGACAACACATGCTGGAGCGGATGTGGACAAAGGGGAACCCTCCTCCATTGCTGGTGGGAATGTTAACTTGTACAACCACTTTGAAAATCAGTCTGGTGCTTGCTCAAGACAATAGTGCTACCTCAAGATCCAGCTATACCACTCCTAGGTATATATCCAAAATATGCTCAAGTATACAGCCTGCATATTTTTTAAAAGACCATAGATACCTGTAAATCTAAATTTTAAAGAAAAACAGCTACTTTAGATCTACTTTTTAAAAAGGAATATAATTTTACAACCTTTTCCTCTGGGTATCCCTGCATGTTAACTCTGATTTTGACCCAAAGAATGTGCTAGAAGCCTCTGGGTTTTGTTGTCACCCTTTCAAGAGTGTTGCTGATACTCTTTGTAAGCATCAGTTCCTGAAGGGTGATGCTTTCACAAGGTATTCCTAAATCTAATCTATGAGGACAGTACCATATGGACTATTCATCAACACACATCTGCAGCCAAGTGAACAAATACATGGTGTTATCTTAGGTCCCAATGTGTTAAAATAACCAGTGACACAACACACATCTAATACAGCAATTCAAACAGAAAGATCTGGATGAAACAAAAACTCAGAACACACTGCTGTAATTGAGAACAGATTATTAGTAGAGATTATGCTGTTGGAGATGGCAAATGTGAAGAGTTATGTCTAAAAACAGCAAAAACAACTGGCCACACTATCAGAACTGCTATGCTTGCTAAGGCTGGCTGCCAGGACATGATCAAGGTTGGCTTATTTTAGCTGTTATGGTGAAGGAAAAACAGAGAGGAAACAAATACTAAAACCTTCAGTCTGTGAGTAACTGATGAGTTGTCCTCAACAAGCTGAAGATTTTGAGTCTGGATGTTGTATGGCCATGATCCGAGTAAGTCTTTGACTGTGTGGTCCTCTGTTAAGATGTCACTGTAAAGTCAGTACTCTGAGCTAAACAAAGTGACACCTACGGTTGTTTCCTCATACCACAACATCACTCCGAGAGGCCTAAGCTTTGATTTACCTAACGTGTTAATAGTGAAAGGCAAAGCTTTCTCACTATAAGGAAGACTTGGACGCCCACTTTCACATCTAATAAAATATTGATGGTCTAGAAGGACAACCAAGAAAGAAGTGGAACTACACTGGCAGGTGACATAAACGCCTTAACACCCCTCCCCACCCCCTCTCTCTCACAGTCAAGCAGTGAAGAGTGTGAGAGCAAGATAAACATTAATGAAGTGTCACCAAATAGTGGCACTGCGCAGCACCGAGACAGCCAGGAGTGTGTCCAAGGAAGGGCGTACATACTGTCAAACTGCAAAACCCTCTGAGACTGGCAAGATGGAAAACAGCCTCCTCTAGATCTGAACAAACACAGCACCATTGAATTGGTAATGCCCCCCCAGTGACTGATGTATTTAATGTGATCCCTATTAAAACCCTAATGGTACCCCTCACTACTAAATAAATGTAACAAAAATGTTCTATTTTTGTCAGCTTGACACAATCTCCATTCTTCTATCTTTAGGAAAGCCCATAGCGCTTTTCCTTGAGCAATGATTGATGTAGGAGAGTCCAGACCACTAGGATTGATAGCACCCCTGGGTAGGGAGGTAGTCCTGAGTTGTATTAGCAAACAGGTTGAGCAGGCTAGTAAGTACTTTTCCACTGTGGCCTCTGCTTCAGTTCCTGCCCTGACTTTCTTCAGTGATAGTGTGATCTGAGGGTTGTGAGATAAACCCTTTCCTCCCCATAGTACTTTTGGTCATGATGCTCTATCACAAACAGAAAAAGACAAAAAAAAAAAAAAGTGACCAGGTTTGTGGGATGCTGCTGTGACATGCCTGAGCACATTTTTGTTAGGACTGTGGAAGAACCTCGGATTTCTGGGCTAGAAAAGCTACTGAGCAGTGAGCAGAACTCAAGGGGTTGTGTGAGAGCTTAGAGGTAAGAATGGTAGGATAAACGTACTGAAATCTGCACACCCAAAGAAGCTAAGCAAGGAGGCGGACCCTGGGGAAGACGAGCAGTCCTCACTCAGAAAGGCAAAAGGGATGGACATTGGGAGAGAGAACACAGGAAACAGGACAGAGGCCTCTGAAAGACTACCCAGCAGTGTATCAAAGCAGATGCTGAGACTCATAACCAAACTTGGGGCAGAGTGCAGGAAATCTTATGAAAGAAGGGGGAGATAGTGGGACCTGGAGGGGACAGGAGCTCCACAAGGAGAGCAACAAAACCAAAAATTCTGGGCACAGGGGTCTTTTCTGAGACTGATACTCCAAACAAGGACCATGCATGGAGATAACCTAGAACCCCTGCACAGATGTAGCCCATGGCAGTTCAGTATCCAAATGGGCTGGTACCCACCCTAGTCAGGGGAACAGGGACTGTCTCTGACATGAACTCTTTGACAGCACCCCCCCAAGGGGAGAGCAGCCTTGCCAGGCCACAGAGGAGGACAGTGCAGCCAGTCCTGAAGAGACCTGATAAGCTAGGGTCAGATGGAAGGAGAAGAGGACCTCCCCATCAGTGGACTTGGAGAGGGGAATGGGAGATGAGGGAGAGGGTGGGTTGGGAGGAAATGAGGGAGGAGGCTACAGCGGGGATACAAAGAATAAACTAATATAAAATTTAAAAAGACTGGTAGCAGCAGTGCAGATGGTGTCTTGGCTTGTTAAGTTTCAGCGGAAAATTTGTATCAGGTGTCTGGCAGCTGGGGCTGAAGGGGAGGTGTGACTAACAAATGACCAGGCACACTTAATCTTTGCTTTAACAATTGACACTGGTCAGTCAGCAGGGGCTGAAGAATCAGCTGTGATTAAGAAGAGGCCAGCATCAAAGGCAATCTTCTGGGAAGTGTCTTCTCAGGGTCAACCCACAGAAGCCGTGATCCAGAGGGGCCAATGCTATCATTAGTTGAACTTGGTAACCTACAAGACATTTTAAATGTGAACTCTTAGCTGTTCTGGCTAGCTGCCACCGGCCACCTCCACTCCATCAGCATCATGGACTATCTTCTGAAGCCATATGGCAAACAATACCCTTTCTTCCATAAGTTGCCTTCGTTTTTTAACACAGCCAATAGAAAGATAACTGTAGTTCAAACCAGACTTTAATATCTTACTCTTAAATCTGAAGGAACAAGTAAAGCTCAGACTCTTGAACACTTGCCAACATGAAATCATATGTGTTAAAGAGGCACAGAAACAGAATGAAACCACCACGCTAGCCAGATGTGGTAGTGTACGCCTTTAATCCCAACACTTGGGAAGCAGGGACAGCCTAGTTGACCAAGTGAGTTCCAGGACAGCCTGGGATACACAGAGAAACTCTGTCTCAAAAAAGTACATATAGTGACATGAAAAAACTAAGAAATGTTAGGAGATATAATCTCTTTATATGTGTGTGTTCTTAAAAAAACAGTTATACCTTATTCACCTTTTCAAAACAGCATTAATTTGAGCTTTGCACACTGCTTTTACTCACTCTTCTCTGGGACACAGCCCCGGTTGCTTTTAAACTTTGGATCCTCTTGCTTCAGATATTTCAGAGTTTATGGGTTTGAGTTTACAGGCATATGCAGTGCTTTTATTATATCAAATTACCACTGTCACAATAAACATAAAATATGAATTCTTAAAAAGTTTATAGTAAAGCTTTTTCCTCCCACCTGCTCTTCAGATGGGGTCTCTCCCTGTTGTTCAGGCATGCCTTCCTCAGGCTCCTGAGATGCCTGGACCATATCTGGCCATAGAAAGCCACATTTCTTTTGACCTCACGACTATACTGCAGAGACCTTTATAATACCTAACACTTACTGAGTACTGAACATATTCCTAAAATTGCATAAATACTTAATTTGCATTGAAAATGCAAACTATATTACATAGGTTCCATTACCCTGTTTTAAATATCAGACAGACAAGTTAGTTTATGGAACTTTATCTGAAAATTCTGAGACTGAAAACCAGGCATTTGAGCTGAAGAGCTCATATTGCTTTTAACTCAATGAATTTAGGTTTCTTAAAATGTTTTTCTTCTAACAATAACTCTGGTTCTCGTTTGCTTTTGAAATGTATTTATGAGCACTGGTAAGATGAATATGAAAGCACTATGTAACAAAAACAATCAACAAGCAGAGTGCTAGCTGATCTTCCTGGTTCAGTTCCCAGCACCCACACAGCAGCTCACAGCTGTCACTTCAGTTTCAGGGGCTCCAACGCTCTAACAGGCACACATGCAGACAAAACATCAATGCACATAAAATAAATGATAAAAGATCAATAGTAAGGAAAGAGATTTAGTGTGTTAGAGCACAGAATAATTCCACGGCATAATAACCATATAAGTTTGAAGAGCACCAAGTAAGTAAAATGGCCTGCATTAGCAGACTAAGACACAAACACAACTTATAAAAAATACATCAACTCATTTGTTACACTTGTAGTATGTGCATAAAGATGCCATTGAAGGATTAAATAGAAACGTATGAAATCATTTGTTCATTTATTCATTAATATGTTGTCAAATTCGGTATTCTATACACTATGATGTTTATTCCATTTTTCTTCTATTAGATTACATATTTATAAAAATATCCAACTTATTTTTAGGAAGAAATTAAATATTTCTGAAAAAGAATCATTTTATTACTGCTCTCTAACAACAACCCTGAAGAAATTCTTTCCAATCAACTAGGTACTTCAACACCTTTGCTCAGTGCGTCTAAAGCGCAAAGTTACATGGTTCTTTGCCAGAGAACACTGCTTCACCCTGTTACATAGGATACAAACATTTTTGTAAGAAACATGTTTCTCTTTGTTATAGAACAAATTTTTTTACCCTTCCCAGCAATCACGGAAATATATTAAAAATGTAACCTTCAAAAGGCACACACACTTACACTTTCAATTCTTTATTGTCTTAAAATTGTACAGGTCCTTTACAATACAGAATTTTGTTATTTAAATGACCTCTAAATGTTAATGTACAATGAGTATCTTTTTCTGAAGCTCAGCCATGAAATACGAGTTCATCAATATGATTCTTTGAAACAGTCCTAAGATGCTGAGAAGTCTGAGCCCTGCACTTGAAAACAGCAGTGGTGCAGACTCTTCTTCCCTGAAAAGCCCAGATGACCTGTGTGAAAAGTGCTTTAGAAGATTGATCATTATTTATGGCTGATCTTAATTAAAGTCAGTCAGATTATACTGTTGTTTTTTTTTTTTTGAAACAATAAAGGGTATTTTTAAAAAATGAAAGATTTTGCTTTAGCAGTCTTCTGAGGCAAACTCAAAATTACGATTATCAGCATGCAATAATAACACTCCTCTTTAAATAGTTTGGAAGGATTTATACATTTTATAAAGAAAGTGTTCAGAGTGCAAGGACTCATGAGTTCACAGGAGGACAAATGCTGGTAACAACACTGGTATCTATTCAGCTAATGTTTATTAACAGGCAATTAATGAGGCTAGTCACAAGCCACAGTGCAGGCTCCGCCCTTGAAGGACATCTAGTTTGGTCCGCATTTCTAGTTATTTGGGTGGAAACAAAACAAAACCATTTCAATTCAGTCAGGATTTTTAATAAATTTATTGTTCCTAAGATGTAGCCACTTAAAAGGTAAGTGCAGTTCACCAATGAAGTATTATCACCATGTTGACTTTTATAAAAAAGGATGGCCAGTTGTTTTTGGAGTGATTTATGAGCACTGGAGGACAAATCAAAAAATGGTATCATATGAAGAGATTTCTTCTGTGGCTATACTTTCTTATTCCATGACACAGCTTTCACTCTGTAAAACTTTGTCCCCAAAGGAACTTTAAATCTGTTTTGTGCCTAAGAAGAAAAAAAGGGAAACAACTGAGTGAAATTAACAAGTATCCTTCTACCATACTGCTTACTGCTTGAGTATTGGGGAGGGCATGAAGTAGAGTGTTTACTCTGTATCAAACTACAAAAGATGATCTTGACCAAGGGAGAACATGTGTATGTGGGGAGTGGGGTGGAAGAGTCAAGTAGCTTCCCCTTCCCTTTTCCCCCTTCTCTAATACAGTCTTACTATTACCCTGGATGCCCTGGAACTCACTATGCAGACTAGACTGGCTTCAAATTTGTAGCATCCTTCCTTCCCCTGCCCTGAAAAGGCTGGAATGATAAGTGCATATAGTCATAGTTCAGGATGGCTTGGAACTATTGATCTTTGGCTTCTCAAGTGCTTTGCTTACAGGTATGCTACAATCCTGGCTTGTCAGTTTCATCTTAGCCTCCATTAAAGACTTGAGAGCATTTTCACAAAAATAAGTACAGACCAATTCAACATGGAGTTCACTACTGCAAGCAGTTACACAGTGTGCTTTCAACATGAGTTACACTAGCTCTCTCCTTTGTAGGTGAATGGACGGCTAGCAATCTATCTCTTACATCTAAGGTAATAGCAAGATTCGTAAGCTTTCTGGCTTAGCTCAATTTAATAAAACTCAAGCTCTAAGTGAGCAAAAATCTGAAAATACTAGTAACCATTTCCATATAATAAAATTCCTAGGTTTACTATTACAAGATACAATTCTTACCTTTTTGGCTTGACAGTATTCCTTTTCCATTACTTTTCCAAGGACCCAGGGTCTTCTAGATGCACCTGAAGCTAATGAACAAATTGTTAATTTACTTTTCAAAGTCCATTCATGAAAAAGAAAAAAAAAAAAGAAACCAAAATTTCGGAATCTGGAGAGGATAGGAGGTCCACAAGGAGAGCAACAGAACCAAAAAATCTGGGCACAAGGGTTCTTTCCTGAGACTGATACTCCAACCAAGTACCATGCATTGAGATAACCTAGGACACCTGCACAGATGTAGCCCATAGCAGTTCAGTGTTCAAGTGGATTCTATAGTAATGGGAACAGGAACTGCCTCTGACATGAACTGATTGGCCTGCTCTTTGATCACCTCACCCTGATGGGTGAGCAGCCTTGTCAGGCCACAGAGGAAGAGAATGCAGCCACTCCTGATGAAACCTAATAGACTAGCATCAGAAGGAAGGAAAAGAAGACCTCCCTTATCAGTGGACCTGGGGAGAGACATGCGAGCAGAAGGGAGAGGAAGGGATTGGGTTGGGAGGAGGGAGGGAACTACAGGGGGGATACAAAGTGAATAAAGTATAATTAATAAAGAATTTAAATAAAAATTGTTAAAAAAACAGTAATGAAGAAACTCACAAAAATGCGTGAGTTTAACACTGAAACAAAATTTTTTATTGAAGAAAAAAAAATTGTGGTCCTTTTCAGCATATAAATGTGTGCTTTTTAAAATACTCACTACTCAAGGAATGCTAGTAATCTAAGTAGGAGTCATGAACCAATAACTAACTTGACACTGCCACCTACTGAATGAACTATGATGATGGCCTGTTTTTCGGTGTGGTAACACACTTCTAGGGTCTGAGTGAAGCGCATCTCTGAGTGGTGACCCTGCAGTTTGGGCTGGAGCCTGCAACCAGTGTCCAGCACAGCAAGACAAGGACTGGGAATCAGTGAGCAACTAATAAGTCTAGAAGTAGACTTCTGTGGAGAGAGGCCTAGAACAGTGGAGAAGTGGAGAGTACAAGAACACTGATGAACACTAAAATTCATCCTAACAGTAGTGCACATTTTTTGGATTTACATGTTTATAAATACACATAGGAAAAATGCAAGACAAAAATGTTAACAAGTAAACCTGGATTAATATGTTAATTGCCTTATAAATCTTTATAGTTTATAAAGAATCATTTCATCTAAAAATGTAAAGAGCCGGGATACAACTTAGAAACAAGGCATTAGAGGTTTGATCCTCAGACTGAAAAACAAAATCCCACCAGTAAAGTTTAAACAAGTGAAACAAGAGCAAGGCCAGAAAGAATGGAAATGAAGCCAGCTCTGGGGAGGCACAAAGAGATGGATCAGGAGTTCAAGATCAACCTTAGATTCAAAACAGTCTGAGGGCAGTCTGGGATATATGAGACTTTGTGTCAAAAAGCCAAAAATAAGCAAATATGAAAAAATAAGAAAAATGTTACCTATCTCATAAATTCCAAGAGGAAAACAAAGTAAGCTGTGTGGTCTTCTTCCCACTGCTGTCCCACAGATATTCGGGACTACTCATCTACCACAAGCCAGGAGGAAGGAGTCAGTGAAACTGACCAAGAAACACATCAGTTCCTATGGGTAAGCTGATTTCCTTTTTCCTTATTTTGTTTTAAATAGGGTTGCTCTGTGTAACTCTGGCTATCCTGAATACGCTCTGACCTAGAACTCAGAGATCTGCCTACATCTGTTGAGACCAAATACTGGGATTAAAGCATACTCCATAATGCTTGCCTTGGTAAACTGATTTTCTAAGCAGTTCCATTTAGTCTAAGAATTCCAGAATAGCTATTTTCTTCTCTATGTCTATGCACTCTTTAATCATCTAACAAATAACGGGCATTATTACTTAGCATATTTAACAAAGCTCATTGTCTCTACAAAAGAAAACCCTCCAAAATCAATAATGATGAATCAATGAATACAATGAAAAGCAAGGTAGGAAAAACAAATTATAAATAGTATAGGAAAGACACACCTTAAACTACTTATTTTACCAATACTGGTAATATATCTGAGCAAATAAGCATATACTAATTGTAAACAGAATGAACATGAGAATTCTGACAGTAATATTGCAGTTAGTAGATTGTATCATGTTTGAATACTTATGCAGTCTGACCTACAGTTGATCTACTATAAAACACTATATTCAAAATAAGAATTATCAATTAAATAAAATTATGTAGCTATTGTAGATTCCATAAAAAAATTAAGCATATTTCCCTCCTAATGACTTAATTTGTGTATATATAATATACACATAAGGGAGTGAATGTGTTTTTTAAGTTTTGTATCTTAGAACTATATGTGGCACTTACCTCCCTCCCCTGGTTTGAGATCCAGGGCAGGAAGAGACTCTGAATGCAGGAAATATAAAGTAGGACTGACAGTGAACAACACATAATTGTCATGCCGCTCATCTAGGATGATGAGAACCAAATCTCCCACCTGAAAACTAAGGAGAGGTACGTTATTGTCCTAAGAGATGTCATCACATGCCATACAAATGAGAGCATCCCACTGGTGCTTGTCTGTGGGTTCTGTACCCACTGGATTCAACCAATGGTTCAGACATAACTACTAGGAAAAGAAAGCCTGTCTCTGCACTGAGCTGTTCACAGAAGTTTCCTTTGTCAATATGCCATGTGATAATATACCAGGATAACACTATTTGTAATGCATTTTGTTAAGTGTTGTAAGCAACGCAGAGATGAACTAAAGTAGATGGGATGTGCATAGGTCATACACAAATACTGTACAATTAAAAGGAACTGGGAGGAGGCTGGGAAGCTGTCTCATTGGAAGAAAAACCTGCTGAAAGACCTGCACAGTTTTCCATCTCGGGAACCCAATGGTGGGGATAAATCTACTCCTGCAGACTGTCCCCTGATCTTCACACATATTCTGTGATGCATGCCCACTGAGGTGGCTTGCTGGTCCCTGTGAGTCGCTTTCATTCAACATATAGTTTGCTAAAAGCATACTACACTACCAGCATCTTTTAGAGGCCAAAAATTTCCCTAATAAATTTTACACTATCTAATTAAAGAAGAAAAAAAACTGCTTGCATACCTAGTCACAGGATAATTTTCCCCCAATCTTTCATTTTATACCAAGAAACACCCCTGGCATTTGAGTTCTTAAATGTGACACTCTTCATTTCAAAAGAAAAAGCAACTGAGTTAAATCCATGTGCTTAATCAGGCCTCAGAAAGCCACAGTATAGATCTTAAGGAGCAGATGAAGAAACAGTTACAATTGCTTTCATGCACACTTAACTAGTATCCACTTCAAAACGTGCTCAAAATATTAACAGGTTCTGAAGATCAGCCTCAGATTTTAGTTACCAGGGTAATTTTATGTACTATGTCCTCTACATGACAAAGTCCCCCTTCCCTTTTTTGAGACCGGGTCTTGCTATGTGGCATAGGCTGACCTTTGACTTGCAATAGTGTCTTTGCCTTCACTGTCTCAGCACCGAGACTACAGAGAGATGCCATAAGCATAGTCTGTGAAGAGTTTTAAATATGCTACAATGAGAGGTAAGCATTGTTCTGACTCAACACCAAAAGCTAATATATTAAAAGGAGGTAAAAGGTCTGTTGAGGCACTTATGTTAAGCTTGTCTCTAATTTCTCCAAAGACCACTGATTTGATGCATAGCTGATTAAGCAGAGAGCTATCATGTCATTTCATCACCTAAATAAGATAAAGCTGGGACATTAGGGCCAGAATAGCAGGTATTTGAGAATCCTAAAAAACCTGATACAAATTAAAAAACCTCAAACCAATGAACAACAAAAATCTATTATATATAAAATAAGGGTCTTCACAAATATTTAATCCAGAAGCCATATACTGTGATTCACCCCCTTTCATTTGAGGCAGCAAGGCAAGAAGACGGTGTACACCAGACCAGGCTAGATGGTAAGGCTCTTGTCTTAAGAAAAGCAAGTAAGTATATAAACTTCAGTAATTCCTGCTCAGCAGGCCAGGGTTCATGAGCTTCTATGATTGCTTTTCTTTATTACTCCAAAGCTGCTGCCAAATAACCCAGGTGAGAAACAATTACTTGTATGTGTTAATTTGGTCTAAGAAAGCTAAATGTTAAACTGTTCAACAGATGAAAATTTCAAAGTATTCTCTGAATTTATAGTACATAAAATAAAACACAGAAAAGCATAGCAACCTAAAATAAAGGTCTTCTACTTTGAATGAGGACTAAGAAGGTAAGACTGTTTTCAGAATGGACAGCAGCTAGCATCAAGAAAAGCTTCAAGGGTTTTTGTGTGAATGGCGGAACTCTAATGGAATGACTCAGAACACAGTCCGCAAGGATACCTGTGGAAAACCCCATTTTCCAAGGACCTTTTATCCTACCATTATGCACAAGGCACTTGGCTCAATGAGCATGAAGCTAATGATCACTGTGACAACACATTTTTCATTAACAATTTTTATGTCAAAACCCACAAAACAAAAAATGAGATACTTATAAAAATGAGATACTTACTCTCTAATGGCTATTTTTTCAGAATGCCTTGGAGATACTGAGGACAAGCTCTGAGACATCTGGGACAAAACAAACGAACAAACAAAAAACAAAACAAAACCACATGAGCTGCACATATTTAAAGTACTGTACTCACCACAAATGTCTGGTGTTCCACATGTTTTAATCTATGTTCAAGCTGAAATGTCCTCATTTATGTAATATTTATATTCATTAACTTACCACTGAAATCTAAATGTTGTGCACTAAATTTCATACACTCCATTCCAAACACTATCTGGTACAAAGGTAGAGAACTGGTAACATCTGACTAAGACGGCCTAACTAACAGCTTTCAGAGACTTGATAAAATTAACCAGAAAATAACATTCTATAAGTTAAAACTGATCAGCCATTTCTCACACATGTTCAACTTTATGTGTCTCTGGATCATGTGGAAGCATTTCTATGTCTCTGGTGACTGCTATTCTGGGCTCTAGAACAAGGCAGTTTAAAATTAATTCTTGAACTCAACTGCCTTATATAAAAGCACAACAACAAAATACTAGTAAAAATCTCGGCCAAATAGGGCTTATATTTCCTTCAGGATGCTACATTAGAAAGTGTGTTGGGTGACATCATCTGACATCATTTTTGTTGTTTATGTGAAGACAAAAGAAAAAAGCAGAGGCTGGCAATGATGGCGCATACCCAGCTGCAACCACCACACTCTGGAGGTGGGACTATACACTCCATGCCAACTACAGAGAGATCCTGTCTCAAAAACAAGAGTGAGATGCTTCACTGCTTTGTTTGTTTCTATATTTGATTTGAGACAGGGTCTCTCTATGTAGCCCCACTATCCTGGAACTCTCTAGATAAAACAGGCTGGTGCTGAACTCTATCTGCCTCTGCATCACAGTGCTGGATTGATGGGTGTGTGTCACTACACTCGGTTCATGGTTACTTATTAAAATAATCAATTGCAGGGGCCAGTGAAATGGTGCAGGGGGTAAAAGTGCTTGCTGCATAAACCCTAATAACCTGGTAAGTTCAATCCTTAGAACCATGGTGGAAGGAGAGAACCAACTTCCAAAAGTTGACTTTTTACCTCCACATATGTACTGTGATGTGGGTATCTGCATGAAAAGTATTTTAATTTAAAAAAGAAAAAGCACTGAACATAAGCCTGAAAGTACTTGTCTCCTTAAAAATACTCAATTACTTTAGGTGCTAAGAATATAATCGGATTAGGAAGAAACTGTGTAATTGCTGTACCAAAACATGACTAAAGTGGGCTGCTGCAGGGATGTCCGCGTCAGGACACAGCCAGTTATCTTTACTTACAAGATTCAGAGTAAATGCCAATACTCAATATGCTACAAAACGCTCCTAACTCATGAGCTAAGCACACAAACCATTACAAGCATAAATATGGAATCAGAAGAAATAGTTTTCTTAATCATAAATACTGTATTTTCATATTTTTTCAAAGTATGGCTAAATTCTTACCAAGATATACTTATTTTCAAGTCAAGAAGGACAGAACAGAGCCTAGGGGATAGCTTAGTAGTTAAGAGTACTTGCTGCTATTATAGAGGATTTGGGTTCAGTCCCAGGAGCTACATGATGAGTCACAACTATCCATATGCATTCACAGGGTACACGTGCACATGCACGCGCACATGCACGCACGCACGCACGCACGTACGCACAAACACACCAGGCAAAACATTCATGTACATAGAGCAAATGCATCTAGAAAAAAGAGGGGGATGATTTTTCAGTCAATCAAAATAGCAGCTCTAACCCGACTCCATCCCTTGAGAGCCGGTGATGACCAATGTGCAAAATGGCTTAACATATACTAGTATAAATAAATCACACACATTCTGGGATCGCAAGATGACAGAACAGGTTAAAGGCACTTGCCACCAAGCCTGATGACCTGATTTTAATCCCCAGGCCCACATAGTGGCAAAAACATTATTTTGGGTAATTGTCCTACAATTTCCATACTGGCACCATGGTGGCACACATGCTCCCTTCTCTGCTTGAGTAAGTATAAAAAAATTTAGAAAGTTGGATCCTTCAGGTATATGGTGTCTATACCAAAATATTAAATAATTTTTTTTAAAAGAGACATAATGAGAAAACTCTTACCAGTCTCTGATTTAACCGCTTGTTTTCTTCTTCTTTCAACTGCAGTGTCTACAGGTATAAAACAGACCTCCAGTTTATCCTTGAATGATTAGTGAGGTTCTTATACTCAAACTGAGCATGTGCCAGGAACATCTATTCTAAGTATTCTGATCACTAAACACTTTAATGAGAACAAGAACTTAGGACACTAAGACTTGCTTCCTTAAGTTTTCAAATTTTGTCATTAGCTGTATAATTTATTAATACATGATCAATACCTGCAATTATCCCCCCAAACTTGCTAGTTTGGAGGTGGAACCTACATTTGCAATGTATTGTTATACCTTGTGTGAGTCCAAGGAGCTTAATTACAAAACAAGAACAAAAGGGCTAATACATTTGAGCAAAATTAGACAGTTTGGATTATTGTCACTCAGATCTAAGCTTATACAGAAAAAAACACTGGTAAAAATTCTTCATGATCCAAAGAATGAAACTAGTTATTGAGGGTTCATTCTGTTTTCAATGAACTTTTGACTCATAAAAATTGTCAAAAATGTATTTTTTAAATTTTTGGTATGTTTGTGTGGTCTACGTGTGTGTATACAATTTTGCATGCAACTGGAAGGAAACCCCTTACTGCCAACTCTGTCTTGCTCATTTAATATTAAAAACTTCAATCTTCATTACTTCTTATATTCTTGTATCTCTATTTACTCTTGCTTTAAAATTAATGTATTGAAATTCTTATTGATATTACACTGTTGATTTCTGAGCTGTTATTAAGTAAAGCCACTGTTTTGTATACTTATTTTATAAAACGTATTTTTTCTGCCTTCTATAGATGTCAATCACTGTGGAAGTTACATAGTGAGACCTGATCCTACAACGACTCAGCCACTAGGAGCACAAACAACAGGACTTTTCAAACACCAACAATTAAAACTAATCATAGAAAGCTTAATTCATAAATGCACATCAAAATGCGATCTTTACAAAATAAAAAGCATTTAAATGTTTTCCAGGTCGTCGTATTAAGGACTTGACAGACAGCCCACTCACCCGCTCCAGAAGCATGATCCTCTGCTTCTCTTCAGACAGCACATTTTCTCTAAAAGTGAGAGAATGGTTGTTTTTAAAGTTCGAGCACTTTCATAGAATGTACACTCTGAATTCTACATTCATCAACAAGATTTTAGAAGCTTAGCCAGGCATAGCAGTGCATGCCTTTAATCTCAGCAGCACTTGGGAGACAGAAGCAGATCTTTGTGAGTTCAAGGCCAGCCTGGTCTACATAGACTGCACAGGAAGAACCAGTCTCAAATAAACAAAAAACCCCTTAGAGCCTTAAAATTAATTCCGATAACTTCAGTAGAGAAAGAGCTTATAAGTTTGTGCTAAATTTTCAAAAGTAGTCCACATATATATATATATATATATATATATATATATACACACACACACATATATATAAAATGGGATACTGATAGTCTATAATTAGATTTAGAGTTCACAAAATTAAAACAAAACTTTGCGTGTTTTGATCTAGAGACAATTTCTTCAAAATTCATACTTTTCCAGATATTAAACACTCTTTTCTCTACCTGAATTCATTTTGAAAGAAATGTGTATGAAGTTACATAGCTCTCTCCAAATATTTTATTGATTATAGTCAGCTTTAGATCCTTGTTTACTCCAGAACAGTCCAATGTCTACTTGAACATCAGTATCTATACATCTAAATAAAGACGTGTTAATATTTCCAATTCTAGAAACTCATGTTTTGATAATAACAAAAGTGGGAAAACCTGACTGTCAATTTTTTTTTTTATTTTTGGTGTGCATGTGTGGTGTATTTGAATGGATGTGTGCACGTGTGAAAAGCAGAGGTCAACATCCAGAGTCTTCATTGAGGCTGCTTACTACCTTTTTTGAGCTCATTAATTTTGCTAGAATAGCTGGCCAATGAGCTCAGAGCATCTGCCTGCCTCTCTACCCAAACCACCATAAGGCTGGGGTGTTAGATACATGCTCTCATGTGTGCCAGAGCCCACCTGCAGAGCTGAGTGAGGATTGAAAGAAAAATTAATAAACCAACACACTACACATGGGATCTTTCTGAGAGGGGTCTAGTAGAAAGTAGTTGCCTTGCTTTATTCCAGTAATCCCTTTTTTAAGTCAGAGCAAAAGCATCTCAGTACAATGAATTAATTCACAGGGAAGTCAAAACTTTACCTTCACCACCTGTCTGTGTGATCCTCACACACACAAAAGGTGTGACCTTGACAAGACATTCCACCTACTCTCTCAAACAAAAAGACATAGAGTTGGTAGCTTATCACTGATTCCAGTGAAGGCCAGTGTAAAAACATGTCTTTCCACTGAGATCCAAAGCAGCCTGGCAGACCAGCGGCTCTCCACACATGTACTTGGCCTTACACTGAGCTTTCTATATTGTTTTGCTTTAACTGCCTCTCCTGTACACAGAAGACAATTGGATTTATTTCCCCCTGGAGGTCATGTTTCTGCTCTGCATTAATTTCTATCATTTATGACTCCTAATACCACATCCTCTTAGGCTGAGAACAATTAGTGAATTTTCTAATTTAATGGAATAGCATTAAAACCTTTTGATTGATTGACTGATTGATTGATTGATTGATTGATTTTTGAGATGGCCTCAGCCTTATTGTTCAGGCAGGGCTTGAACTTACTCTGCCGCTCAAGCAGAGCTTTAACTTGTGATCCTCCTGCCTTGCTTAGCAGCTTTCAAAGCTGACATTACAGGCCTGTCACACCAGGCTCAGGCTCAGTGTAGCACTGATGAATTTAAAAACCTCTGATTAAATCAATGGAAGATAGACCTACTTACTGGACAGACATCGTGCTCGTCTCCATTGCTGAATCCGCTCTTCCTTCATCTGCCATTTCCACGGCTGATCTTTCTGTCTCACTTGAGAGCTCAGGTGCACAAGCTCCGTAAAGCTCTGGGGCTGCAGCCATAGGCGCTGAGGGAAGAAAACTGCTAGAGCGCAGTTTACTCACTTCTTCTTCAAGCTTTTTCTTCTCTTCAAGCAAACGAGCTCGATCTTCAGAAAGTGACTCTATCAAATCTAAGACCCCAAATTCAAAATAGGATTACTTACTGAAAACATTGCACAAATATTTAAAATCATGTTGTAAGACAACACTAACCTTTATCCCGCTCTTGTTGCTGCATTGTACTTTTTAACTTATCACTAAGATCATTTATTATATTTTCTTTCTTCATTTTCTCCCTTGTTAAGACTGTGTTAAAATTGGTCTGAAACAACAGTAAAAGTCAATTATCTGTAAATACTTAGCCAATGCAATAAAACAAGGTTGCAACTGGTACTCTTTTCTGATGCACATTTATGGAGTCATGTGTTCCAGTACAGGTTATATTTTCTTGGTTTGAACTATCTTGAAAACAAATTTTATTTTCTCATTACTGCCTGTATTGTTAGAAGAAAGGCATTAGCTTGAGTTTTAGGGAAAGAAGTAAAATAATTAAAGAATGCTGTTGTATGCTTGGCTTTTTCTTTAGGTAATTGTCCTTCCTCTGAAATTTTTCATCTTTGGCTAGCTCTTGATTATATTAGTATGTGATTCTGTTTCTTCCTTATTTATTTGAGCACTTGCAATGGCCTCTAGACTTCTTTAGTGACTAGACTTATTACTCCTAGCTTTTACCAACTCCCACTGCATGAAGTTCACATGTCCAATTGTCTAGAGGGATCTTATAAGACAGCTGGCAATTGTAGTTGCAGTTTCATTTACAAAGGATATTAAATTTGTCAAACATTTCGTTTGTAGGATTTCATTAAATACATTAATACATTAAACTACAACAAATACATACATGAGAAAATGATCTAACCTGATTCTTTTATCTGCTTAATACTTTTCCAAAACCTTTTAGAAATCCATGAATAGCAAGGAGATTTAATAGGAAAATTGTTAGATTTCTGTCTGAAACTATCAAACAATAAACAACAAACTAAAACATAGTTTCTGGCTAGTAAGCACATGGATTGAACCCTCAAAAGGGAATGTTAATAATACAGCTTAGTACTATGTTATTTCTTGTTACATATATATAAAAGCAAGTTAACCATTATTTTCATGACTTTTGCTATTTCTGTAATATGAAATGGATTAAGACAATCATACTTCTTAATAAACAAACTTATAAGCAAAAACCAGTGGTGAGCAGTGTTTTACGTCATATTGTAAAGTAGCTTAGAAGTCATCTCTCAAGCCAGGTAATCCCAGCACTTAGGAGGCAAAGGCAAGTGAATCACTGTGAGTTTAAGGTGAGCCAGGTCTAAAAAGGTAAGTCTGGAACAGCCAAGGCTACAACCCCAAAAAAGTCATTTTTCTAGTAGTTTTTCTTTTTTTAACAAAGTTTTAAACTTTGGATAACTTGAATAATTAATAATGATTAATTTGGGGCTGGAGAGATGGCTCAGAAGTTAAGAGCACTGTCTGCTCTTCCAGAGGTCCTGAGTTCAATTCCCAGCAACTACATGGTGGCTCACAACCATCTGTAATGAGATCTGGTGCCCTCTTCTGGCATGCAGATGTACATGCAGAGAGAACATTGTATACATAATAAATAAATGAATCTTTAAAAAAAATGATTAATTTGGATAGGTTGTTAGTTTTAGACTTTTTAATTCAATCAGTTAATTTAGCCCCTAATTCATTATGGAAATCTGAAATTGAGTATGTTTTCGTAAAAGAGCACAGTGGAAATATTGCAGAGAAAGAACCCCAATTAAATGTGAAAGGAGTTGTTTAAAAGAAGCTGTAAGGTCATACTCTCAAAAGCAGATTCCACGTCTACATGAGTTGATAATTCTTACATTAACTGATAGCTATATTCATGTGACAAATTGTTAAATTTTCTTTTTTAAGTAAATGCTTTTATCATGAAAAACGTCAAACAAACATTAAGAAGGTCATGTAATGGAAACACAGATAACATACATGGGAACCCTCAGCTGCACTGAGAACTAGCTCGGCCAACTTCTATCCAGCATTCTCACATCAAACACACCTGCTGTTCAGCAATCAAAGATGTTCGGACATTTTGCATTTCTTCATTCTTTCTTTTTTCTTGTTCTTCAAGTTGCTCCAGAAACTTAGCTTTTTCTTCCTGAAGCTTCTCTTGAAGTTCAGCAACTAAGCTTGAAGAATCTTCTCTGGCTGATTCAAGAGTGGAACTTAAAAAGTGAAGAGACTTTTAAGAAACAATTATGTATATAATCACAATATATCAAATATCATAGGCTATCTATCTCCTAGAAACCCAAGATAATGAGAAACATTATTTCTGTGTGAACGCCATCTTTCTGGCTAAAACAGTAAACTAGGAAAGCTGTGCTGTCTGAAGTAACATGGCTAATGACAGCAATGAGCATGGCATAAACAGGGCTTCCACCAGCACCTAGGAAACCAATATACTTCTTGTAGACTCCAAGATTCAGCTTTTCTAGCCCTATACACTGTAAAGGAACCAAATGCCTGGTGACTTCTGAGAAGGAAAATTTTACTTTCCATAAAATAGATTTTGGCTAATGAATACCCAATGAATAAATATATGAAGTTAAAACAGAATTCTTCACTCAAGAAAATATTTCTTCACTGATTCGTTTTAGTTAAAATTTGTTAATTTTTAGCAAGGCAGCAGAGATGAAAATTGCCAACTGAGGCAAAAAACAGCCCCAGGTAAATGATTATACTCTGGTCACTAATCTTAAATACTAATTTGCTTTCAATCTTTAAAACATTTCTAAAATACTGCCTTCAGCATCCTGAGTGATGCAGAAGCAGAAAGACACATGTGGTATATACTCAATTTTAAGTGGATATAAATATACTGAAATCTATAGTCCTAAAGAGGCTAAACAACAAGGAGGTCCCTAGGGAAGATACTTGATTCTCACTCAGAAGGATAGACAAACAGGATAGACATCGAAAGTAGGAGAAGACAGGGAACAGGATAGGAGCCTTCCACAGTGGACCTCTGAAAGACTACCCAGAGGGGTATCGAAGTAGAGGCTAAGACTCATGGTCAAACTTTGGGCACAGTGCAGAAAATCTTATGGAAGAAGAGGAAGATAGAAAGACCTGGAGGGGACAGGAACTATAAAAGATCAACGAAGTCAAAAAATCTGCGTCCAGGGGAACCTGCAGAGACTGATACTCCAACAATGAACCATGCACAGAGAGGACTTAGGCCCCAGCTCAGAGGTAGCCCATAGCTCAGTCTCCATGTGGGTTCCCTAGTAAGGGGAGCAGGGGCTGTCTCTGACATGAACTCAGCGGCTGGCTCTTTGATCACCTCCTGAGGCAGAGCAGCCTTACCAGGCCACAGAGGAGGACTTTGCAGCCAGTCCTGATGAGACCTGATAGGCTAGGGTCAGTTAGAAGGGAGAGATCCACTATCAGGGGACTAGGTGAAGGGCATAGATGGAGGAGGAGGAGGCAGGAGGCTAAAGTGAGGGAGGGAGCTGGGCTATAAAGCGAATAAATTGTAATAAGTAATAAATAAAAATTAAAAATTTTGAAACAAACCAGACATGGTGGTTCATGTCTATAATTCCAGCACTCAAGTTTTCTC
>CM053750.1:43284128-43315150 GCA_028658305.1 Pachyuromys duprasi
AAAGAGTCAGCCATCAAGATCATGACTGAAACAGTCCCTGTTTCCCTGAATAGGGTCTTCAGTCCTACACCTAGCTATCATGGGCCCCATCTGTGCGGGGGTTCCAGGCCACATCCACACATGGTCCTTGATTGTAGAAACCGTCTCATACAAGATCCCTGTGCCCTGCTCAGTTTGGTCTTTGTGGAGTTCTTCTTCTCCCTAAGTATAGAGGTACATTTTTAAACAGGACTTTTTATTAAAAAGATTGTTCGTGCTTATTTTTTATTATAATTATGGTGGCAATGTACAATTAATACCAGAGTAACTAAAGATACGCAGAAAATCAATCACGGGGAGTCTTTTATCCATACATCCAAATTTACAGATAAAGCTAACTCAAATCTAAACACTCAGGCAAATCTTCCTCCATAAGTACTTTGAGATATAGTCTGATTTATAGCTTAGTACAGAAATGCCAGAATTTTCTACTTCATGTAACAACTAATTAAAAGGTAAAGGACTCATTTTGTTTCTCCTTGGTGGTGAAAGAAATGGGACTGTACAAGGTAAAGTTAGTATGCAGTGGAAATGCATACGAGAAACCCTGTTAATGAGAAAACAGAATATAAAAAGGACTCAGAACTGTAACCATGGATAAAACCAGGCATAGGCAGGGTCAAGAGAGAATTCTAATCAGCTAGTGCAGTCTCTGAACAACTATCCTTACAGCTGGAAGATAAATGGCAATAATTTGGAATATGGAGAATCCAAGCCAGATCCAATAAGGAAGCAGGGCACTGTGCGGAATGGGCTGAAGTGGGTCTACAACAGGCAGTGAAGTCATACACTCAAATCTTCCAAAAACAAAATACTTCTGTATGATACCATAATAAAGAAGAACACATAGCAAATACGTCTGAAAGAGAGGAACTTTGTATTACTAAGAATGAAACAGTACAGTTCAAAATGTGTGACTGGGGCCGTGTTTGTACAGTGTTCATCTTTGGATTTCCAGGTGCACTGTTTTAGGATAACTGCTGGATTAAGATGATACAGGTAGAAGAGATGATTCTAGTCAAGCAAGCATGTACAGCTCTCTCCTCTCTCTCTCCTCTCTCTCTTCTCTCTCTCCTCTCTCACTCCTCCCTCCCTCTCGCTCTCTCTCTCTCTCAAGAGTCCAGCATCCCTCAAAACAAAAAGATACAGAGACCAATTATTATCTTAGGATACAAAGAAGGATGATACAGCTCTCTCTCCTCTCTCTCTCCTCTCTCACTCCTTCCTCCCTCCCTCTCCCTCTCTCTCTCTCAAGAGTCCAGCATCCCTCAAAACAAAAAGATACAGAGACCAATTATTATCTTAGGCTACAAAGAAGGATGATTTGGACTGGCTGACCTCTACTTCACATCTGTTGCTGCGGACGACCATGCCCTTCTTTCTGCCTTCATTTCATGAGTCATGGGGATTGAATCCAGGGCTTTATTCTAGCTAGACAAGCAGTCTATATCAAAGACATGGTTTCAAGGACCAGATCCCTCATTCCCTGTTGGCTATTACCAGGCTCCCAAACTGACTGCCTGAAACCTGGATCACACAACTAAAATTAATGGAAGATAACAAGACTGAGATCCTCCGAAAGGTGGCAAAACCAGCCCACCACCCATTTTGCAACTGAAGTTTTTCCTAAACTACCACCATACCCATTTAACTTGTCTCACTGCTCTCTTGCTACAATGTTATAAATGAGTAGTTTGAAAACCCACAACCCTCCCAATATTTATATACTGGCCCTCTGCAAAGGGTGTAAACCCATTCTATACCTGAAAGTTTCAAAATTCCATCTGCAGAAGCCTGGAGGTAACAATATTTTCAGAGGGTGGGCTTAACGGTTATTTTCTTAACAGAATGGCATTGTCTTTTTCATCGGACACTTGCATTGACAGAAACCCAGGCATAAAAGAAATTAAAAACAGTAATACAGAACTATGCCTCTGACACCCAATCCTATAAAGGGGAGAAAGGGAAGGTGTTTTTCCTTGTTATAACAAAAATTAATTCTTCCTTGAGTATATATCATTTAAAATGGGAAATACTTATAAAGTTCTTTGACCACTAATGAAAGTATAATAAAATATGTATCTCATGTAAATGTACAAATGTTTTGGGTATGTATTTAGCTCTCTGTATTTCAAAACATGTCAAAATTTGGACAATCTATATAATTTAGTGAACTGGTGTTTCCCAAATGACCAATTTATGGTGCTCACAAAAATCACACACAAGTAAAGTATATATTCAGTGTGCAAGACATATTAATGTATGTGAAAATTATGTAAAGCTCACTCCCGTTTCATGCTCCACAATGAAACCAATGAAAAATTAACACCTACTGCATTTTACTTTCATAAATATTATGGGAAGACTACCTAAATAGTATTTTCCAAAGTATATAATAATATAATGCAGTATTTTAGTTTCAGCCAAAATATGCTGCTAAAATGGGTGGTCAAATCATTCATACACACACATATACACACACTAAGAAGAGTTTTAAAATATATTTATGACTCATTACTAGTACTTTTTTCATTTGTGTAAATACATACCCATATGTCCAGGGTCAAGTAAAGATTTCTCGGGCACAAAGGTAGAACTAGATGGGCATGACGCATGCAGGACACAATGGCCATGATCATACAGGGTTATGTTTCCTCTCCAAAGGACAAATATTGCTGGGTAAGCCTCTGAATTTTAGAGGTGCTACATTCCCACCTGAGTATGTTGTTTTGAGCCATTTACCAAAAACTTATAAGCCACCCTATCTGAGCAAGGCCCGAAGCAAAACCCACTTTTAGTAGGTCTAGATTAGAATACAAGCTGCTTTATCCCTTAGGACACACATCCTAATAGATACTTGATGTGTGAATAGCAGAAATAAATGCACAGAAATTCACTGGGCACTAAAGGATGATCACAATTAAGATCCTAGAGTTTGTGAGTCAATATTTTCCTTTTCGAAGTTATCATTAAGCTTTATACTTGGTCTATGTATAGACGAAAAACAATAGTCTCCCAAATTTCTATGAGAGACGATGGCTGCTTGCCATGGGTACTATCTATTAGTTACCTTTCTGCTGCTGTGATAAAACAAATTTTGGCCTATGCTTAAGAGATGTAATTTACTTCTACAGAAAGCAATTCTTAGGGGTGAGACAGTTAAGTGAGCAAAGTGCCTGCCACACAAGCATGCTGAAACTACATAAAGCCAACTGTGGTAGCATACTTCAGTAAGCCAAGCATACCTATTGGCAACCTGGGAGGTGTAAACAGAAGAGCCCTTGGAGGCTTGCAGGACTGCTATATCCAGCAGTGAATGGTAACGAGAAGAGGCCTTGTCTCAAACAAGGCTGTCCTCATGTGGCATAATAACCTCCCTCACCTCCCTCAGACATCTCGAGTCATGTTATCACTTTAGCCACTGAGGGGCCTACAACGCTGAACAAGTAAGTAAAAATGGAGTCTGCTATATTACTGATTTAACTTCATAGTGTCTGACAGAATAAGGAGAGAAAAGACTATTAATGTAACAGATTTTTCTGGGTTGTCTCCAGGAAATGCCATGTCTCGTAATGGAGGGAAAAAATGAAATTAATGAAACACAAGGTATGATAATCATAATTCCCCTGTATTTTTTTCAGCCTTTAATGTACAGAATTTCAGTGATTGTGAAAGGATAAAAAGAAATAGAAACAAATGTCTAATCAAGAAAGGACAGAATAATGTCAATTTGAGTCTTACCTTTGAAAAGAGAAAGGATAAGGAAATCTCAGGAATACGTGGGACAGAAGCTGCATCACGTGCTTTTATCTGGACAGTCAATAAGGGTAAATAAGTACATCCGACTACTAAGTTTTAAAACAGGGTACAATGCTAGAGTGCTGCCCACAGCACTGCTACCACCTCTTTTGTAATCTCATACATTCTTCAAGGCAAAGACTACATTTCCCACACTCGCTTGAAGAGCTTCACGTATGCCAAAAAATGACACCTGCAAGGTTTGGAGGCCAGAAGAGAGGCCCGGTCCTATTCCTCAGAAGTGTTTGTGGCCAGCTACCCAGTAACTTCCTGACAAGTAACTGAGAACTGCTCATTTTCTGCTGAAGAGAAGGCCAACAGCTGATGATTTTAAGAGGTTCCTGAGTACTGTGGCAGCTCCCCAGTGTGCCATGGGGAGTCAGCTTTGATGGGGGCATCAAGAGTTGTCTTCCAGGTAGTTCATAAGAGCTTGACAAACACACACTAAACATTAGCCTCTTTTATACTCCAACCTCGACAACCGTCCTTGTCAAGCTTGCACTGCTCAACTGTAGCACAGAGTTTGGAGAAATGTACAAATGTTTTGGGTATGTTTGGAGAAAATTCCCCATTCCTGTTATCTGAGCTCTCTCAATATTGGATCAAATTCATCTCCTACTCTTAGTTTCTTATCATTCTAGCTTCGTATCAGCAAGACTCTTAGAAGGTCAGTTTGACTAAAATTTCCTTTCATTTGATTGCTTTCTCTTCGTAAGGCTCTATCTACTGATCCTGACCCTGTTACCTAAATAAACTGGTCCATGCTGTACTAAGAACTAAACTTAGTTCTACATTGACAATTTGTTTTCCCGACTGCAATAATTCCTTAATGTGTTATTACCAGTTTACCATCCAGTTCTGGTTCTTTAATGAACCTTTTTACAGTAATTATACTGGTAATTATACTGTTTTGACTTTTGTTATATCTCTATTAAACCCCCTCAGCTCCCAAGAATACAAAAAGAGCTCTTTCAAAATCAGCATTATATTACAGGCAGCCAATTAACAGTGTTTAAAGGTGGTAAGGTAAGAGTCAGGGATTAAATACATATACACACACACACCACACAACCACACAACATACACTAAAAATACTTTAAGAACTAACGAGATTGGACTAAATGACTGATGCACTAACCATATTCTACAAACTATTGGGCAAAATCCAATCACAAGGTTTTAAGTGGAAATATTAAACCCATTTGTGGTAATTAAAAAATAATAGAAAACAATAAAAAATAGTAAAGAAATCCATAAGAAGTCTGGAATTTAAAAACGTTATCATTCTGACCAGAGAAAAGTTAATGAAATTGTAGTATCAAGAAAGCAAGAGCCAAACTTTGGGCAGAGTCCAGGGAATCTTATGGAAGAAGGAGGAGACAGAAAGACCTGGAGGGGACAGGAGCTCCATAAGGATACCAACAGACCCAAAAAATCTGGGCCCGGGGGGGAAAAGGAGTGCTGAATAAACTGATGAATCAACCAAGGACCATGCATGGAGAGGATCTAGAAACCATGCACAGATGTAGCCTATGGCAGCTCAGTGTTCAAGTGGGTTCCATAGAAAGGGGAACAGGGACTGTCTCTGGCATGATCTCAGTTGCCTGCTCTCTGATCACCTTCCCCTGGTGAGGTGACCTAATTAGGCCACAGAGAAAGAGGATCCAGACAGTGCTGATGAGACCTGATAGGCTAGGGTAGAGTCAGATACCAGGGGAGCAAGACCTCCCCATCAGTGGACTAGGGGAGAGGCAAAGTGGGAAAGAGGGAGTAAGGAAGGAACCAGGAGGAAATGAGGGCAGGGGTACAGCTGGGATACAAAGTGAATAAACTGTAATAAATAATAATTATGATAATAATTTTGAAAGAAAGCAATAGTGAACATTCTGCATATTTCCATCTGGTTTAGCCAGGTCTCAATCCTAAACTGAGGAAACAAACTAATACAAATATAGGAAAAGAACAAAAGTAATTTCAATTGAAGAATCTAGTAAAAGCTACAAATCAAAAAGAAAATTTGAATTACAGTTTTCAAACAAGTACTTTTTCTGAAAATCCAAAATAATGACATATTTTGTTTCCTTTTCAAGATAAGGTCTGGCCTAGAACTAGCTCACTCTGAGCCCAGACTTGGGCCCACAGCAACCCTCCTGACTCAGCCTCCCCGAGTAACTGGACTACAGGCATAAGGTATCATACCTAATGCTAACAATAGTTAACTTCTTCCTTCCTTCCTCGTTCTTTCCCTCTCTTCTTTCACTCCTTTCTTTTGTTTTTTGAGATAGGGTTTTCTGCCTCCCTGGATGCTGGGATTATAGGCATGCACGATCATGCCCAGCACAACAGTAAATTTATGAAATGTTATTTTCTCATTTTTTATAAATAGTATTTTAAGGTACTTTGATAAACATGTACATTTCATCCATCAGTATTTAAATTCTAAGCTTAATACTTACCTTTCGGCTATTTGATTCTCAAGATGTTTAATTTTTTCTAATAACTCTTTCTCAACAAGTTCCCTCTCCAGCTTAAATTCATTTAGCGCAGTTTGAACAGCTTCATCTTTTTCACAATTAAGCTTCTGAATTAACTGTTCTTTATCTTGTTCATGGCTCATGACCAATTTCTCCTTGTCTTTCTCAAGGTTCTGAATAAGTGCCTCATACTTCTCTTCTTGTTGGATTATTTTTTCATCTTTTTGTCTTTCAAGAACACTCAGTTCTGAGTTCAGTTTACTCTGTAGTTCAACTATTTGTTCTTTCAGTTTTTTTTCTATTTCAAATGCTTGGTGATGCAAAGATGTTACATTGTCTAATTCAGCCTTAAGGATATTAGATTCTTCTTCATGCCTACTAATTAATTCTGAAATGCACTGATCTTTTTCAATTGTCATTAAAGCTCTTAACTCTGATAAGCCCACCTGGTAATTCTCATTATTTTCATGAATCTTTTGGATTAGTTGACTTACTTCTGTTCTCAAATTTTCTGTCTCTTGTTCAAGGAGAGACTTCAAAGTTTCCTTCTGCTGTGATCTGCTCTCTTCCAATAAGATCTTTATCTCATCTGTTTCTGCTTCCTTTAATGCAAGTTCAACCTCTAATTTACACCTCATGTCTGACAAATCAGAAACCTTGAGTTTCAATTCCTGTAACTGTTGTTCTTTTTCCTGGAAAGCTGAGGCATGAGATTCTAGTATCTGGTCAATTCTTTGTTGATTTTCCTTTTTTAATTTCTCCAAAGACACTTTGTGGTCGGTCCTAACTTTCTCAAACTCCTGTGTATGCCTGATGTGCAGCATGTCCTCTAATTCTTTTAGGTGGCTTTCCTCTATGCACAGAAATTCAGCTTTCAATGACTCTATTTTCTCGTTGTTCTCAACACGCAGCTTTTTCAGGTCTTCTAACACCATCTCTCGTGACTGCTTCAGTTCTTTAATCTCACAATTTTGAGTATGCATTAGATTTTCCATCTCTAACAACTTCTGATCCTTTTCATGCTGCATGGAGACAACAACATCCTTTTCATGTTTAATCAAAGCAAATTCGTTGTCTTTATTTTGTAAAGCCTCCTCAAGGGACACTAAATCTCCTTTCAATTTTTTAATTTCATTTACGTTTTCTTCACTGTCTTTTATTAGAGCATCAAGTTTACATTCATACTCACTTTTTAAAGATAGGAGTTCTTTATGATGCTTTTCCTTTAGTGTTATTTCTAGGGAATATTTTACTTTTTCAATAATATTTCTTATTTCTAAAGCTGTACATTTTAAAGAATTTGATAAGTCACACTGCTCTTTTTGTATAAATGTTCTGAAGTGGCACAGATCTTCCTTGATGGTTTGTATACTGGTGTGAGAATCCTGGGCAGCAACTCTGTATTTCTCCAGCTGGACATGCAGAGCAGCATGATCGCCAAAGCCCTCTTTTCCACGTGCACTCGTATCTTGCATGCGCCTACTATCAATTGCATTGATGACTGATGAATAAAGAGATTCTACCATCATTTCTGGACTTTGTGGGTCACTTACAGGATTTGGAGATGACAAATTCTCTTCTATTACAAACTCATTCACAGCAGACATAAAATCAGACTCAGGACTTTCAGCTAATGAATCCAAGTCTATCGAAGCTTGGTGAATAGTTTGTTCTGTGTTTGGGTGGGAGATGGTTTCAAAATCAAACGTATGAGCATCAATGCTATCTGGAGATAGTTCTTCTAAAGGACAGACTGCCGGACATAAGGTATCCTGAACAGTTAGTGGAGGAGGGGTTTTTGGTGAGGTAGTAGTTGTAATGCCTGCTGTACTTTCTATCCGTGGAGAAGCAGCTGACTGCGGGGATGCCTGACTTGTGGACACCTGGAACACAGAGTGAAACTTTAACGATCTGAAACAATGCAAACATCTGATACTAATAAAAATATTTAAAAGAACTCATTTGCCTTTTGTTCATTCAGCAGATCTGTAATAGTCTGTGACATTTCATCCAAACTTTGTGCTGCTTTTACCAAATTATGTAGGGCAAGTACATGCTGGTGGAGAGGTTCAAAGTCACAAAGTAAGGGGACCCTGAAAAAGAATGCAAACAAAGTAAATTTTAGTTTCTTACAAAAACTGCAAACTCTCATAAAAACAATACAACAGCATGAATAGAAAATAAATCATAACTTCCACCATTTTAAAAATCAACCTAAGTCAAAAATCTTATTAGCCTTTACCTGAGGAATGGCTGTACTTCTGAAGGACAAAATGATTGAAGAAACTGTAAATCTTTTAATGATATATCAGGAAGTTCACAGTCAAATTTTCTAGGCTTCCGAGTCTATAAATGGAAAAAGAAAATCTTTACCAATATAAAGGTTTTATTTATATTTCTTGCTACAATTAAAAACAATGTAAGAGACTAAAAAAATAACCATGTCACATGATCTCACTACAATTAACAGAGAAAAGTAACAGAATTAAACAAGAGATCATGCAAGACTGACAGGGCACATGAGCTCTGTGGACCTCTAACAGTCTGGACACTGAACTGCTTGGTGGAAACTAACATACTTGTTCTTCCCTTTTTGTTCTTAGCACCATTTTACAGAAACTCTAGTATCCCACTAATACTAAATGGTGCCATGTGGTGCGCAATGTGCATTTGTTAGTCCCAAATTCTCCTTTGACTTACAGACCGATTACAAAAGTCTCTAAATAGTAAACTTTGTTGCTGTACATTAAGAAGATATCTTTGTTCTTCTCATTTTGAAAACTCTAAACAAAAAGTATTAATTTTAAAGTCCGACTAGTTGTTTTTTTATACTATTGGCAAGAATTGGTATCTTTTTAAAATAATTCTAATTAACCACTAGTCAAGATTTAAATATCAAGATAATCAGACATAAAACAGATTCATAAATAAAGGAGTATGTGAATTCAAATTATGCTATGTGAGTGCATTCTTAAGAAATACTGCTTGTAGAAACATGTTTGAAACTGAAGTTTTAATATGGGTGACAGACTCATAGCATTTCCTAAATTTCTTTGATCATGAAAAATGTTTCTTTTCATTTAAAAAATTAACAGACCCAGCTAACTGACCTTAAAATATATCAAATGATATTTCCATGTTTAATTTTAATTGAGATGTATTCAAGACTCAAGCTACTCTGACTCGTAAAATAATGAAGCTGCATGGAGACAATAGATGAAAAGACAGCAGGAAGATTACAGGAAGATTACAGGAAGAAAATGGCGGGCTGGAGAGACGGCTCAGTGTTCAGAGCATGGCTGCTCCAGAGAACCCAGGTTCAATTCCCAGCACCCACATGGCAGCTCACAACTGTCTGTAACTCCAGTTCCAAGGGATCTGACACCTTCACACTTATGCACATAAATGATGTTAAATGAATTATAAAAAAAAATAAAATGAAAAACTAAAAACTGCATTCCCATTGGCGATGTCGGCCCAATATGTGCTCTCAGGAGATGAAGCAGTGGCACACAAACTTTGGCAGTAATCTGCTCAACAGAAAGACCTGCTCAACAGAAAAAGACCATGTCTGGTATTGGAAACTTTAAGTATTTTTCCTTAGAGCCAAAGATACGTGTACATCTTTTCCCCTAATCAAGGAAACTTCTCTTTACAACAGAAACCACTACAGAAAAGCAAAACCAATCAATCAATATGACGAGCTGTGGAATCCAGTGCAAAAAATACACCTAACAACATTCTAGCACCAAGGCTCAACAACACTGCAAAGTAGGAGCAGAAAGACTGTCAGTGACTTTTGTCTTCTAGTAACATCAGAGGCTACACCCACGAAGTGTCACCAACATGACCACCCAAATGTGACCTCAACAGGGTCACCAATGAACACACCAAGCTGCATGGGGAAAAAAGGCTCACAATGTGTTAACCCTACACAAAGAACACAGGCAACTATTTAAAGCTGGGAGCAGCTGGGAGTAGACGAGGTGGCCTTCCCCAGGTATGAGCACACTAATCAACTGTCTAGTGCCAAATGGTCAATTCTGAAAATATACATACATGTAGCATTTTATGGACTCAGATTATATTTTAAAATATTTCTGTATAAACACATATGCATATAATAACAATTTTTAAAAAGTCCATGACTTGAAGAAGAGTGTGAGGGATATGTATATAGGAGGGTTTGGAGGGAGAAAAGGGGTGAAATATTATAATTAAAATACATCTCAAAAATTAACAAAAATGATTAAAGCTTACACCAAGTAGCCCTTAAAGCCAAAACCATTTTATGCTGATTTAATTGTCACAACTTACTGCTGTTTCTGAAACGTGCTTCTAACCCTGAAAAAAACAGGTTTTATAATATACAGATTTAGTCATGGTTAGAAAATAAATACATACACAAAATGAGGGGGGCCAGGAATCCAGTCCCTTAAACAGGCGATTTCTTAAAAAGGATTTCCCTATATAAAGAAATCAGGAACACGGTTATTTTACAAATTATTTAAAGGCCAAAAAATAAAAAAGGAAAAGGGCAAATAAATTAACACTTACTAAATAATTTCCCAAAGGATTCCCTTTTTGACCTTTCAGCTTCATACAATTGTTTTCCATCTTTGACTAAAGCACCAGCCCACTTAGAAGAGGAAAAGTTTATGTTAGTAACATATAGCTATTATTAATGTTCATGTATAATTAAACAGTTAGAATTGCTTACCTCTCTGTAGTGTTTAATGAACATTTTTCTCCTTACAACCTCAACAACAGCTAGGCAATACATCTGAGGAACAGTACTAAGAGCCTCAACAATTCTGACTCTTTCTAACAGCTCTATTACAAGGCGGAGCAGTGCTTGTAGTTTTTCTCCATCTTGATCAGCATGAAGCATCACAAAACAACACCACCTACAGAATAAGATTCATTGTTTTCAACAGCCCCAACATTTGCTAAAAGTCATCTTGTAGGTAAGCTATGAAGATCAAGACTCTATAAAGCTTAATTCCAGGAACAGTCAATATGCATTTCAATGTAATCATAAGGGGAAATTACTCTTGATTACTAGGAAGATAAAAACATGAACTCTAAATCAAACATGATAGAACCTTACTTCAGTCTGACATGCAGATTGTTGGCTAGCTCTTGCTTGGCAGTGGTGCACTTCTGTTTAATATCCAACAGTTTTCTGTGGTTTTGCAACATAATCATTAGCTGATTTGCATGACTCAGGCATAGATCAGGTAGCACAGATGCATCCTTCAAGTTTTCAGCTCTCATCTGATTAGCTAAAAATCCCTTAAAGAAAGTTTTAAAAATATTGTTAGATAAATGATGTAAATACTCAAGAGGAAAGCAGACAATGGACAACTTTCCATTTGGATCCCTAAAATCTATTAACACTAACAGGCAAACAAAACAAACAAACAAAAAGGCCATTCCAAGGACTAAAAACCAACTTAAAATAATCTGTATCTTAACATATATTAATATAACTGACCCAAACTAACCCAAACACAAGGCAAAAGCCAATTCTTTAAAACGTCAAGGAAACACAAATTTTAAGCTACCTTAGACTTTTATTTCTTTGGTTTTTACTAAAAATGCGCACATGAAACATTAACATCAAAAGGAATAAAAAAAATTAAAAACCAACAGAAGCCACAACACTCCAAAAACAGAGGCAGGAGGACAGCGTGGGCTGCATGGGAAAATTCTATTCGAAGTACAGAAGATAGAGTGGAGGAAATGACAGAAGGAGGTATTGTAGTGCAAAATGAAATTTGGCTACTTGGTTCAGGGGGGAGGGGAGAACTAATTGTCATAACTATGAAGGATTAGTCAATTTTCCAAGATTTCTCATTTTTCTTCTTTTATTTTTTAACACATCAAAATTAATCACTTTCACTCCAGCTGTGACAAGTACTTTCATGGTTTGTGTTTCAGCTTTCATCCATAGTGCCTGAATTCACTTTATCAAACTCTACCATTTAGAGCATGCCTTGGTTGCGTGTGAAAACAGTTACCTGTAATCACAACACTGAGGAGGCAGCAGCATACTATCCTGTGTAACAAAATGAGAGCCACTCTCAAATGGGAACAACAAGTTAGAACTTCATCTTTTTTTTTTCTCTTATGTGGTATATTGTTATTATAAATCTGAATTGTCTTCCACAAGCTCACATTTTGAGTGCTTGGCCTTCCCTTGATGCTGTTCTGAGAAGATATGGAACCTTTGGGATATAAGAATTGGCTGCAGAGATGAATCACAGGGTTATGGGCCTTTGGAATCTCTAGCCCAGCCCAACCTGTTCCACTCTTTGCTGCTGGATCCTATTTTCTTTCTAACCTGCCAAGAGTTAAGTTTTACTTCTGTTACCACTGAAATTGTGTTTCTGCCCCTCCTGAATCTGCTTCTGGTGTTCTGACTTTCCCATCACCACAGACTATATCCTTCTGAGCTTATCAATCAAAACAAACCTCTCCTTTGTTAAATTTTGTTAGCTACAGTCATAGTAACAGGCAAGTCTAATGAACATGCACTCCCAATAGTCAAGGAAAAATAAACAAATGGTGTACACCAAACAGATATCACTCTTAAAGTATACACAAATGGCCAATACCTGAGCAAGCTCTTTCTGTTCATTTACCAGCCGGCCACAGCTAGCAATCATCTGGTCCAGGGCATACAGCCGATCTTCAAGCCCTTTAATGGCTTTCATATTCTGATTATCAAGTTTGGCAATAGTTTGATGGCATTCTAACATAAACGGCTGGATAATCTTTGGGTCAAGCTAAATGAGAAGAAAACACATATGAGTAAAATATCCTGGAACTAGTTTTAGCTGTATTTCACAGTAACTGGACAGAGAATCAGATACAAAAGTGGTGGAAAATGACACAGAAACACGCACAGGAAACCAAGTGTACTTCCAAAGGAAGGTTATCAGGAGTAGTCTCATCCTCAACAACTAATGCTAAACAAACCTCAACCAATGTTATAATTTAAACAATTCTCAATATCCCTTAAAAAAATGTTATTTCCAATGACATCAAGGTCAAAGAAAGTAGAGCTAATGACCAACTCATTCTCTGGTAGTAATTCTTATCAAGTCACTTCTTTCAAAGTTATGTTCCATACCCAGCAAGTTGGCATATGCTTGTAATTCAGAACTTATGAATTAAGGCAGGAAGACCAAAAGTTCAGGCCAGCATAGGCAACACAGTAATACCCCATCTTTAAAAAAGCAAGGTTTTTCTTCCCAAGTGGGACAGAGAGCTTTATACTTCATTTCTACAAGGAAATGGCTTGATCAATATGCTTTCTTAATCTTAACCCTTCCTGTTCTGACTTCCAACAATGTGTTTGACAGACTGTTTTCTAGTAAAAACTGTGATCACAGATATCAAATAACCTTGTTTTGTTAAAGGTTCCTGGAACTGTAGCACAGCAGATGACCTTTGCCAATCTCCTTATTCTCAGGTTCTGCTGGTTCCTTCAGATAGGAATCTGTGAGCCTTAGACTGATTACTGTGTGCCATTAGGCATAACATAAATTTTTTGTTTATTTTGAGGCAAGGTCTTACTCAACGGACTCACACTACATACCCCAGGCTAATCTCAAATTTTCAGTGTTCAGATTATAAGTGGGAGCCACTGACAATAGATTGAAAACACACTTTACTGCTTTATCATTATTATTATTATTGCAGTACTAGAGACTAAACCTGGGGCCTCGGTAGGCAAGTGTTCTACCTTTGAGCACAAAGACAGGCCATACAACAGGCTCTGAGAATTTTCTCCTCTCACCATGTGAGTCCTGGGGACTAAAATAAGGTTTCCATGCTTTTACCCACTGAATCATTTTGTCAGATCCTGACCTCACCTTTTAATGGAGGAAAACTAGTACAGCTTTTCAAGCCTCAGAGGGGTTCTGAACACCTGCTAATATTAACATGTGGGTATTAATCAGGTTATATATGTAACTAGATTGCATACATGTGTGTGTGAATGAATGGGATCTCTCAAAAAACCATGATATACATGTGGAGGTCAAAGGACAACTTATGACAATTAATTCCCTCCCAAGAACATCTGGGACCCAGATATGATGCTCAAGTTATCCTACTGAGCCATCTCACTGATCAAGAGTTTTTGACTGTCCTTCTGATCTGTAAGAAAGAAATTTGACTGGGTCCTTTAAATGGCATTAGAGAGGGTAAAACAGGAAGACAATTCAAGTGATGTGAACAATGATCAGAAAGAGAAAAACAATGGACTAACCTTGAATTAGTTTAACGTAATTCCCAAATTATGCTGTAACAAAATTTTATTTAATGTTTTTGATAATTTTTGATTAATACTAATCATACTAGTAATTACTTGTCCAGATTTCCATCATTAGCATTTAATTCTACATTAATTTCTACTCATGAGCTCTCTTTGATAACTGCATGGTCAACATACAACAGTTGCATTAAAGAAGCTGTAACACCACCTCTAATCTTCTGTTTTTAACTATACAACTTTCAAACAGCTGTACTCCATACAAGAAGCAAATAGCTGGATGTACTGGTGTACATCATTGCGCCCATCATTTGAGGAGCAGAAAAATTCAAGGCCAGCCAGGGCTACATAATAAAACCCTGTCTTAGAAAGATAGATGGGTAGATGACGGATGGGTGGGTACCTGGGTGAGTGGATAGATGGATAGATAAACAAATAAGTAAATAAACAAAATAATAACTTGAAAGATACTAGAAATGCTAAGGTTTAATAAACTCTGGGAAGTTTAAACAGAGCTAGGCATACATGTAACCCATGGATTAATCAGAAGCTTAAATCCTCTTCATTTGTGAACTGACAACAATAACAAAAAAATGAATCAGTAATTACTGAATGTTGTGCATAAATTAAAACTAGGTTGTAAACAAAGTAACTATGGAAATTATCATCTATAAAATCAGTCCACACGAATGTAAAACTAGGGATTCAAATTGCTAAGAAAACACCGTATAAACACAGGAGTAATCCACAAGTGTCATGGGTGGAATTGACAAATTTCAAAAACTAAATTCCAAAAAGAACCCTTATATCCCAACTCATTTCCAGAGGTAACAATTGGAATTTTACAGATGGAAATATACATTATGAATTACAATAGACATTAGATTAATCTATGAAACTAAGGGCTTTAAATAGAATTCTTTAAAAATAAAGGCATTAATCTAAGCAGCTTTGTTACATTGCTGGCAAACAAAACTCCTGCTATGAGATAAACATTACTCACTATATGAGAGAAAAAAACCAAAATGTCTAATGTTGGTTTGGGAGAAGGCCTGTAATCCCAGCTACCTCAACAGTTGAATCACAATGATTACAAGACTAAACTGAACTATATAGTAAGTTCAAAGTCAGTCTTGGAAAGTTAGTAAAACTGCCTATACAATTCAAGGGAATACAACATAGTGGTAGAGTGCTTCCCTAGGAAGCATTGTTTTACATAAAATTATTCTGAATTCTAGCACAGTTCCAGTTACAAAAATGACACCGGTTACTGGGACCACTGTTATATGGTCTGTCATCTGGACATGGAAATTTCATCTACAAAATATTAGTACTTAAGCAAACACTAGTCTAGCTTTCATTCTTTGTTTTTCAAGACAGGGTTTCTCTATGTCGCCTTGGCTGTCCTGGACTCCCTTTGTAGACCAGGCTGGCCTCAAACTCAGAGATCCTTCATTCATTTTTGACAATTCTTTGCTGGGGCAAAAGCCTTAACTGAATTAAATACCTATCCATCAAATGTTGTCAGGGACAAAGATCTAAACAAGATCTTAGAGATCCTCACTCTACTGATAACTTACAACAAGGGAGGCACATGCTATTTCAGGACTCCTAGACATTTTATTTTCTTGAAGGCTGAATGAATCAAGGACTGAATCTGTTTTCCAACTAAGCGTCCAACTATTTTATTCTTTATATTCTGACAACTGCTTCTTCAAAACATTAATGTTTTGTGTCACTAAACAACTTTCTTTCTGATGTAGATGTTTTGCATCACCTTACAGAGCAGACAGGAAGAGACATTTATCCCAGGTTTGCTTCTAGAATTGCTGATGGATTTTCAAGGAGATGGAATAGCTATAATTTCTCATGTAGGGAGATGCTCACTGGATAAAGACAACTTTCTAGATCATGGAAATGTTCAACACTATAAGTTAGTTGGTAGTGATTTATCCTTGAACCACTGAAAACCTATTTATGTATACCCTTTTAACTACACTAAAAATTTGTACTCTCAAAACAATCAACTCAAAAGCATGGTTACAAGCAATATAATCCAGCCTCCATGTTCCAACACAAGGTATGCTGCTTCAACTATAACTTAATCACTCCCACCCTATACACACACACACCACTACTTACCCTGCTCATAGAATCAAAGCACTTCCTGACCAAAGATTCCACATCATTAGGTCTATCCTGAACATTTATCCAATCTAACAAAGAAACATTAAAAAAGGGCAGATCACTGTCTTTAGCATCTACTGAAGCTTCTTCTTGATGGACAGTACTTTGACAAGATTCCCTAAGTTCTTTGCCATGTTCAGCTTCGGTGGGATCTGGAGCTACATGCTCCACTGACTTGTGAAATGAGGTTAACAAGGATGTGTTAGTTGTTCTAGGCATATCAGGAGAGAGCACCAGTTCAGTGGATCTTTTCATCTCAGCTTTCTCTGAGCCTTCATGTTCACTTAAAGAATTCAGTCTTCCCAAACATTCCCTGTAACTATGTCTGGTTAGGCACTCCAACAGTGGAATCTTGGCCATTACTGAAACCGCAGTTCCTAAACTTAATAAACAAAACATGAGTCAGTAAAACAGTGTGTTCAAATATCATCCAATGAAATCATATTGTTTTTCAAAACACCAGCCTTAACCACTGCTCCCTGTATTATTCACATATATGCTGGTTTATTAGCTAGCTAAAAATACAGCTTAGAGCCAGGTGTGGTGGTACCAGCCTGTAACCCCAGGACTCAGGAGGCAGATGCAGGCAGAACTCTGTGAGTTAGAGGTCGGCCTGGTCTACAGAGTCCAGGACAGCCTAGGCTACATGAGAAAAACTGTCTCGAAAAACCAAACCAAACCAAAGTGCAGCTTAGGTAACCATTAACATTAAAATACCAATTTCTAGCAAAGCTAGCTAAATTATACTAAATAAGTAGGCACTGAACTTTTTAACCAAACCCCTTTCAAATAGAACCTCTATTAAAAACATTAAAATTTATGAAGGCTGATCATAGCAGCATCACACTATAACACTACCTTTAACACTACCATATATATTCAATATATTGAAAGCATAGGATAAAATTAACAATTTTAGCTTTAAGATAACTCTTATACTCACCACATCAGGGAAATACACTGAGAGATACAAGCTGTTAAAGGATATTGGGGAAAATATAAAATCTTTGATATTGCATAAGACTGTATGTAAAACAATGAATCTTAATGTTAGGAGGACTCCCTTTAAAACAGATATCTGGAAAGGGTGTTGTAACAAATAATTTTAAACTGATCCTTTTAGGGCTGGAGAGATGGCTCAGAGGTTAAGAGCGCTGGCTGCTCTTCCATAGGTCATGAGTTCAATTCCCAGCAACCACATGGTGGCTCACAACCATCTATACTGCAATCTGGTGCCCTCTTCTGACATGCCGATGTATATGCAAAACACAACATTGTATACATAATAAATAAATCTTTAAAAAAAAATGATCCTTTTAATGCTAGTTATCCATTCTCCTTCCTACCAATATTTCTTCCCAAGTCAACTAAGACAAAACTTGTCTATTTAAATAGTCAATCTACAATACTGAGAAAACTGAGGGAAAGAAGGAGTCATGTGGGCTGGGATGCAACTTTAGAGTAAAAATGCTTGTCTAGCTGGGCATGGTGGCACACGCCTTTAATCCCAACATTTGAGAGGCAGAAGCAGGTGGATTGTTGTGAATCTGCTGCAGTAGACCTGGTCTACTATGCCAGTCCAGGACAGCCAGGACTACACAGAAAAACCCAGTGTTTAAAAAACAAAATTAAAAAAAAAAAATGCTTTTCTAATACAGGAAAGGATTTGAGTTGAGTTCCCAGCATAAAGAAAAAAAAAAAAAAAAAAAACCAAAAACCTGAATATACAATCAGGAGAGTACATAAACTAGCATATATTCAATTGTTATTCTAAGGTTGAGTTATTATTCATTTGCATGTTAATAATAGTCTTTTCCTTCCAAAAGCCAATGTAAAAGACTTATACTATGATGGCATTATTTTAAAAGTAGAACAAATTTTCCATATATATTAGCTTAATTTATGAGATATAGGTTATAATCTTTTTTTTCTCTCTCCAATTTACATTTTCTCTGCTGGGCAAAAGACAGGAAAAGATTCTTGGTTTTATAAATTACTCTTCCAAGCCATTTATATAATTAAACAACTAAAAAAAAATATGTGGGGGTCAAATGTTTTTTTTATACACCTACAATTCAAAAACACAAATCAGAGCCAGGCATGGTGTTAAAGGCCTTCAGTCCTAGCACTTGGGAGGCAGAGGCAGGTGAATTTCTGTGAGGTAGAGATTAGCCTGATTTACATAATATGATCTATGTAGTGAATTCAAGAACAGTCAGGGCTACATAGAAAGATTGTCTCAAAAAAGGAAAAACAAAAACAAAAACCAAAATCCAAAAAAGTACAAGTAAAGCATGACTCTAAACCTGGGCCTGTGAGATGACTGAGCGCCTAACAAGATTGGCCTTCTGAATCCCACAGTAGAAAAAGAAAACCAACATCCAAAAGTCATAAGCACCAAGTAAGGTACATACCTCTACTAACACACAAACAACAATAATAATGCTTTAAAAAACTCTAAATAGTAATTATTTAAATAAACATATCTGTCTAAGGAACAAACATCTAGTAACAAAAAACTACTGTTAAAGACATTTTAAACATCCACTTAATGATAAACATACTGGGTAAGTTTTAACTTGATGTCTTCTATGGATTGCAGATAATCTGAATAAATACTTTCAAACTTGAAAAGAAGTTTTTGGTATGAATTCCCACAGTCCTCCAGATTGGCCATAATTGCAGCCCAGCCTTGGTGCTGAAGATGTTCATCATGGACAAGGCCTTCACAGAAAGAGCAAAGCTTCTTGGCAACCTCATACATTTCCTGTTTGAAAATGGATAAGAATAAAAGAAAACAATGGTCTGTGTGTACACATTTGCAGATATATAGGTACATACATTTTTGCCAAACATAAAAGACTGAGAATACATTATCAAATTCTAGACTAATATAACATATTTTTAAATTGTAACATTGGTCTTCAAAATAAAAATTTTCTTTATGTGTGTATATGTATGAAAGTGTGTATGTGGTACGTGTGCAGAGTATGAGCCTGGTATACTGAGGAGAATGTTGGGTGTCCTATCACTTTCCACTTTATTCCTTTGAGAAAAAGTCTGAGCCTGGAACTGGGCTGGTAGCCAACAAACCATGTCTATTGACTCCTAAACATTGGGATTAGCACATACCATTATTCCCAGCTTTTTATATAGGTGGTAGAGACTGAACTTTTCATGCCTGATCAGCAAGCGTCCTTACCAACTGAAGTACTCAGTAGTCCTAAAAGTCAGATAATTTTTAAGAACAGATGAAAAGCAATACAGATTTCTGAATAAGAAGTTCTCTATCACAAAAGATTCTAGACCTGTAGAAAATAAGTAACATTACTCTGTTCTAACCACTGAAACAAAATCCCAAATAAAAAGAGAAAAAAAAATGAAGACTTTCAGAAGTTCATACCACTTATTTATAAAGAGAATATGAACATAAATTAGGAAAGAAAAAAGAGAGACGAGAGAGTTAAATGTCTAAAGACTCACAAAATGCTAACAACAAAAAAAAAGGAATCAGATTTTATTGTAGGCCAGCACAGTGGTGCACCTACTAGCATTTAATTACCTATTACCTAATGTAATACTAGCATTAGAGAGTGGCAGAAGTATGAGGAACACAGACATGGTATGTGTCGGAGGAAGTACGAAAAAGAGCAGGCAAACAGTTAATATTATAAAACAAACATACTAGTGTATATATAATGTGTACATTAAAATTTCATTGGAGTAGTGTGTTAGAGGACCAGGACCTCCAACACCCACCCCTAAAACCCACAATACAGGTTACCAATGTTCTTGGTTGTCCATCAGACTTTTGGTAGGACCCTAGGACCCTATAGCTGAAGATAGCATACACACTCATCACAGGAGAGGGGAAAAAGGCTGTTACTGATCAGGAAGCTTCTTCCCTGTTGGCTAGCTTTCATAGTACTGGAAGCTGCTATTTAAGCAACTAGTAAGGGGTGGGGGAGAGGTTAAGGGTTGGAGGGTCCATCAACATTCTCATCCAGCTATAAACTACGAAAACTGCATGACTAGGTTAAGAATGTTGATCTTGTAAGATATGCCCATAGGTGCAAAATGTTGCTAGGCAATCAACCACTTTATGATTTAAGGCTAGTTCCACAGGAGGAAACACATACATCCCTGGTATTGAAAATCCATGAGTGGAAACTCACAGCACCTAGAGGTGAACCTACTATTATTGTGCAAAATGCAGAAAGTCAATGTCAGTGGAACAACAGGCTCAGGGATCACCCACCCATGACACTTGCTTACCCATAGCTGAGTCAATCTATATGTATAATGAAAATTAGAAATGAGAAAATACAAAAGCACAAAATAAGAATATTTAGAAAATAGCCAGGTGGTGGCACACGCCTTTAATCCCAGCCCTTAGGAAGCAAAGGCATGCTGATCTCTGAATTCAAGGCCAGCCTGGTCTACTGAGTTCTAAGACAGCCAGGGCTACACAGAGAAACCACCTCCACACAGCTCACACATCATCCTTCATATATGAGAATAATCCTGCTATCTTTTCCTTGTATACTTGTTTTTCATGCTTTTGTTGGTTTACATTCTTATACCATTCCCTCTAATCAGTTAAAAAAGTTAAATATTTAATATTATATTTTCTTAGGAGACCAAGAAGCTTATAAAAAAATGATGCCACCTGACCTCAGCCTGACTCAACGGTTATGATGACGACAGCAACAGGATAAACTCAGCAATCCTGGGCTAAGTAACTTCCTACTACCCAGAAAATCACAAAGCCGGAATGCTTGTACACAAGAAGAAAAACATCTTTAAAGTCCATGACTAATATATGGACTAATATCAAAAGGTTAGCCCACTCCAAGAAAATCAAATAAAAGCTTGCTGCTCACTGAAGAGCAGCTTCATCAGCATTCATTCCTTCTGCTTCCAGTAAATCAGTGTGCCTCTTTGAGTGCACTGTGCAAATTGTTCTTACCTCTGTCTCCCTGCCACAAGAACCTTCTGTCCACATCAAATCAAATTTCTAACACTGAAACTTTACTAAATACTACCCTTTTAAAATAGAATATAAACTGTGTTACTACACAGTTTCTAAGAAATTTTACTTCCTTATCTAAGAGTAAAACACAAACAACTTCTTGCCAGCTTAGAGTCAATGGCACAACAGTAGAGTAAGAGTAAATTATAAGGGAAAACAAGGCATGGTGCATCATCAAAGCTAAGACAGGAGGACTGACAGTTTTAGGATTTCAGGAGTTTCTAGAAAGACCCTATCTAAAAACAAAAAGAACTCTAACAAAAGAGAAGAATCAAGTAATTTGCAACAATATTATGGGGGTTGCAAGTAATGGCTTAAGTCGTATGGTCTGCGAAAGAATTCAGTTCCTTCTCTGAGAACTGGAAACCAATAAGGAAAAACAACTGTTACTAAAGCCATCTGAGCTCTATTGTCTATTCTAACATGGGGACCTAATCTATTAAAAAATGTTCTAAAGTAATTATCTGACTATCACCATCTAAAGGTGATGCTGGCCAACATATTTAAGACAACCTTCTCACACTATCTAGTAATGCAGAGGACTAAAATTTTAAAATTTAATATATTAACCATAAATATGAATACATATTTTAAAGTTTTTTATTAATTTAAATTGTGTGTGTGTGTGTGTGTACAACCAGATAAATACAGGTTCCTGTGGAGTTAAAGGCATCATATGCCCTAAAGCTGGGGTTTCAGGCAGTTTATGTCATCCAACATGTGTCCTGGGAACCAAACCCAGGTCCTCTGGAAGAACAACACATGCTCTTTAATCTACCTTACTTTACCCCCAACCCAACCCTATGTTTAAGTAGAAAAGGAGTTTACAAAGAAGCCTATCTTTAAGAAGATGCCTGTGAGACAGCTATCAGGTAAAGGAGCTCACCACCAAGTACCTGAGTTACTCCCTGGAGCCATATGGTGGAGAGGACCTACTGCAACTAGATGTTCTTTGACCTCTATGGTTTTCATGAACGTACATGTATACACAAGTGCACACACAATAAAATACAACACAATAGTAATAATATTTTTAAAAACTGCAAGGAGAAAAATATGGGTACTTTTCATCTTACCAATGACTTCCCCGCTAGCTAGACTTGAATGTTTTCAGAAGCAATTAGTAAAAAGCTTTGCTTATATCCTACCACTGCAAGTTGTGTCCTTGAAGCAACAGTATGAAAAACTGCAGGCATCATAAGAGACTCTTCAACTTTTATTTCCATGTCATTTTCTGTTGAAAAGGTAGTTTTAGGAATAGCAGGTGCACGGTCACATAAGATCATTTCTTTATTAAAAAGAAAAATTGGATTTGTGTCCTGTATCCAAAAAAAGAGAAATTATAGAAATATAGATGTTGTAAATGATGAACTTACACACCACCCTTTTTCCCACCTGATGAGAGGGCAGACTGTGCCTCACAGCACTCTGACACCTACCGTCCCGGCACTGTAAGTACACACTCTTCGGTCTGCAGCCATGCATTCCCCTCCATTGACCACTAGCACCTGGTGCTGAATAGCAATCTTGTATTTGCTTTGAATGGCATGCTTAAGGTCAGCCACACTAGAAAAAAAATTCAGTATTATTTACATATGTCTACTGCCTAGATAAAAGGACTTCATAAAACAATACAGACCATAATACGACTATGGAATTTCAGTCGAACACCAGCAGTAAACATTTTCTGTTTTTAAAATTAGATACCACCATCAACTGGCTGACTGGAAATTAAATGAATTAAATTCCTATTCTGTCACATCTAAAAGTGAGTCCATAATACAAGCAGCACACACAATCACTTTTCTGGGTTTTGTATAATGGCAAAAGGTATTAATGAACATGCATATGTGTTTAAGCTGGCATCTAACTTGGTAGAACTCAGAATCCAGGATTTGTATTGATTTTCATAATACATTATGGAAAGTACATTAAATTAAGCCATATAGGAAAAAAAAAAAGAATTCACAGCCATAATCTATAATCCCAGAAGGAGCCTGGCAAGTTTTAGGCCAGCCTGGAATTAGATAATGAGAAAAGTTATCACTTTAGAAGTAAAACTATATCAATAAAAAAATGTATTTAAAACACAAGTAAGGGTGGAGGAAATAGCTTTGTGGTAAAGTGCCCATTGTACAAGCAAAAGAACCTGAATTTGAATCTCCAGAACTCATATAAAAGCAGAGTGGTGGCCCAAGTCTGTAACCTCGATACTAACGTGAAGCTTTGGCTTGCCAGGCTAGGCAATCAGAAAGCCCCAGGTTTAATGAAAGTGGCCCCTCTTCTGACAGTCTGGGGGGAGGGGGACCTAAGGGTAACAGAGCAAGACATCAGACATCTACACAACTACACACATGAACAATGCACACAAGCCTACATCATGTATGAAACAATCATAAAATAACCCCTTAGTAAGCATGTGTGTTCTTGTGTATTTGGTGTATTTACTGGTGTATTTGGTACATTTACTGATATGCTCACCTGTGACTGCATGTGGACATGAGCAATTGATGCTGGGTGTCTTCTCCATTGCTTTCCACCATATATTTTGAGATGGGATTTCCCATTGTTTTGACTAGACTGGGTGGACAGCAAACCCTACAGATTCATCTGTCTCTAAATGCTGGACCCCCTGTTATCTCCCTTCTGCTCTCATTAGTCTCCTTCCTTTTTCAGGATACTTCCCATCTTTCTTCTATTCTCATTCTGCCCACCCCCTTTTAAGTTTAATTAGGGTAGGGTAACTTCAAGAGCATATACAGGAGTATAAGCAACTTAGCAGTGGATCCACTAAGAAAGAAAATATCTCTCTGCCTCCTGCACTCACTACCTACAGATTCTCTGAGAGAGGTAGAAGGCTCTCCCCCCAACCTTAGTACCATTAAAAACAAAACATTTTTTAGTTTGTGTATGAGTGCTTTTCCTGCATGTATACACACACACACACACACACACACACACACGAAGCACATGTATGTCTTGTGCCCACAGAGGCCAAAAGAAGATATTAGATACCCTGGAACTGGAGTTAGAGATGGTTTTGAGTCTGTTCTATAAACAGAACCTAGCTTCTCTGCAAGAGCCAACAGTGCTCTTAACTGATGAGCCATCTCTCTAGACATCTACTGCCAATTATTTGTAGTAAATTCAGTATGCAAATGTTCTGCAATGTGACCAAATCATTTCAAGAAGGTAATCTTTGCATTTTTCCTGGTCAAAACAGAAAATGATTAGAAATGAGCTGTACTAATTTAGATTAAAATATTCAATTTGTTTTATTCTCTCAATCATAAACAAAACAAACTCACTGACTGTATTCACATGAATAAAAACAGCAAATGGACAAGATGGCTCAGTGGGTAAAGGCATTTACAGTCAAGACTGAATTCAGTCTCCAGGATCCAGATGGTAAAGAAAACCAATCTGCACAAATTGTCCTCTGGTTTCTACATTTATACATCTGTACATGCATGTGCACAAATAAAATGTAATGCAAAATTTTAAAACAGACAAATAAAACAGAAACAACAAAGTGATGCATACTACTGCAATAAACTATGTTTATTGTGAATAATACAGTCATGCAAAAGTCACAAAGCACAATTTAAAGAACTTTAGCATTTCAGAAAATAGCAATTATATATGATGAGTAAGGAAAGGCTTTAACATTTGCTACTGTTTGTTTGTTTATATTGAGACAGGGTCTCACTGTGCATCCCTGGCTGTCATGGAACTCAGTTATCTGCCTACTTCCAAGGTGAATGCTGGGATAAAAAGTGTGTTCATCATTCCCAGCCAGTTACTTTACTTATTATAGGCTGATTATTTAAAGAACATAGATATTGATTTCCATTATTTTTGTGTGTATTATGTATTACATATGTTTCTGGTGCCTGCAGAAGTCAGAAGAGGGCACTGGATCCCCTGGAACTGAGTTCTGAGCTGCCACATGGGTGCTGAGACTCAAACTGTGCTCTTTAGTCGCTAAGCCAACTCCCTAGCCCTAAGTTACTTTAGAAGTAGTTTTTAAATGTTTGTATATGTAGTCATGTGTGAGTGCAGGTGCATATGCCTATGCACAGGAGGTTACATGAAAGCTTCGTGTAATCCCCCGGAAGATGATTTAACTCCTTGAAGATAGCATCTCCCACTATCTTGAAGTTCACCAAGTTAGGCTACCTTGTATCTAGATAGCCCCAAGGATCTTCCCAAACTTCGATTATAAAGAGCACACTATGATACCAAACTAACATTCTTATGTGGGCTATGGGCATTAAACTCAGATTGTGCTTGCAAGGCAAGTGTTCTTATTGACTATGCCATCCCTACCATAGTAGAATGTTTTCTCAAAACAAGGTAATTTTTTTCAGTAAGTCAAGATGAAAAAAACCAGGAGAAGTGAAACACAACTCACGTTTGCACAGTTAGCTCAGTGTCAAATGTCAGAGTGGTTCCAGTGTTAACCAGAAACACATACAACTTCATGATGATCTTTCTGGAATCTGTGAGCTGCACCTCACCCTTCGATGTCGTTCCTAAGTGGAAAAAAAAAAAAGGAATAATTCAAGAGTAAGTTCAAATACCTACATCACTATGATAGAACAGTCTTACTCTACAACAAAAATGTGTTGATTACACTAGATAGCTTGTTTGCATAAAGAGGCTACCACGAGAAAAACAATGTGTATAATTTTTCTTGTTTTTTCTACATTTAGAATTAAATCGGGAGGTCTGGAGTTGTAGTTCAGAATAACTGATTCCCATGTGGAAGGTTCTAGGTTTAATCCTCCGTTGAGGATTAAAACAACATAAAAACAATGTGTGTGTTATTGGCGAGGGGATTACATACTTGGGATTACTTACATAATCCCAGCACTCAGGGGGCTGAGTTGGGAAGAGGGCTGGAAGTTCAAAACCAGCCTGGGCTACATATTAATTAGGTTCCAGGCCAGCCTAGGAAGCAGTTATTTTGATTTCAAAACAAATAAAAAACAAATAAAAACCTAACACCCAAGACACTGCTCCATCTTCTTCTATTTTATGAAGTCAACAAAAATACAATTAGCCTTTATTAGGCTGGGAAGATGGCTCAGCAGGTAAAAGCACTTGCTGCTCAATCACGAGGATATGAGTTCAAATCTCAAGCGCCCATGTAAACAGCAGGGCAGGCCATGGGCAAACTGATAATCCAAACATTGTGAAAGGAACAGACAGGAAGCTCATTGGGGCCTGTATACTGCCAGGTTTAGAGACAGATCTTGTCTCAAAAGAATAACAGGAGTAGCAGAGCAATATAACTGACATCCTCCTCTGGCCTGGATGATGCCTCGATACAGGACCGTACATATACAACATACACTGTGCGCACACACACCCAGAAACAGAACAGCCACTACTTTCAAATTAAAGAGTCACCCGGCCCCCAATTCCTTCTACTTGGTTGCTGCTTAATCTGTATTCTATCTCCATAATGAGCTAGATTACTCCACAAGAACCTTTTCTCAACCCCCTTCTCACCCCCAAAAACCAGCAGCCAGAAGCTGGACAGATGGCTCAGTAGTTAAGAACATTTGCAGCTCTTGTAAAACCTAGGTACAATTCCCAGCTCTCCTATGGTGGTTCACAACTTTCTGTTTTTTTCCCAGAAGATTGAATGCTCTCTTCTGGCCCCTGAAAGCACCAGGCACAGGCATACATGCAGGCAAACACTTACAAACAGAAAATAAAAATAAACGCATCCTTAATTACAAAAGATCATCCTCTACTACTATCTATAAACTAGGAATCTCAAAATGGAAAATTTTAAAGCTACTCTGCCATTAACTTGTTTAATTTAAAAAGTCATTTATAAAAGTTTCATAATAAAATACGAAGACTGGACTTTAAGGTTGTCATTATTTTAATATTTTTAACAGAAAAGAAATAGAAGAAATCCATAAAAAATGATGAAATTAACTCTCAGACTAGTTATGTTTATGGTTTTCCCTTCTGGGTCTTCAAATAAAATTTTAGGTTAAAAAAAGGCAAATAAAGGTCTTAAAACGTGTCATCAGTGGATCAAAAACACAGCTATGATGGTCTAAGTGTGACTTACCTCCAGGTACTGTGAAGAGCACTACTACTTTTCTTAGAAGATTACAAGTGTCTTATATGTGCTTGCTTGATATTGGCAACTGAGTGGCATTACTGATGAAACCCAGAGAACTGGAAAAAAAGAAATTTCAAAGTCATTACAGAGAAATAATTCAGTGTCAAAACAATATAAAGTTAACCATTCTTTTCCATTATCTTTTCCTGCCATCTAGTAGAACTCCGCCTGACCCAGAACCGTTTTCCACCCGCATGTTCACTGAATCTACAGTTGTGGTGCAGACCTACAATGTCCACGAAAGACAAAACCCTCACCAAATCAACTCCCATAACTGCCTTTTCTGCAGCTTTCTTTCACACTTTAAATGTAATGATCAGACGGGTGTGGGGACAGGAGGTGAATCGGGAGATATTCAAGATCATATTGGCTACACTAAAGACAGGGTTAGAGCAACAATAGCAAGGAAGAGCCCACGCTGCAGGGTCAGGAAACACCCCATAATCTTTTTTGAAAAAGATGAATTATTTTCAGTTGTGTTTTGTTATGTGTGTGCATGCACTTGTGAACAGGCACATAAATACAAGTAACTACTACACCCAAAGGCACTGGAGCTACAATTTCAGGCAAGGCAGCTGTGAGACCACACCCAAAATCGTTGCTGGGAACCAACTCTACCAGAGTAGGCTTCACTTCTGATGGACAATCATCTTTAATACACTCTCATTACTTTTAGACACTTAAACCATTTCAATACCTAGGGTAGGCTAGATGGCCCAGAGTCACTTAAGGTCACATGATACAAAGCCTGATGGTAGATGGCAGAAAAAACTAAGTCCCTCAAATTGTCCTGTGAATTCCCACACATGAACTGTGACATGTACATACTCATATACATGCATATATACACAAAATAAAGAGTAAAAAATATATATAGGCCAATGAATTCTCAATGGATTGAATTTTGACAACTACATGACTCTAAACAGAACTTTTCCCAGCTGATCATCCTACAAAATACAAGGTCTAGATATAATATATTTGTTGCGTCATATAAACACAATTATATTTATATTACTCAGACATATTTATTACTCAGCAAGAGATAATTAATACAGTACAATCTCACCAAAGGTATGAGAGTAAGAAAAAAATTAATGTAAGAACATAGGTTGAGGCAGATAATACTGTAGGTCTCCAATGTCTCAGTTGGAATATCAGGCCCCCATCCTGTGTAAAATAGAACGTGTACAACTCCTATGGCTATAGATACTTATACTGCTGACTACCAACTCTCAAACCTAGCCCAAGTTTGAAATATCTATAAGAACCCTCTGAAGCTCAACATACGTGCATCTTCAACCTGTCTCTATGTAAAACTCATCTCCTAATTCTCCATGCTTTTAATTTTTCATTTGTTTACTGAATCTGCATTCACCTAATCATGCTATCTAGTGCTTCTTACAAGCTTTACAAACATTAGCACAGCTATCCTGATAATTTTCTTAAAGATTTATTTATTATGTATACAGTGGTCTGCCTGTGTATATATGCCAGCGCACCAGAAGAGGGCACCAGCTCTCATTATAGATGGCTGTGAGTCATGTGGTTGCTGGGAACTGAATTCAGGACTGCTGGAAGCACCGCCAGTGCTCCTAACCTCTAAGCCTCCAGACCCTATCCTGGCAATGCTAACACTGAAATAGTTAGATTATCTACCCCTATTCCTACTTTTACTGTAGTAAAATCAGATTCTCAATGCTTACAACAGCTGTTCAATCTGTCTCTTATTTCCTCATCTCTAATACACTATCTCTCACTGCCTTCAAAGACAAGAGTCTATATAGGAAGCAAGGCTGTTAGTAGTGTAGCCTGAAATCAACCCTGAAGCCACAGAGCAGGAAAACTGCAAGTTACAGGGCAGCCAGGGCCACACAAAAGAATACCCTCGTCCAACGTTACTAGGGAGGGACAATGACAAAGAGAAAGGTTCCCTGAACAGATGTTGCCCATGGCAGCTTAATCTCCAAGTTGTTTCCCTAGTAAAGGGAACAGAGACTGTCTCTGACATGAACTCAGTCATGCTGGCTCTTTGATCACCTCCCCACAGAGGAAGACAATGCAGCCAGTCCTGATGAGACCTGATAGACATGGGTCAGAGCAAGGAGAGGAGGACTTCCCCTATCAGTGGACTTGGGCAGGGCATGGGAGAAGAATGAGGAAAAGTGGGATTGGAAGATGAGGGAGGGGGCCACAGCTGGAATACAAAGTGAATAAATTGTAATAAATTATTTTTTTTAATTTTAAAGAAGAAAAAGACAAAGAGAACCTTCTTATAAATGCTAAATGAATACAAGTTCTCCTGCTATGTAAGCTTTATTAAAATCAGTTGATAGCAGCAGCCACCATTCTGTAAGTATTTACAACATCCTAGAAAGCTGTTTATATGTTTTCAAGTTGTTTGAAACAGGCATTCAGGATATAGGCCAGACTGCCCTCAAAGTCTTCATCCTCCTGTCTTGAGTTTCCAATGCTGGGATTATAGGCAGTCTTTACCATGTCGTTTTCTATGTTTCCTTAAATACATTCATTGCTCCTTGGGGGGGGGGGGAAGCCTTAAAGTTCATATTGTTATTTTAATATTGTAAGTTAATGAGTGCTGACTCAAAGTTACATAACCCAAGGCTTTTTAGCCGTTAACAATTACTGTAAATATTGAAGACAGCAAACTTCCTATTCTCATCCTTCTAGGCCTAAATACCAAATTGGCCAAACAAGCTGCTAAGTGTCATCTCTGAGCCTTCAGGAGGTAGCTCTCCCTGGTTAGAATTCTCCCAGCCCCTGTAGTTGTACATTCTTGTGGGATCACTCTTTCCTCCTGCCATACCTTCACACACAAACACACACCCATTTTCTTTGATAGACAATCACATGAGATTCATTATCCATTAGTTATGCTTTATGTTCCATGTAATTACAATTCCTTTTTTTTTTTTTTTACCTCTATTAAAAAGGGAGCTTTTCAAAGACTTGAACTTGGCTCAGCCCAATACAAACATGTAACTACCTAGCCAATTGTTGCAGACATAGCAATGCTGTAAGGGCTGAGCCAGTCTCAGA
>CM053750.1:43315250-43347165 GCA_028658305.1 Pachyuromys duprasi
ATTATGATATAGCCATGAACACATGGGGCCATAGAGTAGAATGTGGTAGCATCTAAATGAGAAGTGTCCCACAGGTTCACATATCTATCGGATGGTCCCTAATTGGTGGTACATTGGGGGGGGGAGGTTACATAACTTTTAGTCGGTGGCACCATGCTAGAGGAATTCCATGACAAGGAATTCCATGACAAGGAATTTGAAAATTCGCTTCACACTGCTCTTGAAGATCTCCGCTTCTTGCTCCTCTCCATGCCTCACCATCACGATATACTCTTAGCCCTCTACAATTATAAGCCAAAATAAACACTTTCATCTATAGGTTGTTTGGGGGGCATGGTACTTTATCACAGCAATAGAAAAGTAGCACATTAACACTGACTAAAAATTATTTCTAGTTAGAGTAAGTAGTCTTTTGCTGAATGTAGAAAACCCAGTAGGAATGACAAGTTGCTGTCTCAGGTAACACACCTGGGTCTACAAGTTAAGCATTATCACAAGAGCCTCACAGTCCGCAAAGCAATACTAATGTCTAACAAAACATTCCCCTTTGAGACTACACTATATGTTTACTTATTAGCACCCAGGGTTTAATCTCATAGAATACACTCGCTTCTTATATTTAGGATTCTTTCTAAAAGACTGATTTCTTAAGAAGTAAAACTGGTTTGTTGGTTTGTTTGATGTTAATAGCCTCACTATACAGCCCAAACTAGCCCTAAACTTGCCTCAATCTCCAAGTGTTGGGATTACAGGGACACACCACTATTCCTGATTGGAAACATTATTTCACAGCTACTAGATTATGTTACTAACTTGCTACTTTTATCAATTCATACTCCTCAGGTATGATTTACAGGGTTACCATAACCATGCCAGTAATAGTCCACTTTTTTATATTTGTATGCCATCTTTGACTGTCAATAAGGTTGTTACTCATTGAGATTCCCTACTGTGGTGCTTTCCAAGATTTGAATGCTTGGCCTAAAGGGAGTAGCACTACTGGGAGGTGTGGGTTTGTTGGAGTACATATGGTCTTATTGGAGGACATGTTTTACTGTGGAGATCGGCTTTGAGGTCTCCCATGCTCAAACTACGCCCCACTTGTGGCTACCTGGGGATTAAGATACTGAACTCTTGGCTCCTCCAGCACCTGCCTGGAGGCTGCCATGCTTCCTGTCATGATAATGGACGTTTACCTCTGAAACTGTAAGCCAGACCCAATTAAGTATTTTCCTTTATGAGAGTCACCCTTGTCATGGTATCTCTACAGTAATAAAACACCTACTAAACACATGAGGCACTATTTTAGACAGAGTATAACAATGCAATGACCAAGAAAGCATAGTCTCTAAACTAGTATAAACTTCAATCACTAGAAAAGAAAAAGGTTAACACGGTATTTAAAGATTAGGCAAGGCCACCGATACACAGACACAACTCATATTTTATACACATAAGTACCAGGCATTTGTTATTTAGCTCAAGTACAACAATTTCTAGAGATATGTTGAAAAGCAACCCCTGACCATACTTTCATCCATTGCTTTTTTCTTTGGTTGGTTTTGTTTGTTGTTTGTTTGAGACAGGGTTTCTCTGTATAGCCTTGGCTGTCCTGGAACGGCTCATTTGTAGACCAGGCTAGCCTCGAACTCACAGAAATCCACCTGCCTCTGCCTCCCAAGGGCAGAGTTAAAGTGCCTGGCTTCATCCATTGTTTGACAACTGCAAGGCTGATTGGAGATGACTACTGTGAATTCCAAGACTGACAGCTTTACTAAGAAGCTCCTTCTCGAATCTGCACCCTCATTCTCTACATGCTAATAATTGCAACTAACAAAGCCCTGCCCAAGAACAACAGAGAAACCAAGCCACATAATAAGGCTCCACCCATATCTGTGGCCTAAAAATGCCAGTGGATGGATTTTGGCCAAACGTTTTGTTTTGTTTTTTAATCCACACATCCAAGAATGTGGTAAGTAAAGTTAGCAATAATTGCTCTCACCAAGAGACTGTTACAATCATTTTGCTAAAAAGCTTTATATATATTGCTTCATTTATCACAACATGTAACACAGTATTACTGTTTGTAAATGAAGATTTAGAGTTAGCCTGTTCAGAGTTAGAAATGAAGCAAGGAAGAATTCCAGGGGCTGAACCCAAGTCACTAATACATAATTTCAAGTAAAAAAAAAAAAAAAATAGCAGCCAGACTAGGAAAGTTGGCACTCACACACTTCCAGTGTGTAAATTCCTAATACCTAGTAATATATATATATTTTTCTCAGAGATAAAAAAAATACCTAATACCTAATGGTAATGCCTAAAGAAGTAAAAGGGCGGGGCTGGAAATGTAGCTCAGTAGTAGACTACTTGCCAACCTAAGAGTATAGGGGAAGATTACTCTGGAAATGTTAATATCAACAGGGAATATAGTCCTTTCCAGGGTATTATTTCTCATGGCATCAATAAAAGCAAGGCAGCAAAATCAGGTTTACACACTCATTATAATGAAGAACCAACCAACCGCATCTGAAAAGAGTTCTGATCTCTGTCCTCACTATCAAATAAATCTCTAGGCATCTGGAATTTCACACGTAATGGGCTTCAAGTAACTAATGTCTCTAATGGAACTGATGACCTTCTGACACAGAAAGTACTACAGACTGAAAATGACAGTCAGAGAGAGAGACTCTAAATCAAGATCCTTTCCAGATTCTAATCTCTGCTTACCCTCTCTTTTTGGGGGGAAAAAACACCAGGGAAGAAAGTAAATCTCAGCAGCTGCTTAGAAGAGAAGAAAAGAAAAAAGTCACCTCACTTAAACTAAGCCACCACGGAGGCCAGACCCAAAGCGGACAAGCAGCCACAGAAAAGAGTAGGAAGCTTGAGAAAAAATTAACTCCAAAATGCTAGGGAAAGCTTGCTTCAGACAGACAGAAGAAAAAGGAAAAGTGTGGTTTTCTGAATAGTTAGAAAAGTGAGCAAGGCGACTTCTGAAGCTTTTAGCTGCAGGGCTATCGTTCTATAAGCAACAGCCTGATTTTATTTTGTATCCTTTGTAAAAGTTGTAACTAAGTACAGTGTTTTCCTACATTTGTGAGCTTTTCCACAGAAGTTTGGTGGTGCTCATCAGATGTTGGGGGTTTTGTCTGTTGACCTAAACCTAGAGAGAGGACCTGTGAATCACCATGCTGTCTTTCAGTCTCCAGAGCCTTTCCTAACTCAGGAGTTGGATTAACCCATTGACAATGTAGTTTCTAAAGGGGCCATTATAAGTGACTGAATTTACTCTAAAACAAAAATGTCCAAATCACATATGCCTAGAACATCTTAATGTTCCACGGGGCAAGAAAAACTAATTAGACCATGAAAAAAAGGCAAAGAAACCAAAATTATAATGGCTTTCATTAGTACAGTTTAATCATAAAAAATCATTAGAAATAACTGAATAATCTCAACCCCATAAAAACTCTTATGTCTATAACAATACCTTAAAAAACCAAACCAATCAAACAAAAACCCCTGGGGCTAGCTAGTAAGGTGGCTAGGCAGGTAAAAGCACCTGCCTGACAACCTGAGAACTGATTCCAACAGGTCGTCCTCTGACTCCCACAGACATAAGCTGTGTGTCCTTTGACCATATACACAAAACAAATAACTGTAATTTAAAAATTAAGATAAAACACCTTGGTAAACGAGTTTCAGAATCCATTATTAAAACTGGAGAAAGAAAAGTTAAGCTCTTACCCTTCTTACATGAAATGTGGTTCAACATAACCCACTACCTGACAACACACAGAATACTTACATTGAAAAACACCAACAAAGGTACCCGATGAAATATAAGGATAGTCTTTTCACTTTGAAATTACAGATCAACATATCAACAGATCATAAATATGATTCAATCCCTGAAATTACGTAAAGGTAGGAGAGAACCAACTCTAAAGTCTTTCACTCCTACTGTGAGACACTCATGTCATACACATGTGTGGTGTCCAGAATGTGTGTTGGTGCCTGAGGAGACCACACAGTTAAAGCAATCTGGGAAATTTTGACAGAGTAAGGAAAGCTAAAAGACATGAGTGGATCACTTGGCACTCTAGCCAGGGTATGATAATATAAACATCTCAAATCATTTAACTAGATACAGTTGTCTAATTTCTTGCCTACCTCCCAAAATTAAGGTTCCATACCGATCAACAATACAGTGACTACAGAAGAGATGAAAGCCTAATCAGTCACCATATGAAAACAATCAACTGAATATAGAATATAGGACATCAATCTAGCTTCTTCAACAAAACAGCCAAAATTTTTTTTAAAAAGCTTTTAATAAATATACAGACCTACTTGGGGAAAAAAGCCAAACAGCCAAAGAAACTAACCAAAGCCAAGTTTTAGAGGAACATTGAAATCTAAGCCTGAGTTGGGTACTAGATATTAAGAATTTCAAGCTGGAAGTTTGTTACCATGGAATACTTGCCCAGCATGCATAGGGTCTTTTAGTTTGATCCCTAGCACAAACCCCATTCATCCAAAAATTTTTTATAGGAAGTACCAATTTTATTTTTTATTTTTATTAATTATACTTTATTCACTTTGTATCCCCCCATAAATCCCTCCCTCCTCCTCTCCCAATCCCACCTTCCCTCCCCCTTCTCCAAACATGCCCCTCCCCAAGTCCACTGATAGGGTAGGTCCACCTCCCCTTCCATCTGACCCTAGCCTATCAGGTCTCATCAGGACTGGCTGCATTGTCTTCCTCTGTGGCCTGGTAAGGCTGCTCCCCGATTAGGGGAGGTAATCAAAGAGCAGGCGCAGTCCCTGTTCCCATTACAATGGAACCTACCTAGACTGCCATGGGCTACATCTGTGCAGGGGTTCTAGGTTTTCTCCATGCATGGTACTTGGTTGGAGTATCAGTCTCAGGAAAGACCCCTGTGCTCAGATTTTTGGTTCTGTTGCTCTCCTTGTGAAGTTCCTGTCCTCTCCCTATCTTACTATTTCCCACATCTTTCATAAGATTCCATGCACTCTGCCCAACGGTTGGCCATAAGTCTCAGCATCTGTTTTGATAGTCTGCAGGGCAGAGCCTTTCAGGGGCCCTCTGTGACAGGCTCCTAACTTGTTTCCTGTTTTCTTCTTCTGATGAGGAATGGATACAGAAATTGTGGTACATCTACACAATGGAATATTACTCAGCAATAAAAAAAAAAAAAGGACATCATGAAATTTGCAGGTAAATGGTAGGAACTGGAAAGGATCATCCTGAGTGAGCTATCCCAGAACCAGAAAGACACACATGGTATATACTCACTCATATAGACATATAAAATAGGATAAACCTACTAAAATCTATACACCTAAAGAAACTAATCAAGAGGGAGGACTCTGGCTAAAATGCATCCAAATTTTTTAATGATTATTATTTTTTTAACTGAAGGCTGGACACACTGCTGGGGGTTAAGAACTCCCACTGCTAATTTTCCTGGGGCCCTGAGCTCAGTTCCCAGCACCGTATTGGGATGGTGGTCCCTAACTCAAGCTCTAGACGGATCCATTGCCTCTGGTCTCCACTGGGACCAGCACACACACCCTAGGTACACACATTATTAAAATAGTATTTAGAAACGTGCTTTTGTTTGGTTGATAATGGTTTTGTAGATAGAAAAAATAAACTCTGAAAAACTACCATGTTAGAAGAGGAGGAGGTCCTCCCCTATCAGTGGACTTGGAAAGGGGAAGGGAGGAGATGAGGGATGGGGAGACTGGGAGGGAATAAGGAAGGGGGCTACAGCTGGGATACAAAGTACATAACCTGTGATTAATATAAATAAATAGATAGATAGATAGATAGATAGATAGATAGATAGATAGATAGATAAAAGAGAAAAACTACCATGTTAAATGATACTTGACTTAAACTATTAGTCTAATGAAAACAATAAGAAAGGTGAGCAAAAATGAATTTTGTTGAAAGATAAACAATGTTGAATGATGGCCCCCAGTAACTGAAAAGGATACAGAATATTCACTAAAACTGTTTACTTGTAAATTTGCACAATAAAACATTAAAGTAATAAATCAGTTTAATCATATTCAACATTCATACTAAAAGGATCAATGTATTATTATGAATAATTATAACTCTTTAAGCAATTGATAAGCAATTGAAGTCAAAAGATTGACCTCCCTTAATTCAGTAATTATACTAGAAAACCCACACCTTTTTCTTTAAAACTTCCATCAATAGAAATGCCAGGTTTAACAAGCACAAAGTCAAAAAACCAACAATGCCAGATACTGAATTTGTATTGCACAGTCTTTTGAACACACCAGCAGGAGGGAACTGATAAGCACAGACACCCATGCAGTACAATACAGAATAATAAGGAATAATAAGAATAAAGAAGAAGAAAGAATAATAAGGAAATAATAAGTACAATAATATAGAAATGATGGCCAGGCATGGGGGTGCTTGCCTTTAATGTCAGTAAATTCTCTTCAAGTTCAAAGCCAACCTGGTCAACATAGTTGAGTTCCAGGACAGCCAGGAATACAAAGACCCTGTCTAAATCCCTCCCTACAAAAAGAAAACCACTTTCCAAGGTGCTTAAAATACATAAAAAATACTTTACTATTATCATTAATAATAAACACGGGGTTACTCATTTTTGTGTAGGTATTGTAAGAAACATGAAATGTGTAGAGAAAATGTTGGAGTGTTTACAGAGAAAATTATGCAAAAATGACAAATATCTCTTAAATATTGGGTTAGCAACAGTCTTACAAAACAGTAAGCTTTTATGGAAACATACTACTTTTCTGATTTTGTTGACAAGGTCTGTCCTTGAACTTGTGATCTATCCCTGCTCTAGCCTGAGGAATGCTGGAATTACAGACATATACCACTGTGTCTGTTACCTTCCTGCCATAATATGTCCCCAATAGACACAAAAACTGAATGCTAAAAATAAAAAATTTAAAAATTAAAAAAAAGGTCAATAGATCTTTCAAATCCCTGTACCACTCTTTCTAGGCAGCAAAGTATTCTGACGTCCAGCTTTCTTTGCAAAAACATTCCTTGCAATGCCAAATAAGAAAAGGCAAGACAAAAGTCTAGCTAAAGCAAGATGAGAACTAATGGATGCTACTGAGATACAGTGTGGGTATACTAGTCTCCCATGGCCAGGTTTTTGTTTCTTGTGTCTGTAAAAACAAAACAAAACAAAACACACAAAAAACCCTGCAATATAAACGTAAAGTTTATAATAAGTTCTTGGTTCCCACTCCTCCTATCCATAGGACAAAAATGATATAGGTAGAAGTTTCCATCAATAAATTGCCCTTCTGGCTGTTTGCTTGTTTTTCGAAAGGGTCAAAGGAATGATTTCTCAGAAACAAACCCATCTTCTAAAAACCTGCTGAAAAGAACTGGGTCTACTGTGATACCTACATAAACTGGCATAGTGTCTGTATACTGGGCACACATATTAAATAAATATGTACTACATAATACTCCTGTTATTCATGATGTACAAAAACTAATTCTTTCCCACACTTTACTGGCCATCGTTACTCATGCTGATACACAGAATACTCTACAAGCCTTCCAAAACCAGGCGTGGTGTTACATGCCTTTAATCCCAAATAGAGGCAGGTGGATTTCAGTGTTGGTTTGAGGCTTAGCTAGGGATACACAGCAAGACCCTGTCTCAAAATAAATACATTTCAATTCATTAAGACTGAACTTACAAATTTTATATCCCATGAAATCTCAAGGAGAATCAACATGCTCTTAAATTATATAAGGACTGAGCATGTATCATTCTTAGCACACCATTTTTAGCTAATCCATGAACATAAGCAGAAATACAAGTAATATCAAGTAATGTCTAATACAAAGAGTCTGTGAACATCCTGTATCCAAGGCAGAGAATAAGCAATAAATACACTTTACTAAAAAAGTAAAGAGTAATAATATATAAATAATCTCAGGTTCCTATAAGCACACTGTATACAAATCAAGCTTGTACTTTGCATCAACACCTAACTAATGTAAGAGGTATTTAAAATTTTCTCATTCTCAGGTAATACCCAGCTTTCTATCTTTAAAATTAAAAAATCAGAACCAAAAAAAAAAAAACGAAAGTTATTTTGACTAGTTGGTGCCTACCTACTCGAGAGTCTACAAGGTAAGGTATATCCTCAAGCCAGCTTTAGGGAAGCAGACAAAACTGGGACTATCTGAAGGGTGTACTACCATATTTGGCTCTAAAAAATGTGGGGGAGGCAAGCTCTGTGGCAGCAACAGTGTGAGGGGACCGAGAGCATTCTGTCACAGACAGATCAAGACTACCCAGCTTCTGTCAGACAGTCTCTTCCATCACAGAACCTCTTCTTAAAGCTGCCATCTCCACAGACTGTTTCTAGTTTGGGGTAACTTCTTTATTAGCCAAAAAATATCCAGACATGTACATTAAATAAGAAATGGCAGAGGCTAGAGAGATGGCTCAGCAGTTAAGAGCACTGGCTGCTCTTCCAGAGGTCCTGAGTTCAATTCCCAGCAGGCACATAGTGGCTCAAAACCATTTGTAAAGGAATCTGATTCCCTCTTCCGGTATGCATAAAAGAGCACTCATACGCATAAAATAAACAAATCTCTAAAAACATAGTTTCCGATCATGTGGTTCCCTGATCCCAATATCGAAGAGTCATTACGTCTCTATATCCTGTCTTCCACTCTACTCCTGTCTAATTAGCACTTAGTTATGTATACCTGAGCCTGACAATACTAACAGCAGGAGACCAACAGAACAAGCTTGAGTCTGTTTTAATGCCACACTACTCCCAACCAAAAAACTTCATAAAACCTACTTAACACACATCTTTAGATGGCCACTCCACCCGTATCCCCCTGTGGTTCCCTATGGCCTTTAAACTTCTGAGAGGAATAAGCCCTAGTTCTTCACGCCTTTATTCACATCCCTCTACATTGTTGCTTTATAGCTAAGAGCTGCGTTCCAAACTCTCCTATCTACAGTGCAGCAAAAACATCCCACTACACCTTCTCTACTGCTGCCAGGTATCTTAAGTTGCCCAAATTGTATAGCAAATGACAATAAAAATTTTGCTTGGTAAACTTTTTTGCATGTTTATTTGAAACAGGGTCTTAGCATGTATCATGATAGTCTCAAACTTGAAATCCTCCTGCCTCCATCTCGCAAGTTAGGCTAGCAGGTGGATGACACCACTCTCGGTCCTTTAAATGCTACAATACCTAACATACATAATGGACAATCAATGATGTCTGAGGCAACAATGATGTCCAGATTAAGCATCCTAACTATGAAATAAAAACCAAATATCTCAAAAAGAGAATTTATAGAAATACTATTTGTCAAAATAAGCTGATACAAAGCTGAGGTGTCATTCTCTTCTTAGCAGTCTGTTTAAAGCGCAGTGTGTATGCAATCTCAGCACACAAGCAGGTGCAGCTGGAAGCTTGTTCCAGGCCATCCAGAAACACACAGCCAGCTACAAGCTAGGCAGATGACAATTTCAAAATAAAACAAAAACATATTTTTTAAAATGTCAAGAATCACTAGAGGTGGTTCAGCCGTGCAGAGCACTGGCTGTTCTTGCAGAGGGCCTATGTTTTATTCCCAGCGTCACAGTGAGGCTCCTAAGAGTCTGTAACCGAAGGTCCAGCAGATCCAACGCCCTCTTCCTACCTCAAATAGGACCAAGTACCGATGTGGCTGGTACACAGACATACATGCAGGCAAAATGCAGCTATACATTAAAAAAATATTTTTTTGAAACTAAGTAACCAAGTACATAGGTAATTAAAGTCTTGGCTTATTAGCAAGCTAGCCAGTTTTGGCAAATCTGCCTTTTTGCAAAAGTTAAGAGGTACATGAATCACTTATCCAATGTTCTAAAAACTGCTATATAGTCAGAGTACGCATAAAACCAACTTCTTACATACTTGCTTAACAAATTTTAAAATTTTTGTTTCTAGTGACAAACTTCAGTATTATCTTTTAAAACCTCATTATATAAAATGACTAAGTATCAAGAGACAAGGTATGCAAATACTATGCTAGGTAACAGACAAGAATCCACACAAAGGCTTAAGAATCCATACAAAGGTAGCACAATTAAAAAAAAGGAGGGGGGCAATTCTCAGTCCTGCTTGTGGACAAGAATACAAGCCCTAGTGCCATGTTTGCCTGCCTGCTGCCAAGCTCCCTGTTGGGGTCACAGACTCACCATTTCAAACTGAGCCCACAATAAATTATCTTCTATTAACAAAAAAACAAACATGCAAAATCAAGTGCAGGTAGAAACTAAGTTTATCCTCACTGAGCACACATATATAAACAATATAAATGTTCTTAGAGTGAATTGCTGATGGGAGTTATCAGTGGAATACTTTGTACAGTACTTAAAGAATTGCTTACTTACTGCTTTTATCTGAAGTTCTCTCAGTACTTTGGCCTGAGCTCTGGGAGTTCCAAGTATGTATCACCGTACCTACTCATAATTTTCTTTTTATTTTGTGTGTGCAGAGCTTTTGCCTGCATTTTTGTGAGCACATCACACGCATGCCTGGTGCCTATGGAGGGCAGAAACTGTCTGATTTCCTGGAATTGGAGTCACAGAAGGCTGTGAGTCCCCATGCAGGTGCTATGAATAAAATGTGTCCTCTGGAAATGTAACAAGTGCTCTTATCTGCTGAACCATCTCTTCAGCCCCCCACCAACCCCCAAATCCCAACTCCTATTATTTGACTACCTGCTTAAGTAGTGTTTATGCTCAATAAGACAAAACTATTAATATATATTTCACTGAGCCAACACTAGAGAGAAGTATCAAAACATATTAGTCATGCTCAAACTTACTCGTGAAAGAGATACACAATTTTAGGATTTCAACAGGAGGAGTGAAAAGTTGAGTTTATTTTCTAATGGCAGTATTATGTAGCACCTGCGTGACCCCCGCACTCTGGAGCCTAAATACCCTAGAGTATGGGTTACGGGATATGGAGTATAGGGTATGAGATATGAAGAATATGGGGATGGCCCGAATATACAGCCAAACCATATTTCAAATAAAAAATCTAGTTACCAAAAAAAAAAAAAAAGGGACGTAGAGGAAGGCTTAAGGAAAATCTACTATCTGGATATACACACTAAATTAAAAGAGAGCTAAGATGGCTACAAGACACCATTTTTAGTGTTCGGATTGCCACCAATTATTAAACGTTGAAAATGTTACTAGCAGCCGGGAAAGGTGGAGCACACCTGTGATCCCAGCACTCAGCAAGGCAAAAACAGGTGCATCTCTGTGAGTTTCCTTTTCTTTCCTGATTTCGGCAATTGAATCCAGTAGATGCTAAGGAATAGCTGCCCTGCTCACTAGTAGGGATGGTGAATCATGTCAAGAATCCTAGCATTGGGATACAGGAGTAGACCTGGGCCTCACAGGGTGACTTGACCCCAAAAGGGTTTGGAGGTATTAAGAGCTTGCCCAGTATGAGCACAGATGAAGTTCTGGGTTCACTACCCAACACTGTATAAGCCAGGTGTGGCAATAAGTACCCCAGTAAGCACAATACTTGAGAAGCTGGAGGCAAGATGATCCTAACTTCAAGGTTATCTACATAGTTTAAGGCCAACTATCTACAGTTTAAGTTGAGCTACTAGAGACCCTGTCTAAAACAAAAAGCTAAAACCACATAAACTGCTGACCTACACATACATACCCAGCCAAAAAACCCCAAATTTCAAATTGATGCTTTCCCTTTAAATCTTTTCCCTCACTTTATTGTGTATAAAACTATCATTCCCTGACACCCAAACTCATTTCCATTTAAATTCTGTCCATCTTTTAAAATGTAACTCCTAATTTTCAATGGCATAAACTTTGGAGTCTGCAAATTTTAACTTTCTATTCCACTCCAATCCTTCAACACTCCTACAAGCTGGCATCAAATTGTTTCTCATTACCATTCCCTGCCTTTTCTGAAGCTATCCTTTGTGTGCTAAAGGTTTAGCTAGGCACCCTAACAATTCCATTTACTTCCTTTATTTAGTTGGCAACCCCACTGCATATGTGAGCTTGACAACTATGAAACATAATTAACCTACAGAGATAGTGTTTGGAACAAGATTTATCTCTATTTAGATTCTATCTACTCCCCTGGAACTCAGTAATTCAACATTTGAGTTTATGATCTATAACCTGAAATGATACCTTTATAAAGCTGGTAAGGAGAACAATAATGTACATTAGAATCCTTTACAGTGCCCAGGAGTGAATTAAAAAAAAAAATCACTAAAAGTGGTGGATATTAAGCTTCAATATTTAATAGTGTCATAATTAAATCCAGTTCCCTTTTCCAGAAATATTATCAAAGGATCCCATACAAAAAGAAAACTATACCAACATTTTACATTTTCAGAACAGGTAAAAATCCCTTCACCACCAATCTCTGCTTATCTGAATTTTATAGTCTAAGTATGGTCCTATCATCATTTCAGAGAAACTGTCCCCCACTCCAGGTGACCCACAGAATTCTTTTCCCCTCTCAAAAAACAGACCTAACTACTACAATAAGGTAGTAAGGTAGTAGGAAAAGAAAACCCACACAAAAGGACACTCTGCTCCTCCTAGTTAGATCCTTTGCATTTATAATTGGTTAAAAATTATGAAGGGAAGAGCTGTAGAGATGACTTAGCAGTTAAGATCTGTTCTGGTCTTTCAAAGGGCCTAGGTTTAGCCAGATATGGTGACACAGCCCTGGAATCCCAGCACTCTGGGAGGCAGAGGCAGGTGGACCTCTGTGAGGCCAGCGCGGTCTACAAAGTGAGTCCAGTACAGCCAAGGCTACACAGAGAAACCCTGTCTCAGAAAGAAGCGCCTAGGTTCAACTCCCAGAATCCATACGCCAACTCCAATGGCTACATACCCATACCCAGCCAAAAAGTCCAAGTTTCAATTTCATGCTTCTCCTTTAAATCTTTCCCTTCACTTTACTGTACACAAAACTATCATTCCCAGTATCCAAACTCATTTCCACTTAAATTCTGTCCATCTTTTCCTTTAAAATGAAAATATAAATGTAAATTCTAAAAGAATGTAAAAATTCTTTTAAATCTTTCCCCTCACTCTATCATTCTCCTGGTATCAAAACCCATTTCCACTTAAATTCTATCTTTTCCTTTAGAATGTAATTCCTAATCTTCTATGGCATAGCCTAGAGTCTGCAAATTCTTCCAACTTTCTCTTCTCCCCAACTCCAATTCCAGAGTCTCCAATTCTGCATAACATAATTTAAAACAAAAAATAAAAACGATCCCATTATATTTATACAGAGTATGTAGGTGATGCCTGACTTCCATGTCTATATATAAAATAACCAGCGCTGGAGGTCAGCCTGGTCTACAAAGCAAGTTCCAGGGCAGCCAGAACTACATCCTGAGCACCTCTTTCAACATTAATGTATTAACTGTCTAGTCAACTTTTCACAGCTGGGGTAATTCAAATTTTCCTCTTGAAAATTACTACTGTGAGGACAGGGTCCACCAGTCTAGCCTTACCATCAACTTTCTAAAATACTAAAACCTCAGAATTAGCTTTCTTACATAGGGGAATTAAAGTGAGAAACTCCAAATAAGACACTTTGATTTCTAACACTAAACAGTCACTAGACTCCCAATATTGGGGGAGAGGTGAGCTAAATAAGCCATGTATGACACTAAGTTCTGGGAATATAAATATAAGTGCTTTCAAGTTTAATAAAGCACGAGATCTAGATGTTACCAAAGAAAGCAAACTAAAGGCCTCAAAGAGAAAAGCAATTTAAAATAATTGTCTTGTTTCTAATTCTGCAAACTGTTCTTAGCAATTTTATCACTCTGAGTGATCACTGGTTGCTGTATCAATGAAAAATAACATCCGCCCAAAGCAAGAACAGAGGGTCAGCCTCTGCAAATCAGATGCACACCCATATAACGCCACTCTTGATCTGCCAAGAGAAAAAGAGTAAGACAGGCATCTTCTTCACATTCTACAAAACAACCTTTTTCATAAAGGTTCATAGTCTAATGTGTATAGTCTCTGACACTAGACAAGCATGCTCAGATAAGCATCAAATGGAGATAAAATATGGAAGGCTTGTGATCAAAGCCAGAGCAGAAATGGAATTGAGAAGTATGTCCTTAAGATTTATTCTTTGAACATACAGAAGGCACATATATATACACAATAATGATTTATAAAAATGAGGCCAGGCCAACCATAGTTAAGTGCCTATGTCTTGTCTGTCTCTCCCTCCTTCTCTACACACACTCTAAATAAAAATGTATGTGAACATGAGTGCAAGTACTTAAAGAGAACAAAAGATGTTGGATCCCCTAGGGCTGGAGCTACAGGTGGCTGTAAGCAATCCAGTGTGGGTGCTGGGACTGAATTGGGGTCCTCTGGAGGAGCAAGTGCTCTTAACTGTTGATACATTTCCAGCCCCCAAATTTTTAAAGATTACACTTATTCATTTTATGAGTACACTTGCCACAGTCCATGTAAAAATCATAGAACAAGTCATAATATCCAGTTCTTTCTTTCAATCTTGATGTCATACATACTAATGTATACTTGCCTGGACTACATAATATGGAAATCATTCCACACAAGGATATTATCATATTTCTTATTTTGGTGTCCTACCTAATTCATCAAAACTATATAAAATTAGTTAGCTATTTTACTTTAAGTTGTATAGTAAGTAAGAAACAAACCCAAATTACCTATACATACTACTGATTTAGCTTTTATTCCATTAAACCTAGACTATATTCATAGGGCAGTATCCAAAAAGCAGCGTCAAATGACCATGGAAAAAACAGTATAGTACTGAATTCTTATTTTGATGCATATTCTGTGGGCAGTTACTCAATTTTTGTATGGGTAGTGAAGAAAAAAACTGATGTAGACAGTCTCAAATTGTAACAAGATGAAAACAAATCACTGTTACTTTTTCATAATTACAAGTCAATAATATTCAAAACAGCAAAATCATGTGTGAATGTAAATGTAACTTTTATTATCCAGATGTAATTGTTGTCTGGAGGCTTACTGCCTCTGTCTGCTAACCTAGGTCTGGAAGCTTCTGACCTCCATACAATCTAATCTAAGCTTAGGATGTTTCCAGCCTCTGAGACTTACTGCTGAATAAGTTTACCCTTTCTGGCTCAAGCTCCTCTCTAATCAGAGTGATTCAAACTGGCTTCTCTCAGCTTGACTGAATTGCTCAGGTTAGCCTAATGCTAACTTTGGGAATGTTCTAATCTTCTGGGTCCTTCATTCTTTGGCTCGTCACTGTTTGGGATTAAAGGTGTGTAACACCACACCTGGACCTAAGCTTTTCTTTACCTAAAACTTGCTAGATAGCAGGCTGGCCTTAAACTCAAGAGATGTTTCCCTCTGTCTCCTTGGATTAAAAGCATATGCCACCACCACCCATCATTGTCTGCATTTCATTGGAATCACAGAGACCTAGAAAGATGTGATCTCTTGCAATGATCTGAATTAAAATTCCTCTACAGGGAAAAAAAACGTTAATTTTATAATCTTCAGGCACTCATTAACACCTGAGAAAGCTGAAACTACTTATAAAAAGCTGCTTGTGGGCATGCAAGTTCCACACAGCTTTACAAAAACTCACTAGAATCTTTAGAGAAGAGTGGAAGGAAAATAATGTTCTAGGACCCTGCACAATGACCAATTTTATAAGCAAGAACACTAGAAAAATGTGCTAATATTATGTTTTTAATCTTAAAAAGTACACTGTTCAACCTCATATCCTATAATCTGCTTCTCTTTTCTAAACCAGCAATTGGTACTTATCATTTTGCCTCCTTTAAAATGTCCAGTTGTCATATAAACACATACAAAGCATGTATTAATCCTGTTCACTGGTGCATTCTTGAATACAACTGCACTTTGTAGGTTCAATTAACATTTGGGAGATAGACTAGGGTCCAACTATTCCTCAGACTTGCTGGATCTACTGACACTCAACTCTGCCATTACACATGCAGGGCCCATATGGTCCTCTTTTTTTAAACAACTCTTTCTACTACTGCCCCTTCCTCCCGGTCCATTTTCAATAACCTTTCTCAAGGATAGGCCTTCAATCAGCCTTTTCTATTTCTTCTCTCCCTTACCCCTCCAAAAGTCTTTTTGTCAAGTTGTCATTCTTAAATTTTCCTGGGTCTTTAACCCCTTATCTAAAGTTTCAAACCCATCCTCCAATACACATAGACACACACTCTTCATAACCTTCCTTCCTTCTTTCCCTAAGCATCCATTATATTCTTACTTTTCTTTTGAATGATAGAAAATTGAGTTTGTTTGCTGCTCCATACTTACCAAAACTTATCAAAACTATGAGATGTGTTGGGTATAACAGCTCTAGCAAAAGGAGACCAAGAGCTGGAGGCCAACTTGAACTACACAATATGCACCTTTAAACAAAGCTTGCTTAGTCAGGTCTAACAGTGGCTCAGGGATGTAGCACTTTGCAGAGCAAATTTGGAAGCTCTAAGTTCTAGTCCTAGGAGTACAAACAAACAAGGCAAGAGACAAAAATACAATGGTAGTGAGGGTCTCAGTTCTTATGTCTTTTTTCCTTTAGCTTTGGATTTATATTTAAAGTCAACCTGCTGTGCATGCTAACCCTGATGCTTGTCATAAAGAGCCAAAAAACCTCTCTTCTCTCTAGGCAGAGGACTGCTTCACTGTCTTCCCTGATTTCCAGTAACACAGAAAGATTCAGGCTCATAATAGCTCACAATTTAATTCAAAACAAATTAAGATACTTTTAAAATATGTCCTAAGTCGACTAACTAATTACATTAGTAGATTTATCAATGCAAATACTACATTTTGTGTCTGACACACCCATGACATAACTATCTAATATCATCTTTGCTGTTTTTTCAAGACAACATCTCCGTTTCCCAAGGCCGCCTTAACTCACTATGTAACTCAAATAGCCTAAAGCTATCCTCCTGTCTCTGCCTCCAGGAGATTCTAGCTAGATTCTAGATAAAGTTTAAAACAAAGATGTAAAACGCTAAAAGACAAACATGTAAATGGAAACCGAAGATTCATGCCACATTTTGTAATAACACTAAGTAAAATGTTCTCACAAATAGCAGCCCATTTATCGATCTAATAATCCAAAAAAGAAAAACACCTACTTAAATACAGTAACGACATTTGATTAAGCACACATGCCGGTCCATTTTTAGGCTGCTTCTAAACTGCTAGCTTTGCAAACACTCAGATAAGTAAGTCTCATCGGCCTAAAGTCCTTAAAAGAAAATGGTTTGCAAAATGGGCAATTTTTAACGCTTATAACAGACATGACAACATCCCCACCCAACTGAATGTCTTGCAAGGACTTTATCAGTGAGTGAGTGCACGAGTGTTCGGTGGCAACAGGCCTATACCAGTGCATGGAATAATCACACTTTAAAGACTCATGACGGAAAGGGCAGGATTACGAAATCATATAAATAGTCACCATAGCACATCCACCACTCTGCAGAGAAACTATCAGACACTACGTCCGGAAGCTGTCATTTTTACCAAGTTTTGGAACCCGTAAACACCCCCACCCCAAATCCATCAGTGGGGCGGGAGGAGGCTGAGTCATTCCGAGGAGTAACTTTACACCGATGCTCGCACTCTGGGGTCGGGACAAAGGCATCACCTCTAGGTTCCTCCCCTCCGTGCACTCCGTTCGGCCGCGGCCCAAACCCTCTCGGATTTCCCGAGGCCGACTCGAAACTGCGCCGGTCCCTGGCGGCGGAGGCCGCACTTCAGGCCTCCGGGGAGGACCCGCGCCACACCGCTCCCGCGACCCTGTCAGCGGCCGGTGGGCCTCACGGTCCCCGCAGGGCTGGCGCGGCGGCGGCGACCCAGCGAGCCGGTGCCAGCCGACGCTCCGGCGGTGGCGTCAGGTGCCTACCTGCCCGACCCGAGCCCGCCGCCAGTCGTGGGCAGGGGCCGCACTTACCCGGCAGCGCCTCCTCCGCCCGCGGCAGCAACACAGCCGGCGGCCCTCCGCACCATCTTCTGCCGCCGCCCTGGCCTCGGCGGCGGCTACCAACCGCCCCTGCGGCGCCGCCAACCGACACAACCGTCGGCGCCCGGCCGCCGAGCGCCCGGCGCGGCCCGGAGGTCCGGCGGGATGGGAGTCGGGTGCAGCCGCTGCTCCGGCCCCTCGGCTCCGCGCGGACACCGCAGTCCGCGAGCCGAGGCACTGGCACCCGAAGCGGCCGGAGCTTAGCAGGGCTGGGTCACAGCCGCCGTGGGGTTTGTTATTGTCGACTCGGCCCTTCCGCCGCAAGGCACGCCGGGAGACGGCCGCCGGGGGAGGGGCGCTCCTGGAGGCGCAGCCGGCCATCTGCGCAGATCCGGAAGTCGCCGGGATGCCTCTACCGGCGCGGCTGGGCCGGAGAGGACGGTGCCTGGCTGGCGGCTCGTCTGTCCTTCCCTGACCCGGGAAGATATTCCGGTGCTCGCCGTGGACGGCCCCAAGGAGAGCTTGACCTTCTGGCCGCGGTCGGCTGACCCCGCCAAACCTGGAGCAGCCCCAACCAGGGAACCCGAGGCTGGAGTGAGAATCAACACAGCTCTGGGGCCCTTGTCGGCCGCCCCGGGGTCCGTGACTGGGTCAGCCGACTGCCACCTGGGTCACTCCTACCCCGGCCGCCGGGATGGCAAGCAACTAGGAAACTATGCTTGGCATCTTTGCAAGGGTGGGGCGGCGCAAAGTCACACCAGGTAAGTAAAGAGCACGTCCAGGAGAGACGAAGCAAAGTGGACTGGACTGTAAACAGCACGACGGTAAAACATTGAAGTCAATAATGGGTCGACAGCATCAAGATTGGAGAAAAGAATGTCAGTTTGGGAGAAGATGGCATTTGTATTCGGGCTCAAAGACTTGAAGCTACAAAACTTGAGTATTAAAATCTGATGAGCAGATGTTACGTGCAGACTAATTACGCGACATAAACTGCTTAAATTGCTATTTCCAGGAATGCCTGGTAGGAATAAAATTTGTAAGAGTGCTCTCTAAGTTAACAATGAGACATAAAGAGTAGAAGCCTGAGATCTTAAGCCCTTTATATATTGTGGTGGAGACTGGTAAACACTAGTAAACATTAGCTGCATTTCAAAGTTGTTTTGGAAAGGAGCTTGTTTATATCACTTTGCTTTTAATTTTGTCCTATCGCAGAAAAATCTTGTCTGTGATTTTTGGCATGTTGTTATGTATATTGAGTGTTGTATTTTTTTAACTGGAATTTTATTATATTACCCCAGCAAATAAAGCAAAAATGGGGGGGGGGCACTAAATTATTATGCACCAGTAGAATTGGCAACACTAAAGAAAATTTTCCGATCAAGCCTTTGGCAGAGAGCAAGAAGTGATGACAGAAATGGAGGAGGTTGGTGAAACTTGGAGAGGACAAGAGCTCCACAAAGACCAAACTGAGCAGGGCACAGGGGCCTCCTATGAGACGGTTTCTACAACCAAGGGCTAGGTGTGGATGTGGCCTGGAACCCCTGCTCAGATAGGGCCCATGATAGCTCGGTGTAGGACTAAAGACCCTATTCAGGGAAACAGGGACTGTTTCAATCTTGAACTTGATGGCTGACTCTTTGACCCTCCCCCATACAAGCCAGCCGGGGAGTGACAGACTGGCTAGACCTCAGGGGAGGACATTGCAGCCAGCCCTGAGGGGACAGGATGAGCTGGGGTTGGATGGAAGGGGAGGAGGTCCTCCCCTGTTGGTAGACTTGGAGGGGGCAGGGAGGAGGGAGATGTGGGAGGGTAGGAGGGAATGAGGGAGGGGGCTACGCCTGGGATTCAAAGTACCTAACCTGTGAAAAATAAATAAATTTTTTAAAAAATAAATAAATAAATTTAAAAAAGAAAAAGAAAATTTTCATTAGCACATCAAATTAACACACATAAGCTGTGTGGTGTGGAAGAATGGAAAAAAAAAACAGGGCTGATGAGGTGGCCCAGAGGATGAGGTCATCTGCTGACCACCAAAGCTGAAGACCTCAGTTTCATCCTAGAACAGGCATGGTGGGAGGAGAGAACCACTACTTGAAATTCACATACACTCCAGGGCTTGCATTTCCCCACAGCTAATCATTGGCTTTCATCGGTGCAAATGCAGTCCAAATTGCAACTGTTAAAGCACCACATATCCTTATGACTATCTGTTAAAAAATAATATGATGTGCTTCTCCCAGACTTCTTTGGGAAACTGTTACTATAAATGTCTGATTTTTGTTTTAAACTTACTCCAATATAAATGTTTAGAGTTTATATGCAATAAATAATTGCATATAAGACTAAGGCGAAAATGTTACTTGAATTTTGTTAGTTACACTTTTGAGTACATAGAAGATAAATGTTACTAATTATGCATATCCTTAAGTCTTCTGTCACAAGCCATTTTCCCTCATTCTCTTGAACATTTGATTCTTTAAAATAAACAAGAACTGACTCTTCCTGCAACACCACCTGAAGCTTCTTAATCCAGCCTCGTTTTTGGCTTCTGAGCTTCTCAATGAAACTGCAAACAGATTTACAAGGACCTTAAAATTATATTTTATGGACAGTGCTAAAACTTTAACTTACTAATGCATGGGCCATTCTTAATTCTCACTTTTTGTGTTGACGCCTTCATGCTGCTTCTAAATCCCTGTCCATTTACTTGATTTTCTCCCATCCTCAGGTAATAAAATACTATGAATGATGATGCAAAGATTAGGTGCTGTGTGAGATGAGAAAGCTATTTATTGTCCTCCACTAATTTTTAAATTTAATATCTGTAAATGTTAATTTTCAGTAAAGGAAAGTTAAGTGAAGATGCTTTCTACCAAAAAGTGACTCCAAGATATGTGATATAACAAGCCCATGCACATGCGCACAAACACACAAGCGCACACACTAAAAAAATATAATTTAGTCTGGTATAGTGGCACATGTTTGCAATCCCAGCACTTGGGGGAAAAAGGGGGGAGGCAGATATGCAAAGTGAGTCTAGGACAGCCAAGGCTACACACACAAAACAAAAGTGATTTACTTTAGAAGTGTAGGGGGATTATTCAGAGCATTGATAAACACCTGAGTACTTCAAATCATTCAGATTGTTAAATCTATTTTTCTTAGCTTTAACTTTAGTGTCTCCTGGTCTTTATCTGACACATCTGTAACTCTGGGTCTTTTACGTGTCTAACTTGCTGATTGTAAACTCCTGTTGAACTATTAACTCTATGTCCCCCATAATGATATACTCTCAGTACTTGCATTTGTTGACAGCACCTCACATGCTCCAGCATGTTTAGGTTGGCCTTGTACTAGCCTTCATTATTTTTCTATCAAAAACTATCAAATGATGTCTCTCCCCTTCCTAAGAATTTTCAGTGATTTTATTTTGTATATGGATACAATTTGAACATTTTAGGATAGCACAACAAATCATACCTGGATTGGGATTAGATGCCAACTCATCTCACTATAGTTGATTAATTTTTCCCCTTCTTATGAATCTTTAAATGGGATGAATTTTTAAATTCATAAGATTCTGGAGAAATTGATGGAAATAACATATTTATAGAATACAATAAATTTTATAAATATTAAAGGTCATGTAAGTTTCTATGAAAAAAAATCTGTCCTCAGATGTCTCAAAGGCCACTAGTAGTAATACAAAAGTGCAGGCTTAGCTGAGCATTTGGGAAGTAAAAGCAGAAAGATCAGAAGTTTAAGGATATTCTCTATATGATCAGTTAAGAGACCAGCTTATGATCTGAGACCCAGTAAAAGAAACGTTAGTGACAAGTTTATATGGCATTAATCTTTTACAGAAATCTCCTAAGGCTAGGGAGAATCATTGCACACACCTATTTTTTGTCAGGTCTGCCTAATTTGAAATTCCACTCAACATATATTTTATATTTCGTAAACAGTTATTGCCCTAATTTAAGATGGTCAATAGTAGTCACTTAAATTGTTCAGTTATGTTTATATATTTGGCTTTATTCAGTACATATCAAAATTGAGCCTGTTTTAAGAGAGGTGAAATACTGGTTGAGATTTTGCTCTTAAGATTGTAACCATCATGGCAGAGAGCTGGCTCAATGGTTAAGGGCACTGCTCTTGCAGAAGACCATTTGCTTCAACACCCACCTGGTGGCTCACCAACTTCCATAACTCCAGTTCTAGAGCATTTGATACCCAGTTCTGATCTCTTTGGGCACCAGACATGCAAATAGTGTAGGCAAAACACTCATAAGGGATCATAACTCAATCAACTCTTGTCAGGCAGTCTTGACAGTGCTGTGGGCACCAATAATGTGTTGAGTGTGTTGACAGTACTGTGTTCAGTCTTTTAGGAGACCTTAAAGCTCCCCTATGCAGTTGGTTTGTTGTACTCAGAGTTGTTACTAATGGTAATGATAGTTAACTTGAGTGACTTCAAGGCCTGTGAAGACACTCAGTGGACCTGTGGCTATTGAGTAGCACTGTCTAATGCTGCAAAACATGCAAAAAAGGTAACTCTCCCACCTTTAATTTTCTGAAAGTTTTAAATCAATAAAGTGAGATAAGGCTTTGTTTCAAGTTTGAAAGAGTACTCATAAGATTATAAAACATTAGTTTTTATATTCATTATCTCCAAATTTACCAAAATGAGTATCCTGTCTGCATGTATGACCATGCCCCATGTACATTTTGGAATTGGAATCCCGGATAGTTATGAATGCTGGGAACTGAGCATGCTCTTTGGAAGAGCTACCAGTGCTCTAGATAGCTCAGCCTCCCTCTGGCTTCATATTTTAGGATTTTTTGACATCTCTGGCATCTATCACCTGATAGCAGTGGCACTCATAACTTCAGATACTCCAGAGCTCCCTAGAGGGAGAGAAGGAACCCCTTTCCTGATTAACAACATTAGTAAGTCCTGTATCTGTACCTTGAGATCTGGTACAACTACTGAAACTGTTTCAGAAAAACACTAGAAGACAATGGAATTCGACTACTGTAATTCACATGTTCATATTAATCTCTGGAAATCTGAATACATTTAACCATGGATAAGGATCCTAAAAAATCTTGCCATCCATTCCCTATGCATATAATACCTCAAAAGGGGTAGCTTGGAAAATAAAATTCTAAAGATTTTATTTCTAGAAAAATCTAAAGTGAAGATGTAAACAGGTAGTGGTATGATTTAAAAATTAAGAAAAGTAATGAAATTTCTCAAAACATGTCTTCCCTCCTTTGTTTTTCAAGACAGGGTTTCTATGTGTAGCTGTGGCTGTCCTAGAACTCTCGATAGACCAGCCTGGCCTTGAACAGCCTGCCTCTGCCCTCCAAGTGCTGGGGTTAAAGGCAACTTCCAGCAACCAAGACTCTAAGTAAAATACAGTGGTTTGTTTTTTATTTGTACCTTTTCTACATCTTCTGAACTATATGCCTTTTGTAACCTGAAATAAAGTTTCTTTCCAGTTTCCTGAAATTCTTTTATTTTAGTACCAATTGTTTTCAAGTGTATATCCTCAAATGTTCTTTTAATTTTAGTCAACTTGCCTCTGTATGTATGTTTATGAGAAGACACCATGCAGGAGACAGTTATCTCCTTCAATCAATTATGTGGATTCTAGAAGTTGAGCTCAGGCTATCAGGCTTGGCAGCAAGCACATTTACTCTTATAAGCCTCTCATGTATATTTAGTGTGACTTAGTATTAAATAAATGTTGAACTAAATAACTACAAACCTGGGTGCTCAGTTTTACCTTTTTCTCCAAACTGTACTACCCCCAAATTCCTAACCCATACTCTTTCTCTAAATTCATGAGGGAACGTCCACACTTTTCTGCCATTGAAATCTTCAATCCTAGTCAAATCTATTTTCATGCCAGTCATTGTTCTGTACTTTGTGTTTCTGCTGGTCAGGCTTTAAATATAGCCCATTTTACATCTCATTTTGTCTTTCTGTAAAACCACTTGATAAGTGCTATGAATTGAGTTTGCCAGAGAAAAGCCACATCTTAGTTAAAAGTGTAAGAGTTGACTAGAAACCTGATTAGGGAGAGCAGGAGGCTTCAAGGTAAATTATCTTAGGCTAACAACCCTCTTATTTAGTAGCCATTCGTTGCCTACCTCAGTATGACTTAACAGTCTTGTGAGTTATGTGACATGTTTTGGAATGTATTACCCCAGTAGATGTCTCACTTCCTTCAACCCAGAAGCAAAGAATGTCATCAGATACCAAGCATCTCAGACCCACCGGGGGCTGCTCCCACTGAGCTGTAACGTTTCCACCAGTTTGAAGAGTACCTTGATTTGTGGCTTTTGTTTTTCTTAAAGATGGTCTCTATAGTCCCAGCTGGCCTGGAACCCTGTATTTAGACCAGACCAAAACTCAAGCTCAGAGTTCCTCCTGCCTTTCCCCAAAAGAGTGCTTGGTTTAAAGGTCCTTGCTAACCACACCTGGCTTGACTTTCTTAAACTACAAAAACTCAACAAAACTATTACTGTATTAGAACTATGTTATTTGGGGTAAACTGAATAACAGTATGATAAGGCCTGTTCCTTTTGGGTAGCATAACTATAGCCATTTGTTACAGGCCTAATAGCCACATCATCTGAGCATGTTGCTGATATAGAAAAAAGAATTTCTATACATGGTCAAGTTGACTAAAAACTGTTCAGCATACTCTGTGGCCTTGTTCCCAGAAATTCCCCAACTGTAAGCTTAACTGGCCCTAACCATAAACTTTACTTGGGACGAATCAAATTAAAAATCAGCTAGAAGGGTCGGTGCAATGGCACACACCTGTAGTCCCAGCACCCAGGAACAGAGGCAAGTGGATCTCTATGAGTCTGAGGCCAGCCTGGTCTACAGAGTGAGTCCAGGACAGCCAAGGCTACACAGAGAAACCCTGTCCTGGGGTAAGGGGAGTCATGAGGGAGTTAACTAGAACTGCTTGTCTAGATATCAAAAATAACTTGAGTCAGAGACTATTATCCCATTCCACTGTGCCCTATTCCCCACCCTCCCCCATGTGAGCTAGTTGCAGGTTTTCACCCTTTAATATGCAGTTCAGCTTCCCCTCAAGGACTCCATTGAGACCCAAACTGACTGCCTCCCTGCGTTCAGAAAAAGCTTTCATTTTAAGCTTCTGTATCTAAAGTGAGTTTTCTTGGCTTCCACCCAGAACCCAACAAGTGGGTATGGGGCTGTGGTCCTTCATATTTGCTTACATATAGCTGTTTTTGTTTTGTTTTGTTAGCATGCTTTAGTAAATGATTGCATCTTTTGCAGGTGTTTTGTTAAAATAAGTCATTGATGCTGGGATGTAGCTCAGTGATAAGGCAGTGGAGTCTATCTCCAGCTTCATAAACTATATTAGTAGATGCTGAAAATTAACGAATGATGTGGCAAGTTATAACATTTAGGCAGACATAAAAGCTTAAAATATAAAAATAGGGCCTAGAGAGGTGGCTTAGAAATTAAAGGCACTTGCAGCCCTTGAAGAGGAGCTGGGTTCAATTCACAGCATCCATATAGCTGCTGTTGACTATCTGAAACTTCAGTTATTGAGAATTCAGTGCCTGCTTATAGCCTTTGTGGGCACTAGGCACATGCTTGCTGCAAACATAAAATAAAAATAGATCTTTTAAAAATATCTAAAAAAAAAAAAAAAGTATCAGGCATGGTGGTGCACACCTTTAATCCCAGCACTTGGGAGGCCTAGTGGATCTCTGTGAGTTCAAAGCCAGCCTGGTCTCAAAGCAGTTCCAGGACAGCCCGAGCTACACAGAACTCACAAAGATCCCTGCACCACCACCACACCCAGCCCTGGTTTGATCTTTTACTGGTGCTAGGGATTTAACTGAACTACTCCTTTCCGCATGCTCTCTACATTTTCAGCCTAGAATTTTTCAAATCATTTTCAGAAGGATTCTTGGCATTACAACGTTCTAAACCCCCTTCTTTCTTGCACGTCCTTATTCTTTGTTTTAACCCAGATTAGATGAAGGGCCTACCACATTTGGCTAGTTTTCTAAATTTTTATAGGGTTGGTCTGAGAGTAATTTGAATTTATAAATCGTGAGTCTGCCTTAATCCTTTTTAAAAAATATGTATGTACTTTACTCATACATAGCTTATAAGTTTGGTGACAAATAGGAGCTGAAAAAATGTGGAGTTCATTTTTGTTGTTTGGCTATTTCTTACATTAAAAAAATTTAAATGCCAGATGTGTTAGTGTATACCTTTAATCCCTGCTTTTAGGAGATAGGAGAGGCAGGTGATTAAAGGTAAATTAGAGGCCAGCCTGGTCTACATAGATGCTCCAGGCCACCTGTATTAGTCAGGGTTCTCTAGAGTCACAAAACTTATAGAATGAACACACACACACTCACACACACATACACACAGAGGAAATTTATTGGAATGACTTACTGGCTGAAGACAAATTAATCCAATGGCTAGAGTGAATGGAAAGTCCACGAATCTAGTGGTTGCAGAATCCCACAAGGCTGGTATCTCAGCTGGTCTTCTGTATATGCTGGAATCCTGGAGAAGCAGGCTAGCAAAGCAAGGGCAAGCAGGCAAAGAAAAAAAAAAGAGCTTTCTTCCATTGTTCTTATATAGGCTTCCAGCAGAAGGTGTGGCCCAGATTAAAGGCTTGTCTTCCAGATTCAAGGTCTAGATTAAAGGCTTGCTCTTCCAACCTCAAGATCCAAATCAGAAGTCTCTGTCTTCCAGCCTCAAGATCTGAATCCAAGGCATATTGTCTTCCTTCGTCAAGATCTGGATCACAAGATATAGTCAAGTTGACAACTGAGAATAGCCACAAGTCCACCCCTCATTCTTGACACACAATCCTTAAATTATGATTAATATCCAAATGAAAACAACCAGGTCACAATAATGCCTAAACATAATATAACTATCCCATGTACAATTGCAAATGCCTTATATATTTAACCAGGTCATAATTACCACTAACATGATATAACCATCCCCCATAAAACTGCGGAGACATTATAAAATTGGGGGGACATCCTATTAGCATTCTCTTAATTCATGCTATAACATATGGTAAGAAAATTAAAAAAAAAAACAAATATCTGTACAATGCATTCTTAATGAAACACAACAGAAGCACTCCTGTCAATGATCATTTCAACTGGTCATGTGGTCCTAGATGGTATTTATAACTGCTGTCCTTTACTATGCATTCTGTATTCCTTCTACCCTCTTCAAGCACCACCACAGGTCTTGGTTCTTTTCCTGGAGAAGTGACCCATCCTTTTCATTCCTGATGGGTCTTTGCCCTTTGTCATCCTGACCAGATTAGACTGTTGTGGTCCCATTGACTTTAATCACAGGACAGGATTGTGCCAAGAGATGCCCTAAAGGGTCTCCTGCACTCTCAGACATAATCTTTCTTGCCTCCACTGTGGAAACACAATCCAATTTCCCCATGGTAATATGGATCTATTACCCCTCCTAACACTGTTACTCCTTTTAGCCTGCTGGTTTAAGGGCATTAGTAGCCCAAAGTAACCAAGGGGTTGTCTGAGTCTCCAGTTCAATAGAAAAATTGTTGTAGCTCCTGGCAGGAGCACTCCTCCCTCTGGAACCAAAACCTCTAGGCCAGCTAAACTTAGTGTTGTGGTTAGTTGGTTACTGGGGGATGGGCAGAGAGGACCTGTATTCCCCTTTCTTCCCCTTGATTCTGACTCAGAGAGAGACTGTACTGTGTATTGGGTTCTGGAGAACGCTGCCCCAGTCCTCCAGTTCTGCTGCCACCTAATTGGAACCATTACTGTGTCTTCAAAAGGTCATTTCATCTTTCTATTGGGCTAGCTGCTTCAGTTTGGTGGAGAACATGGTAAGCCTGTGTCTTCCGGCTTCAAGATCCGATCAAAGGCATGTTATCTTCCTGCATCAAGATCCAGATCACAGATGTGCCCTCCATTTGTGGACTGTCAGTTCACTTCAGATGTAGTCAAGCTGGCCAACCAGCCTTAGCTATCACAGCAGCCAGGATTGAGAACCACACTGGCTTAATTTATGAACCATTGGCCTAGTTTTCTGTTGAACATTAGTTAAGTGGCTAAGCTGTGATCTAGCACATTTTCTCTCTTTGTTGTTGGTGATAAACTGTATTGCCAGCTTTATCATCTCCTATTATAATTTATACTTTTTTTCATTTTGTTGTTTGGTTTTTTGTGTGATGGGGTTTCGCTGTGTAACCTTGGCTGTCCTGCAACTTACTATGTAGACCAGACTGACCTTGAACTCAGAGATCCAACTGCCCATGGGATTAAAGGTGTGTACCACACCACCCAGATTCCTTTTACTCTCTTGATAAGTTTACTTGAAGTAGCCCCACACATTAAAGTACTCAGCTTTCCATGGGTGGTAGGGTATAGAATATACTCACAAGGCTGTTAATTGAGTTGGGCACTTTAAATCCTAGAGTTTAGCAGCATATTGAAAATAATGAAAGCAACCCATCACTGTAAAAGAGCCAAGCCACAACTAAGGAACTGCAGTCCTATATCATTCTGTGTGCAGATGCCCCTCAGTACTACAACATTTTTCTAAACATCTTGTGACCACTTCAGCCTAGCTTCAAAATATCCATTAACATAATAAAAAACTACTGATCTATTACATTCTCCCAGCCCTTGTTTGCACTTTGTGTAAATTTACTGGGGAAAGTTTGAATTGTGTAATATTAATCAAAAACCAATAAAATATTGATGATTCACATATTTTTCATTTTATTTGATGAGTATAAAAAATAATTGCCTTAACTGGCTGTTGTGGCACATGCCTGTAATTTCAGCACTCAGGTGGTAGAAGCAGGATGATCAGAAGTTAAGGTCATCTTTAGGTACATAGGGAGTTCAACACCAGTTAAGGCTAAAGATCCTGTCTCGAAATATAATAATTTTTGGGCTGGAGATACAGCTCAGAGATTTAGAGCACTGGCTATTCTTCCAAAGGTTTGGGTTCAATTCCCAGCAACCACGTGGTGGCTCATAATCATCTATAGTGAGATCTGGTGCCCTATTCTTGCATCTAGGTACACTTGCAGGCAGAACACTAAATAAATAGATCATATATATATATATATATATCAGGCTAACCATACTAAAATCCACAGACCTAAAAAAGCTAAATAACAAGTAGGGAGGATGCTAAATTTTCATTGAGAAGGCAAATAGAATAGATACCAGAAGTGGTTGAAGAGAGGGAATGGGAGCCTGCCATAGATATCCACTGAAAGACTCCACCCAGCGGGGGATCAAAGCAAATACTAAGTCTCACAGCCAAACTTCGGACAGAGCACAGTCTGGCTTCAAACTCACAGATATCCTTCTACATCTGCCTCCTAGAGTACTGGGCTTACAGCTGGGCTACACTGTAGGTTCTTTAAATCTACAGCTATGAAAATCTTGGAAAGTATTGATTACAGTGGGATTGGATATGGATAGAGACCACTTTGCCTCTGGATTTCTAACACATGATATGTTCTACAGAACTGGTGTGTCACTTTCACAGAGCAACCTAGCCAGATATATAAACTCTGTGTAAATACAGCTGGGTGTGGTGGCCGTTATAGAGCTTGGACTATTTCTTCCACTCAAAAGATGACTCACAGGGCTCTATTTACCTTGAGTAGAAAAACTGGTCTTGATGTAGTTTCTTTGACTCAAGTTTGTTTGTTTGTTTTTTTTAATTATGAATTGGAAATGTGGCCAGAGTCCCCAGGAGGTGATGGCTCATACCTTTAATGCTCAGCAAAGGCAGGTGGATCTCTGTAAGTTTGAGGCCAGCCTCTTCTACAGACTCCACGGTGAGTTCTAGGACAGCAAAGGCTACAGAAGAGTCAATGTCTCCAAAAAAAAAAAAAAAAAAAGTAACCAGACTCTTAAGAACAATAAAAGGTTATACAAGACATGGGAATGTGGCTCAGTGGTACGGCACTTGTGTAACAGAGAGTAACTAGATTCAAGCTACCATTGCAAACAAAAACAGAAAGGCTATGACCTGTCAACCTGTCCATCTTAGTCTTGACACAACAGCCACAGCTGGAGAACACCAGCTGTGTCTTGAACTACTTCCTTTAGGTATTACAGTTCCTAAGACTATTAACAACCATCTGTCCAGTGTCCATACCATGATGCTCAGCATGCCTTGCATTCAGTGTCTTATTGATTCATGGTAAGTTCACTCAACAAATACCTGTCATGGATCAGACACTCTAACAGGCACTTTTCTATAACTAATTACAGCTATGTTATGCATGCTGTTCTTCGCCTCATAGCATACTGGAGTCTGCCTTGTTCTCCCCCTATAACAAGTCCCGACTGAGCTCTTGAAGCATGTTGTAGAGAATAAGCTTAATTATCCATCGGAAGGTATCCGGATAAACTGTAATCCATTCGCACAACTGAACGCCACTCTGTAATAGATAAAAAGATGCAAACAAGAGTCACAGGCATCAGTATGGATATGTAGAAAAAGATGCAAGTGAAATTTTCAGCATTTAATAAGAGTATATTAGAAAGAATGAAAAGGTCAGGCACTATAGTCTGTGTTGCTGGTTGACACCTTTAATCCCAAGCACTAGGGAGGCACACACAGGTGGATCAATGTGAGTTCTAGGCCAGCCTGATCTACCAAGTGAGTCCAGAACAGCCAAGGCTACTGAGAGAGACTGATGCTCCAACCAAGGACCATGCATGGAGATAACCTAGAACCCCTGCACAGATGTAGCCCATGACAACTCAGTGTCCAAGTTGGTTTCCTAATAATGGGAACAGGGATTGTCTCTGGCATGAACTCAGTGGTTGGCTCTTTGATCACCTCCCCCTGATGGGGGAGCAGCCTTACAGAGGAAGACAATGCAGCTAGTCCTGATGAGACCTGATAGGCTAGGGTCAGAGGGAAGAGGAGGAGGAGGACCTTCCCTATCAGTGGATTTGGGAAGGGGAATGGGAGGAGATGAGGGAGGGAGGCTGGGATTGGGACGGGATGAGGGAGGGGGCTATATCTGGGATAAAAAGTGAATAAACTGTAATTTATAAAAAAAATTAAATAAATCAAGATATATGAAAATAAAAAGAAAACAACAAAAAAAGAAAAAGTCAGGCACTTTTTTTGAGAGTATACAAATACTGCTACCTTAAGGAAGATTTTTGTCAATTCATTTGATTACAAATTATAATTAAAAGTAGCAAATCTAATTTATCCTATACAAGTCTTTGAATGCACAGAAAATAACATGAACAGTAACAGTTGATACAATATTGTTTGGGGATAAAAGACTGTCCTCTACTAGTGAAGAGACTCATTAAATCATGTTACAAAGAAATCCTCTGCTCAGTTTGGTCTTTGTGGAGCTCTTGTTCTCCCCAAGTCTCAACAACCTCCCCCAGATCTATCATTACTTCTCACCCTCTGTCAGAGGCTTGATCACGAGTCTTAATATCTGCTCTGATACATCGCTACATTGACCCCCCCCCCCCAGAGGTCCTCTTTGGCATGCTCCTGTTCTGTTGCTTGTTTTCTCCTCCACTCAAAGTCCATCCCATTTGTTCATTCAAACAAGCATTGATCATACCAACCTGGGTCCTCCTTCTTGTATATCCTCTCTGGGTGCATAGATTTCAGCTTGAACTTCCTATCCTATAGGTTTATATAAGTGAGTATATACCATATGTTTCTTTCTGCTTTTGGGATACCTCACTCAGTATGATCGTTTCCAGGTCCCACCATTT
>CM053750.1:43347665-43362713 GCA_028658305.1 Pachyuromys duprasi
TGATAACAAAAAAATAAAAATAAAAATAAAAATAAAAAAAAAGAAGAAAAAAAATTCATTTGCTGTTTATATAGCTCACAGGTTTATTATGATGAGTATTCATATGGTTGAAAGCTTTATTATAGGGAATATTACATGCATGTTTATAAGGAAGCATTTTAGCTGAGGAGGATTGGTTTCTTAAGATTAATGGTTTTCTCATTGCTAACCACTTCTGTTGTCTATTCGATTTTCCCCTGTGAGATTTAGGCATCCTCCCCTGGGTCCTCATTTTTAATTATCTTCTTTGGGTCTGTCAATAGTAGTGTGTTTATCCTATATATATATGTCTAGAATCCACTTATAAGTGAATACATATCAAGTACGTCTTTCTGGATCTGGGTTACCTCACTCAGGACAATCCATCCATTTCTAGTTCCATCCATTTGCCTGCAAATTTCATCATTTCCTTGCGTTTAAATGCTGAGTAGAATTCTATTGTGTAAGTGTACCATATTTTCTTTATTCATTCTTCGGTTGAGGGACATCTAGATTGTATCCAGGTTCTGGCTATTACAAATAAAGCTGCTATGAACATAGTTGAGGAAAGGTCTTTGTTGTATGGTGGAGCATCTTTTGGGTATATGCCCAGGAGTGGTATAGCTGGGTCTTGAGGTATAGCTATTCTCAATTTTCTATGAAAGTGCCAGATTGATTTCCAAAGTGGTTGTACAAGTCTGCAATGGAGGAGGGCTCTTCTTTCTGCACATCCTCTCCAGCATGTGTTGTCTCTTGAGTTTTTGATCTTAGCTATTCTGATGGGTGTAAGGTGAACTCTCAGAGTTGTTTGGATTGGTATTTCCCTGATGACTAAGGATTTTGAACATTTAAGTGCTTCTCAATCATTTGGGATTCCTCTGTTGGTAATTTTGCTTAGCTCTGTACCACATTTTAATATTGGATTATTTGGTTTGTTGGTGTTTAATTTCTTGAGTTCTTTATATATTTTGGATATTAGCTCTCTGTTGGATGTAGGGTTGGTGAAGATCTTTCCCCAATCTGTAGGCTGTCATTTTGTTCTATTGACAGTGTCTTTTACCTTACAGCTTTTCAGTTTCATGAGGTACCATTTATTTTTTATATTTTATTTTACAGCTTATTCACATTATATCATGATTATAACCCCTCCCTCATCTCTTCCTAGTCTCACCCACTGTCCATCTTCCCTCCCCCCATTCCCCCTTCCTTAGTCCATTGAAAGTGGGAGTCCTCCTCCCCTACTATCTGACCCTAACTTATCTAGTCTTATCAGGACTGCCTAGATCCTCTGTGGGCTGGCAAGATCATCCTGCCAGGGGAAAGTGATCAAATGGCAGGCAACTGAGTTCACCTCAGAGACAAACCCTGCTCCCCTCACTAGGGAACCTACATGGAGACTGAGCTGCCTACAGGATACATCTGAGCAGGAAGGCTAGGTCCTCTCTGTGCATGGTCCTTGATTGATGCATCAGGCCCTCCTGGGCACAGATTTGTTGGCTCTTTTGGTCTCCTTGTGGAGCTCCTGTCCCCTCAGAATCCTTCTAATCCTGGCCCTCCTCCTTCTTCTATAAGACTCCCTGTGCTCTGCCCCTGTGCTCACAGCTCAGTTTGGCTGTGAGTCTCTGCAACTATATTCATAGCAACTTTATTCATAATAGCCAGAACATGGAAACAACCTAGATGTCCCTCAACCAAAGAATGGATACAGAAATGGTGGTGCATTTACACAATGGAATACTATTCAGTTATTAAAAACAAGAGAACCATGAAATTTGCAGGTGAATGGATGGAACTAGAAATTATCATCCTGAGTGATGTAACCAGAACCAGAAAGATACTCATGATATATACTCACTCATAAGCAGATATTAGCCATATAATATAGGACCAACATATTAAAATCTACAGACCTAAAGATGCTAATAACAAGGAGGACCCTAGGGAGGATGCTTAATTCTCATTCAGAAGTCAAACAGGATAGAAGTGGCAGAAGAGAGGAAACAGATGGCAGCCTAATATAGATGGACGCTGGAAGACTCCAGCCATCAGGGGATCGAAGCAGATGCAGAGACTCACAGCCAAGCTTTGGTCAGAGTGCATGTCATCTTATGGAAGAAGGGGAGTTAGAGAGAAGGACCTGGAGAGGTTTCATCTATTGATTGTTGATCTTAGAGCCTGTGCTCTTGCTGTTCTGTTCAAGAAGTTGTCTCCTGTGCCAATGAATACAAAGCTCTTCCCTACTTTTCTTTTATTAGATTTAGTGTACTTGGTTTTATGTTGAGTACTTTGAGTACTTTGATCTGCTTAGATTTAAGTTTTGTGCAGGATAATAAATATTGATCTAATTGCATTTTTTCTACATGCAGATATCCAGTTAGACCAGTGCCATTTGTTGAGGATGCTTTTAAAAATTTTTTCCCATTGTATAGTGTTGCCTTCCTTGTCAAAAATCAAGTGTCTATAGGTGTGTGGGCTTATTTCTGTGTTTTCAATTTGATTCCATTGATCAGCTGTCTGTTTCTATGCCAATACCTTGCAGTATTTATTACTATTGCTTTGTAGTACAATTTGAAATAAGGGATGGTGATATTTCCAGAAATTCTTTTATTCTACTGGATTGCTTTTGCTATCCTGGGTTTTTTTTTCCATATGAAGTTGAGAATTGCTCTTTCAAAGTCTGTAAAGAATTGTGTTGGGATTTTGGTGAGAACTGCAATGAATCTGTAAATTGTTTTTGGTAAGATGGCCATTTTTACTATGTTAATCCTACTAATCCACGGGCATGGGAGATCTTTCCATCTTCTTCAGTTTCTTTCTTTCAGACACGTGAAGTTCTTGTCATACAGGTCTTTCACTTGCTTCGTTAGAGTTACACCAAGATATTTGATACTATTTATGGCTATTGTGAAGGGTGTTATTTCCACAATTGCTTTCTCAGCCTACATATCATTTGTATAAAAGAACACCATGCATTTTTTGAGTTAATTTTGTATCTGGCCACTTTGCTGAAGGTGTTTATCAGTCATAGGATTCTCTGGTATAATTTTTTGAGTCAGTTATGTATACTACCATATCATGTGCAAATAGGGATATTTTGACTTCTTCCTTTCCAATTTGTATCCTCCTTGATCTCTTTTAGTTGTCTTATTGCAATAGCTAGGACTTCAAGTACTGTGTTGAATAGCTATGGAGAGAGTGGAAAGCCTTGTCTTGTCCCTGATTTTAGTGGAATTGCTTCATGTTTCTCTCCATTTAATTTGATATTGGCTATTGGCTTGCTGCATATTGTCTTTATTATATTTAGGGATGGGCCTTATATCCCTGATCTCTCCAAGACTTTTAACATGAAGGGGTGTTAGATTTTGTCAAAGGCCTTTTCTGCATATAATGAGATGATCATGTTTTTTGATTTTTGTTTTTTTCTTTCAGTTGGTTTATATGGTAGATTACATTGATGGAGTTTTGTATGTTGAATCATCCCTGAATCCATGGATAAAACATACTTGATTATGGTGGATAATATTTTTGGATTCAGTTTTTGAGAATTTTATTGAGTATTTTTGAATCAATGTTCATGAGGGATATTGGTCTGACATTTTCTTTCTTGGTTGAACCTTTATGTGGTTTAGGTATCAAGCTGACTGTAGCTTCATAAAATGAGTTTGGCAATATTCCTTCAGCTTCTATTTTGTGGAATAGTTTGGCTAGTACTGTTATTATCTTTTCCTTGAAAGTCTAGTAGAATTCTGCACTGAAATCACCTGGTCTTGGGCATATATATATATATGTGCTCTTTGGTTGGGTGACTTTAATGACTACTTCTATTTCTTTAGGGTCTATAGGTATATTTAGATTGTTAATCTGATCTTGATTTAACTTTGGTAAATGGAATCTATCAAGAAAACCATCCATTTCAATTAGATTTACAGTTTAGTGGAGTATAGGATTTTGAAGTAAGACCTAATAATTCTTTTGATTTCTTTGGTGTTTGTTGTAATTTCTCCCTTTTTATTTCTGATTTGTTAGCTTTAATATTATCTTTCTACTATTTAGTTAGTTTGGATAAGGTTTTATTTATCTTGTTGATTTTCTAAAAGAACCAGCTTTTAATTTTGTTTATTTTTTGTATTGTATTCTTAGTTTCTATGTTATTGATTTTAGCCCTGAATTTGATTATTTTCTGCCATCTATTCCTCTTTGGTGTGTTTGCTTCTTTTTGTTCTAGAGTTTTCAGATGTGCCATTAAGTTACTAATATGGGATCTCTCCAATTTCTTTATGAAGGTGCTTAATGCTATGAACTTTCCTCTTAGCACTGCTTTCTTCGTGTTCTATAAATTTGGGTATGTTGTGTCTTAATTTTCGTTGAATACTAAAATGTTTTAAATTTCTTTCTTTATTTCTTCTCTGACTCAGTGATCATTGAGTGGGAAGTTGTTCAGTTGCCATGAATTTGTGGGCTTTCCATTGTTTTTGCTCTTGTTGAGTTTCAGCTGTTATCTATGGTGGTCTGATTAGATATAAGGAGTTAGTTCAATCTTTTTCTGTCTGTTGAGGCTCGCTCAACAGATAGAAAAAGTGGCCAAGTATATCGTCAATTTTGGAGAAGGTTACATGTGGTGCTGAGAAGAAGGTATACTCTTGTGCTTGTGTGAAATGTTCTGTAGCTATCTGTTAAGTCCATTTGATTCATAATGTTGGCTTGTTATCTCTCTGTATATTTTCTGTCTTGATGACCTGTCCTTTGGAAGAGTGGGATGCTGAAGTCTCCTACTATTAATGTATGGGGCTCAATGTATTATTTAAGCTTTATTAATGTTTCCTTTATGAATGTGGGCACTCTTGCATTTGGGGCACAAATGTTCCGAATTGAGATGTCATCTTGGTGGAATTTTTTCCTTTGATGAATCTGAAGTGCCTTTCCCCATTTCTTTTGATTACTTTTGTTTGACAGTATATTTTATCAGATATTAGCATAGCTATTTTTGTTTGTTTCTTTGGTCCATTTGCTTGGAAAACCTTTTTTTTTTTTTTCTAGCTCTTTACTCTGAGGTAATATCTATCTTTGTTGTTGAGGTGTGTTTCTTGTATGCACCAGAACTATGGCTCCTGTTTTTATCTGCTTTGTTAGCCTGTGTCTTTTTTTTGGGAAATTAACTCTATTGATATTGAGAAATATTAATGATTGCTGATTCCTGTAATTATGATATTGGCAGTGGTAGTGTGTGTATTTCCCTTCTTTTGTTTTTACTGGTGTGGAATGATTTATTTTCTGTGTTTTCTTGGGTGTAGTTACTCTTATTATGTTACAGTTTCCCTTCTAGTACCTTCTGTAGGGCTGGGTTAGTGGAAAGATATTGGTTCAATTTGGTTTTATCATGTAGTATCTTGTTTTCGTTATCTATGGTGATTGAAAGTTTTGCTAGGTATAGTAGCCTGGGCTGGTATCTGTCACTTTTAAAGTCTCTGCTGAGAAGTCTGGTGTCATTCTAAGAGGTCTACCTTTATATGTTACTTGGCCATTATCCTTTGTGGCTTTTAATACTCTTTGCTCTGTACATTTAGTGTTTTAATTACTATGTGGCAGAAAGATTTTCTTTTTTGTTCCAATCTATTTGGTGTTCTGAAGGCTTCTTATATGTTTATAGGCATCTCTTTCTTTAGGTTAGGGAAATTTCCTTCTATGATTTTGTTGTAGATATTTTCGGGGCTTTGGAGCTGAGAATCTTCACCTTCTTCTATTCCTGTTATTCTTAGGTTTGTTCTTTTCATTGTGTCCCAAATTTCCTAGATGTTTTGTGTTAGACTCTTTTTAGGTTTAGCATTTTTTTAACTGATGTATCAATTTCATCTATTGTATCTTCTAAGCCTGAAATTTTCTTTTCCATCTCTTGTTGTCTGTTGATGATGCTTACATCTATAGTTCCTGTTTTCTTTCCTAGGTTTTCCATCTCCATGGTTTCCTCAGTTTGTATTTTCTTTATTATTTCTCTTTCCCCTTTAAGATTTTGAAATTTTATTCATTTCCTTCTCTTGTTTAATTCTGTTTTCCTTTATTTCTTTGAGGGATTTATCATTTCATGTTTAAGGCCTCTATCATCTTTATAAGATTAGATTCAAGGTCATTTTCTTGTGCTTCAGGTGTGTTAGAATATCCAATGTTTGCTATAGTAGGATAGCTGGATTCTAGTGGTGCCTTATTGCCTTGGGTTTTGTTGAGTGTGTTCTTACGCTGTCCTTTAGCTATCTGGTTGTCCCTTGTTTGGCAGGCCTGGAGGTCCCCGGTAGTCCCTGACGGCTGCTGCCTCTGGAACTGCAGTCAGAACTACTGCTGGTACTCTTTAATGGCTGCTCTCTCTGGGACTGCAGGCAGAGTGGGGCCTGGGAACTGGTGGGCATAGGTCACAGAACAGACCTCATTGCTGCCGGGAGTCCCCAGTGGCTGCTGTCTTTGGGACTGCAGACAGAGATGGGACTGGGAACTGGAGTGCAGTGGTCATAGAACAGACCTTGCCAGTGCTGGTTGTTCCCTAGCAATTCTTACAAAGGAAAGAATTTTACTGGGACTGGCTTGTTTACAGTTTCAGAGGTTTAGACCATTAGCTGCATGACAGGAAGCATGGTGGCATGGAGTCAGACATAGTGCTGGAGAAGGAGCTGAGAGTTTTAGATCTGGACCTGCAGGCAGCAGGAACAGAGCCACTGGTCCTGGCTTTGGCTTTTGAAACCAAGCCCATCCTTCAGTGACATACTTCCTCCAACAGGAGCATACCCACTTCAATAAGCCCTCACCTTCTAATCTTTGCTCAAGTAGTGCCACTCCCTGATGACTAAGCATTAAAACATATGAACCTATGTGCACCATTCTAATTCAAACCATGGCAGGCAACCTGGACCCTATATATTTCCCTTAGTGTTCAGCAGGTGAGATATTCTTTCTGGATTGGTGTAGCATAGATAAGATGTGTTTATTTGCAGGGGTTAAAGATGCTTTTCTTAAACTTTGACATAGCAGTGAAAGGCAGGAAGTCAGGCCAGGTATAAATGTTGATCTCTTTCATTGATTTTACCCTGTATAAGATAAGAACCTTGATTTACTAATTCAGATATGCTGTCTTTGGTTTAACTGCTTTTCTATGCCAGGTTGTGTGGTAGAAATGATCTTTACATTATATAAAGCTATTGTCTGTTAGGGAAAAAAAAACACCCTCTTCAACCACGGGGGTATTTCAGTCAAGGCTTTGTCCTACCTCTTCCTAAAGTTCCACGCTGCATTTTACTTTTGAGTTGTCCAACTTCCTTTATGTGGTTTCCTGACAATTGTTGGTATAGTCCTGGCTTCATTAATAAACACAGACTTCACAAGCCAGGCTCCATGTGTGCCCTTTCCCCTTCATAAGGGATCCACTCTGTGGTTCAGGCTACTGTACTCCCACCTCAGCCTCCTAAGTATCTTGGGAATTCAGATGAATGCAGATATACCTACTTACTGTGGTCTTTTTAGTAAGGTATTATATTCAAGGTATGCACAGCTATTCAGAAATTCAGATGGGTAAATAAGTTAGATGCAGGTGTACCATCAAAAATAACAAAGAATAGGGAACAGAGGAGGGAACAGGACCACCATCTTTGTCCTTACAGACTTAGGGGTTGCCCTTCTTTTAATTTGAATATAAAATGTCCTCTTCCAAATCCTTTGTGTACTGAAGGGTTAGTTTCTAATTGGTGGCAGTGTCTCTATTTGAGGAGGCTTTGAAAACTTCAGGAGCTGGGCCTAGATATGGAGAATGTAGGTTTCTGTAAGTCTGCCCTGGGGAACGGTATCTTGTCCCAGGCTGCCTTTTCTTTCTTTGTTTTCTAGATGACATGATGTTAACTGCTCTCTTCTGCCTGCCTCCTCTATCATGATGCTGAAATTGTATGTTAAATTACTTTTCATTCCCTTGTTCTGTTTATATAAGACCCTTGGTCACAGCAATGTGAAAAGACTTAATGCAGAACATTTGTTCTAGAAGTGTACCTGTAGAATCTTATTACTTTGACTAAAACTGATCTTGTGGTCTGTGAATCTGTGGAGTGGTCTTGTGGGAAGAGTTTGGAGAAAGTCCATAATTCTGTAAATAGAGAAAAAGGAGGATGTTTTGATGAAAACTCATAACACCTAAATGCTGATGTCAGTGTGCATGGTAGGTCTCCAATTTTTCCTCTTCTCCTCACTTTGGCCAAAATGTCTGACACAAGGATGATTTCAGCTGTGATGATAGGAGGTTGATGACCTGGAATACTCCAGAGACTATAACTCTGATCCAAATGTCCACATTTTTTTCTCAAGTATAACTGTACTTTCAACAAGATGGATGCACTTCAGAGATAATTTTCTGAAACAACATTGGAAGCTTTGAAGACTGTAAGACTGACAGACACAAAGCTTGGAAAATTATGTTTTGAATGAGAATAATATGGAAAGCTTCAATAATTTTATGCCATTATATAAGCCTTGTCAGACTGATAATGGAGAAGATGACCTGAAAAAAAGTTGCCTCAGACACTAAGAGTTTAGGAATCAAATATATACAACACAGAAAATAGCAAAACCATTTACACTGAAGTCTACCATTCCTCAACTGATGATGGAATCATCAGAGAATGGGGTAGAAAGTATGTTTGAGAGAAGGTAATTTGAGGTGATGTATGCATTTTTTCTTAAGCTTACACTAATAGATGAAACCGAAGGTCCAAGACAAAGAACTTATTTAAACCTTTGGTCTGAGCAAATACGTTAATGAAAATCAGGAATAAATGCATAAGAGGGCAAGTTGTATAAAAGTGATCAGAAGGTTCTAGTTTTGATGGTTTTGTTAATGCCTATCAGAATAGTAACATCACTGAATTTGAAACGGTTCTAAAAATAAGATACAGTGTCGTCATGGATGGTCCAGTCATATAAGAGCTTTTATGAAACAACAGAACAGAAGCACTTGTAAAATTGTCTTGTACCAGAGCACACAGTTCTTATATTCCTAAAGAGCTAAACACTGATATAGCCAATGTGAAAATCATACTGCTGCCCTGCATATAGGATAACAGTGTTCATGGCCAAAATCATCCAGTTGACAAACTCCTTGAATTGGATCATCAGAAGAGGGGTGGTCCATGATGTGCTTGCTATTGCCCCAGATAAATTCCATGTGCCAAGCTCTGTCAGTAAACTGGACGAGCCTTGCTGACACAGCTAAGGCTGTAGTGCCCAGGTATGATGCGTAAAGACTGGAGAGACAAAAGTACTGTCTGTTGCTGAGTCCTGAAAATGTGACAGACATGTTTTCCACCCCCCCAACCGGTTTGCTTTCTCTATTCCATTAAGCCATGAAAAAGAGCTTTAATCTCCAGAAGAGTAAAACTCTGTAAAATTTATGCTGTATTGACATCATGCCCCAAACATGTGGCATCATGATATTTTATCTTGGGAACATTACCAGAGAGGATTTTAAATACACTGACATGCTGCTTTAAGTTCAGTTTTGTTGCTGTTGTTTTATTATTATTGTTTTAATTTTATTAATTACACTTTATTTACTTTGTATCCCCCATAAACCCCTTCTTCCTCCCCTCCCAATCCCACCTTCCCTTCCCCTTCTCCACACATGCCCCTCCCCAAGTCCACTGATAGGGGAAGTCTTCCTTTCCTTCTTTCTGATCCTAGTCTATCAGCTCTTATCAAGAGTGGTTGCATTGTCTTCCTCTGTGGCCTGGTAAGGCTGCTCCTCCTTCAGGGGGAGGTGATCAAAGAGCAGGCCAATCAGTTCATGTCAGAGGCAGTCCCTGTTCCCGTTACTATGGAACCCACTTGGATACTGAACTGCCATGGGCTGCATCTGTGCAGGGGTTCTAGGTTATCTCCATGCATGGTACTTGGTTGGAGTATCAGTCTCAGGAAAGACCCCTGTGCTCAGATTTTTGGTTCTGTTGCTCTCCTTGTAGAGCTCCTGTCCTCTCCCTATCTTACTATTTCCCACATCTTTCGTAAGATTCCATGCACTCTGCCCAACAGTTGGCCATTAGTCTCAGCATCTGCTTTGATATTCTGCAGGACAGAGCCTTTCAGGGGCCCTCTGTGACAGGCTCCTAGCTTGTTTCCTGTTTTCTTCTTTTGATGTCAATCTGCTTTGCCTTTCTGGCTGGGCATTTTAGCCAGAGTCATCCATCTTGATTAGTTTCTTTAGGTGTACAGATTTTAGTAGGTTTATCCTATTTTATATGTCTGTATGAGTGAGTATAAAAGAAAACACAAATGGAGGAAATTCCTGGTCATATTATTATTTTTTTTCTGAGGCACTGTCTCAGTTTGTAGCTGGGCTGGCTTGGAACTAGCTACATAAACTAGGCTGGCTCCAAACCTTTAGAGACCTGTCTGGTTCTGCCTCCCAAAGGCTAAGGTGAAGGGTGTGCACCATCACCCCTAGATTGTTCGTTACATTTTAGATATGTTTTACCTGTAGAAATTCTGTCACAAGTAACCTGCAGTAGTTTGATAATTCACACTCTTTTGAATACTCCATTTTCTCATGTATAAATGAAAATATTTGTTAGTTTGCAAAATATCAGTTCTCAAAAAAAAGTATGTGTGTCTTTCTGTTCCTTTAGTTAGTAAAGCCTAGACAGACCCACAATTATATTAATATTACATTGCTTTTCAGGGTTTGTGTAACAAAGCAAAAAATGAAGCTCAGAAATTGCTTCTTGGTGAGTTTTTATTGCATTTTGTGTTTCTCTCTCTCTCTCTCTCTCTCTCTCTCTCTCTCTCTCTAGCCACCTTAGATATTTCAGGTTATTTTATATTCAGTTAAGATTTTTAAACCTGAGAGTGATTAATTAGCATTTTTATTTGTTTTTTGAGACAGGGCCTGATGATGTAATATAGCTCTCATTAGCCTGGAGTTCAGTGTATACACCAGGTTGGCTTCACCCTGACAAAATAGATCTGCCACCTGAGTGCAGGAGAGGGCATGTGGGTTGCAACTGACAAGCACATAGAGGTAGGGCTGTCCACACCCATTCATGCCCATTTCATGCCACCATACACCTAGATGCCAGACAGAGCTACAGGATTTCATGTTTGCCTTTCTGGGTTCTGGTCTTGCTTTGGTCTAACCTTCTGCAGGATAGACCTTGTATGCTATTTTTCTGTTCTTCTCCTTTGAAATAGGAACTTCATTCTGGATGTAGGCTCTTAAACAATGCTGGAAGTGCTAAGACTTTGAGACCCCTGGATATGGGTTAAGTGTATTTCCGTTAGACGACCATCAAAATTTAGGTATAGGGTAGAATGTTCGTGTTTGAACAGGCCATGTCTGTACCTAGGGCCTAACTTGGAAGGCTCTGAAGATTTAGGATATAGGACATAGGTGGAGGAAACAGGTCACCAATAGCATATTCTTGGAGCCTATGCCTAATCTTTGCCCTCTCTCTCCATCTGTCTCCCTGCTCTCTGACCACTATGATATAAACTGTTTTGCTCTACCAGATCTTCTCCACCATGGTGTGCCCAAACCCCAGAAACCATAGGACAAACAAATCTTCCCTCTTTTAAGTAGTTTCTGTCAGGTTTTTCTTCACAGGAAAAAACAAACAAACAAAAAAAACAAACAAAATAAAACAACACAAAAAAACCAGACATTGCCCAGTGCCTTCATTTACTCATTTATATAACATAATTTTCAGAAAATATCATGGGAAACTTAAGCTATTAAAAACATTGGGGAATTTTTTTATGCTGGACATCCTTCCACCTTCTTTGTAAGTTGAACATAAAAAGTTATATTTGGTGCTTGTGTCAGGCATCCTTTTCTTATCGTAATTCTATACCAAAGACAAACTAACTCTAAATAAAGATCTCTTTTCTTCACAGATTTGGAAGTTCAAGGGAATGGCAATGGCCAGTTCTCCATAATATCAGCTCATGGTGATGGCAATGCAGGGAGAGGATATGGAAGTACGAAACTGTGTCTCTACACAGGAAGCAAGACAATGTGAGTGGTACCAGGCTCAGGTTTATCAACATCCTTTCCTTAAAACTAAAAATGGGTCATAAGAGAACTATCTTTTCTATAGTTTGGACAAGCATCCTTTGAAATGCATAGTTTTAAAGTCTTATTCCAGTTTGTGCCAGTACTGTGAAGTGTTGATATCTCAAAACTTGGGGTCAAGTAGAATAATTTTAGGAGACTGCCTTTGAAGGAACATTGTACAGTGGCTGCTTCTTTCTCTTTCTGTTTCCTGGCATCCATGGAATAAGATACCACACTTGCTATGCACTGTCCACTACAATACACTGCCTTTTAGGCCTAACACTAATGGAGACAAACAATCAGGCATAGTTGGAATGAGAAATGAGCTCTCTTAGGCTCATGTATTTGAACGTTTGGTTTTCTTTTTCAGTGTTGTTTGGGGGAGGCAATGGACTTGCTCTTTCTGCTCTGTCTGTGCAGTTGGGATGTGATTTCTCAGCTTTCTCTTTCTGCCATCATGTCATCCCTACCATTATGAACATCTAAACCTTCTGGAACTGTAAGCCAAAATAAACTGTTTCTTGAGCAGCTTTCGGTTATGGTGTTTTACCACAGCAGCAGATAGGCAACAGACAGGCACATGGACTGAAATCTATGAGATCACGAGCCCAAATAAACTTTTCCTCCTTTTAAGTATGGTATCTCAAGCACTGTGTCACATTAGAGGAAAGCTGATTAACACAAAATCAAGTGACCCAAAACTCTTCCACTAGATCCCATCCATCCCTTGAAGGCATCGCAGCACCTTCCCAGGGCACCATTATGGAAACCAAACTTCTAACTCAGAGACTCTTGGGGAGCCAACCACATCCAAACTACAGTCTAATCCCATGAATCAAGATGTTTGATGTAGCTCCATGAAGAATAATGAGGGAAAATTTGTTTCTGGTTTAAGGAAAGAAAATTTATATAGTAATTAAATAGTAGTGTATGTGTTTGAATCATACACACACACACACACACACACACACACACCTTTCCCTGCACTGACTAGAATTTGCAGCAGAATCATTTTAAGTGTGAACACTACTTCTGAACAGAAGGACACTAGAGGGGAGAAAAGTTTAAGAGAATTTCTTCCTTTTATAAGTCCTCCAAAATCTCCAGAGCTGTAGAGCACCATGGAACTTTGTGCATTGTCTTCTGTCCTTTCTTTCATATCCAAGCCCTTACTCCTCTGCTCTGTCTGGCTATGTCTGGCACACTTTCAAGGCTGCGTATGAAGCCTAGTCATCTCTGAGCCAGGCAGCAGGACCTCTGGTGCCTCATGGAAACTGCATGTGGGTGTTATCAAGTTGCGGAAACAAAAGACAACACAGAATGACAAAGAAGATAACTGAAATAAATATTTTAGAGATCAGTTCTCACTGGACACAGTTTTAGGAAAGACAGTAATTTTTTGTATGTTTGTTTATTTGTTTTTGGACACAGCATTTTTCTTTGTAGCCCTGGCTGTCACTTTGTAGACCACGCTGGCCTCGAACTCACAGAGATCCACCTGCCTTTACCTCCCAAGTGCTGGGATTACAGGCATATGTCACTGCACCTGGCTTGGAAAGACAGTCTTAAAATGTAGACTTGAGAAAATAGATTGTGACCACCAGTAATGGGGATGCCAGGGAAGAGAAAGTACAAAATAGTTATGGAGAAAATCCCATATTTTGGTTCAGCCTATTACATTGTGATATACAGCATGCCAATAAAATACCTCAATAAGAGTGTTTAGCTAGGCTTCCCAACATTTTCCTCAAAGCCTGCACCAATTGTGATGGATAATCTTCATTGTCAACTTGAGCACCACTAGAATCAGCTGAAACCCAAACTGCTGCATATGCTCATGAGGAATTTCTTGGTGAGATTATTTGAAGGAAGAAGACTCACCCTGAATCCAGGCCAACCTTCAGGAAGAAGGCAACATTTTTGGCTGCTCGCCTTCACTCTCACTAGCAAATTTATCTATTTTCTTGCTGCAGCAGGCATTAAATCCATCTCCTTCAGGGTTACAAACCAGATTGAAGACCAGAGGCTAGTGCTCTAAGAATACAGGACCAGTTACGGACTGCCGAGATACCTAGCCTCATAAAAAGAACAACAGACAGCCTTCCTCCCACCAGACCGTCATTATTGGACTATAGACCACATCTCCGAGGCAGTCTAATAAACCCAACGTATACATGTAGAAACACACACATACACTCATTATAGCAACTATATTTCTTTAAAGAATTTGAATACACCAACATTTGATAAATAAGAAGAAAGCGTTAAAATTCTTTTTCTTGCTTTGCATTTGAAAACTATGCAGGCAAATGAAGCATTTTAGAGAGGTTGGTTAGTGACTGTTTCCTTTTTTTTTTTTTATTAATTACACTTTATTCACTCTGTATCCCCCCCTGTAGTTCCCTCCCTCCTCCTCTCCCAACCCCTCCCTTCCTCCCCCTTCTCCACACATGCCCCTCCCCAAGTCCACTGATAAGGGAGGTCTTCTTTTCCTTCCTTCTGATCCTAGTCTATCAGCTCTCATCAGGAGTGGCTACATTGTCTTCCTCTGTGGCCTGGTAAGGCTGCTCCCCCCTCAGGGGGAGGTGATCAAAGAGCAGACCAATCAGTTCATGTCAGAGGCAGTCCCTGTTCCCATTGAACTGGACATTGAACTGTCACGGGCTACATCTGTGCAGAGGTTCTAGGTTATCTCCATATATGCCACTTGGTTGGAGTATCAGTCTCAGGAAAGACCCCTGTGCTCAGATTTTTTGGTTCTGTTGCTCTCCTTGTGGAACTTCTGTCCTCTCCAGATCTTACTATTTCCCACTTCTTTCATAAGATTCTCTGAATTGGGGTACATCTACACAACAGAATATTACTCAGTAATAAAAAACAAGGAAATCATGAAATTTGCAGGTAAATGGTGGGAACTGGAAAAGATCATCCTGAGTGAGCTATCCTAAAAGCAGAAAGACACA
>CM053750.1:43363213-43393038 GCA_028658305.1 Pachyuromys duprasi
GAGTATAGATTTCAGCATGACCTTCCTATCCTATAGGTCTATATAAGTGAGTATATACCATATGTTTCTTTCTGCTTTTGAGAAACCTCACTTAGGATGATCGTTTCCAGGTCCCACCATTTGCCTGCGAATTTCATGATAGCAAATGAATCTTTATGTGGCTCTCAAGTGTTATTCTCCTGATTCTGGTTGTATTAACTTGAAGACTGCTCTAAGAATTATCTATGTAAAGCCAGAAAAATCCATATCTTAAAGAAGTAAGCCAATTTCTAGTATCAAATGTAACATCAAATTAGCTAAATTTGCTTGCATCTGTTGATATTTAACTTTTGTGAGTCATCAGAAGGTAGCGAGCATTCATTTAAATCCCTGTGGCCAGGCAACAGCTAGGGAAGGTTACTGACTGTGATTCATTCAATAATTGACTTGCTCAGCTTGGGTTCAAAATATACCATTTCTTTTCTCTTTCAGTGATATGCCTGGAGTTATCAGACATCAGTGGTAAATTTATTTAGTTCAAGCATAAATAAATTACAAGCTTTCATATTGTTTTATGAGATACATTCTTTTTACCTTAAGATTTAATGTTTTCAAAATTAAAGAAAGGAATGCCTAATAGAAAATACGAAAAAAAAAATAATTACACATGGCATTTTACCTTATTTGTAAAATAAGTCCCTCTTATATCCAGATAAAAGATGCCTTGGGCTTTCTTCATTCCCTAGGCTGCTGAGGCTGTCAATTTGTAAAACAATAGGGTAGCTATTGACATGCCTGTGTGACAGAAATTGATCTGGACCAGATCTTTGATGTTCTTAGGAATAATGAGCCCATGACATGAAAAACCAAATTATCCACAGAGTTTTTGTTGTTGTTGTTTTGGTTTGCTTTATTTTTTTTGTCATTGTTGTTTTGCTTTGTTGTTGTTTAGTTTTTTGAGACAGGGTTTCTCTTTGTAGCCTTGGCTGTCCTAGACTCACAAACTCTCAAACTCACAGAGCTCTGCCTACCTCTGCCTCTCCTAGAGCTGGGATTACAGGCATGCACCATGGTACCCGGCTTCCACAGAATTTTTAACCTGAGACATACAAAATCTGGTACTGACTCTGTAGATAAGAAGACCGCAGTCATATATTCAGATGGAGAGAAATAGTCAAAGCTTGCTTTTCACTAACCTGTAACCTAGGTACAGTATTTGTTCAGCCACAAATGTATATTATAGATCATAGTGAGTGTCAGCAGCTAGGCAGTTGCTAAGAGCACAAACCACATATTTTGAAATCTTGTGTTGTAATTTGTTTCTTATATAATCCTATGTATTTTATCTTATATGTTTTTTAAAATATGTTTACTTTCATTTTAATTATGTGTTAGGAGTGGGCTGTACACAGGTGCCTGGCAAGGCCAGAGAAGGGCGTTAATTGTGAGCAGCCTACTGTGGTTGTTGGGAACCAAACCCAGGTCCTCTACAAAAATATCAGCTACTCTTTACCAATAAGCAGTTTCTTCAGCCCCAATTTTATGCACTTAAAACGTTATTAGAAAGTAAAATATCAGCTTAGATTATTAAAGGTCATGAGTGAATACAAAAATATTACAGGCTGTTGGCAAGCCTGTAGGAAATGTTTGTAATTAGTTGTTGAGGTGGGAGAGCCCAGCCCATTGTGAGAGGGGCCACCCCTGATCAGGTGATAGTCCTGGGTTCTATAAGGAATCAAGTCATAGAAAGCAAGCCAGTAAGCAGCATGTCTCAATTGTCTCTGCATCAGCTCCTGCCTCCAGGTTCTTTCCCTTGGTGAGTTCCTGTCCTCACTGCTTTTCATGATGAATTGCTATATAAACTTGTGAATGAAATAAACTCTTTCCACCCTGTCTTAGTTAGGGTTTCTATTACGTCAACAAAACACCAGAGCCAAAAGCAAGTTGGGGAGGAATATGTTTATTTGTCTTGTACTTCCACATCATAGTTCATCGCTGAAAGAAACCATAACACAAATTCTAATAGATCAGGAACCTGGAGGGAAGCACTGATGAAGGGGCCATGGAGGATTGCCGCTGACGTGCTTATTCAACATATATGGCTAGCTTAGCCTGTTTCCTTATAAACCCAGGACCACTAGCCCAGGTATGGCACCATTCACCATGAGCTGGGCCCTCTCCCATTAATCACTAATAAGGAAAATGCCAGGTTTAATGAAGGCATTTTTTCAATTGAGGTTTCCTCTCTTCAGAGAACTATAAATTGTGTCAAGTTGGCATAAAGTAGCCAGCACGCTCCCCAAGTCACTTTTGATCATGATATTTCATCACAGCAATAGTAACCCTAACTAAGATAAGTTAGTGCCAGCATAGTGGAGTATTGCTGTGACAGGCCTGGCCATGTTTGGGGGAGGATTGTGGAAGGACTTTGAAACTTTGGGCTAGAAAAGCCACTGAGTGAGACCACAGTGGGATGTTCTATAGGAGCTTGGAAGATTAGAATGTTGAGAACAGTGCAGAAGATGGAAGTCTGGCTCATGAAATTTCAAAGGTAAGATTAAAGACTCTAAAAGGGTGTTTTGATTTAAGAATCTGTGGTTCTGGTTTGCTGGGGCTGAACAATCAGCTGTAATTAACAAAGATACCGGACTACTAAAGTGAAACTTACTTTACTGAGACAATTGATGCCGGTTAGCTGGAGCTAAGAAATCAGTGGTGGTTAAGAAGAGACCAGCATCACGAAGGTGAAATCTTCTGGGCTGTGTTTCCTGAGAGCACAGAGAAGCTGTATTCCAGAGGAGCCAGGGAACCTCAGGCTAGCAGCTTGACTTGGTAATGTGTGAGAGTTACCCAGATGGTACTGGTTTTGAAGACAATGAGGGGTACTGGAGAGCAGCTGAGACTTGGCACTGTGAGAGGCCAATGAGAGGCCATTGGTGAAGGTGCAGCTCAGTGGCAGTTGAAGGCCTAGGACTGAAGCAGTCAAGCAAAGAAGTTGAAGCTTGGTGGCACGAAGAAAGCCTACGAGAGGATGCTGATGAAGCGCAGCCCACTTGAAGCAAAACGCCATCATTTGGGAGATGCTGGTACGAGGGGATGACCACCAAGAACAGCCACAGCAGTGGAGTAGAGTCAACCATAGTCTAGAAGATAAGCCATGTGTGCTGCAGAGGGCAGGGCTGGACAAGTGACCCAAGCCCTTTGGAGGAGCCCAGAAGATCATGTGAGGATCCCAGACATTGGACATAGGCTTTTGGAGTTTAGTGTTGTTTCCAATTGTGACTGTGCCCTGGTTCTTCTCTCTTGAAGAAGGTCTTTAATTTAATTTTGATTTTTACAGGTGCCCCCAGGTGGAAGACTTCGAACTTTTGAAAGAAAATTTGGATTTTTAGAAAGATTGGATATGAGATTTAAATTATAATGTGTTTGAATTCGTAAAGACTATGGGACTTTTAAAGGTATTTATGTTTTTAATGTGTTCCCAATACTAATGATCTAAAGGAGTTTTCTTCCCATTGGCCTTTATATAAAACTGACGGACCCAATGAGGAACAATAGCAGTCATTGCATCCTATAGGATGAACACAGACAGTGACCCCCATAGAAAGAAGAGGAACCAAAATAATACGTTTCAAAACATCTAATTGAATAACCATGTGATTTACTTATTCTAGGAAGAGGTCTTCCTGGAGAGAGAGCTATGATTCTCTATGGAAGAACAACAATATGCATCCTGGTGAGCAATGCCTTTTTAAATGAGGAGCTTGGAGGCCAGAGTTTGACTTGGGAGCCATGGATTCACTGAGTGCTGTCAGTCCTCTTAATTAGTGTAAGGGTAGAAGGAGGACCAGTCATTGTAGCTTTCATAGGACAGGTGTCCATCTACTATCTAGCATGAAAGAACTTAGGTCTCAGAAGAAAATAAAGGGAGGCATCAAGGTGAGTCTGAGAGGGCTGACTGTCTACAGGTGTTCAAATCCTGTTGAGATTTTAGCCCTTTAAATTTTAAATGATTTATTTGGTGTGTGTGTGTGTGTGTGTTTGAGTTTATATGAATGTAGGAGACTAGCAGTGAACCAGCCAGGATTCTGGCATGGGCATAGATGACTTCTAGACCCTGTCCCTCAGCAGAGAGTGATTGGCAGTGGACAGCTATCAGGGGCTGGGAAATCAATCTTCTTCTGATGTTGTGGCCACTGGGCAGTTTCACATGCTCCAGTGGATGATCTCACATTAGTGCACATAAGGGCCAGCACTAACTGGATTCAGCAAGTTATAAAGAAAAAAAAAAAAGACATGAAGTCTGGAAAGGTCAGGTTGGAAGGCCTTAGGGGGAATATTTTGGGTAAATATAATCATATTTAATTGTATATTTGTATGATATTATCAAAAATAAACAAATCTTTTAAAAGGTTTCTGAAGTGGAAGGAAGTGATTAAGAACCCTAAATAAAGTAGGCTTGGTGAAAAATATAAGCCTACAGGTTTCCATTGATTTTACTTATATTTATTTTACTTTTAAATGAGAAATAAACATGTACCACTAGAAAAAAAGAATGGAAAGTGTCAACCCTTTCTCTTCGTTCACTACTTTTTAAAATAAAGTCTGAATATCAAATTTGAAGATTAAAAACAATCTCTCTCCTTCCTCACACTTGTCATTGGTCTGCTATTTTTACACACTCAAATACGTATTTATTGTATTTTAATTGAAATATGTGGTATAAGTTTATTCATTTTTACCTGCTGCGGTTAATATTTTGTGATTCGTACATATGATCACTAAGACCTTAGTTCAAAAGCAATTTGGTAGAATAAAGATACTTTCACTGTATGGGCAGGAGTAACTAGGTGTCCACAGGCAAAAGAAAATGAACATTTGCCTAAACCTTACACATTAGAAAAATACCCCAAAATGAATCAGCACAGGCTCAGGGTCTTTATTCCAGAAATAGTGAACTTACCTAACTGGCATGAAACCCCAGGCTCCATCCCCAACATCCCAAAAATAGCTATAACAATAACGGTTTTTTGAAAATGTAAAACATAAATATTATACAACTTTGGGGGAGGAATATATAGAAGAAAAAGTTTTAAGATCTAGTATCAGAAAAAAATCTTAAACACCAAAAAAAAGATTAATCAATAAAAAGAAAAGTTAAATTGGACTTCAAATTTTGCTCTAGAAAGATAATTAAAACATAAGTCTATAAGCATGTGAAAAAGTATTTGCATGCTGTAAGAGGTAGTAGTTCGTGAGTGTTATTTTTTTCCTCTCAAACTTTGCAAAACCAGTTTTTCCTTCCCTTGCTTCTGAATACTAACATTCATGGGCATATTTTTTTTTAACTATTTTATTGGGTTCTTATATCTACCACCTTTCTCCACCAAAATCGATCCAACTCCCTAATAATAGGTAGTCGAGAAAGGTTACAGGGGAAAGGGGTATAGATATCCTTAAACAACTTTCTGCTGCTTAGGTTCATCAAGTTCCTAGGGGCAAGTGCAATCTTCATCAGAATATTCCAGTATGGCGCAAACCAGCAATCTGGTAATCCAGCAATAGCAAAGGAAGCAGCAGGAGGACCAGAGGCTGCCACAGACCCTCTTGACACTCTCTTTTATACCCTCTCAGGAGTTCCCAGAATTAAACTATCTATAGCTGGCACAAATCACACCCCTGCCAGAGCACAAGACATGTTATAGTCAGCTGCTGTGGACAATCTGAAGCAGCCCCATATCCCACACCTAGGATGAAAACCAAAACATATCCACATAGCATAAGTGGGTTTTTAAAGAACCCCAAATCCTCTTGTTTGTTCAACTCGTGGGCACCCCTTTGTAAAGAGATTCAGTCTTTCTATAAAACAATGGTATGGCTACCCCTCCTTACATCCTCCCTCTTCTTTCTGATCCCCGTGCCAAAAGAAGGAATCTTTGCTCAGCCAGATGTAACCATTCTGAACTTGGTCAACTGTCAAGACACCCCATCCTCCCGCCCCTGCACTGTACTCATTTCCTCACCTCGTCTTTTTGGTGCTGTTTTTAAAATACCTGATTGATATGAACTGTGAGGTTGAACCTCAACCAGTGAGAAACAGCCACGCTCCTCTCAAGGTAGGAATATGGATGCCACGTTTGCCACCCATGCTTGTTCCCTGGCTTTTGGGAGCTGTGCACCCTTCTGATTAGAAGTGCAATACCTTGCTCTGACATGTTGATCAGAGGAGTGGCCTTTTGCTTTGTGGCCCTAAGAATAATTTTAAATAATACTATACATCAGAAAAGAAAAAAAAGAACAAACATCTGAAACATGTTTAAGAAAATAACTCAAAATGCAATAGAAGAATAAAGAAATAATCAAATTATGAAATGTTGAAAGACATTAAGACACATTTCACCGAGGAACATGCAGATGGCAGTAATCACATGGAAATGGGTTCAACATCTTTAGCCATTACAGAAATGCAAATTAAAGCTGCAATGAATGTCACTAAACACCACAGAGAATGGCTAAGATAAATAACAATGACGACTCCAAAGGCTGAAAAGGATGCAGAAAACTCACTCAGTATCCACACGTGGATGCTGGAAGTGTGAACTTTAGTCCCTTTTGCGGGACAGTCTCTATATTTGTCAGGACTCTAGGGGAGTAGAACCAATAGAATTAATATATATTGAAAGGGGAGGCGTTAGCTTGGCTTACTCAATACTCTCAGGATAGTTGAAGAATGGCCATCCCCCACCATGGAGCCAAGAACCAGGGAGTTGTTCCAGCCACGAGGCTGAGTGCCTTGGCAGCCCAAGCCTGGTACCTGGGGCCTTCTTGGGGAATTATTGGTCTTCCGTCAACATGGGAAGCCTGAAGAAGCTGAATTTAGTAACCGCAAAGAAATAAGCAGTGGCAGTAAGTAAATTCTGACAGTATTTTAAACCAAGGTTCTGTCACATTTTTCCTAGGAGCTCTGCCTGAGGCTCACTGCTTCCCACTCTAAATTCCCCAACACTTTTCACACAGAGCAGCTGGGCAGAGCAGTGATCTAGACCCCTGAGGCCAGGGAGCTCTTCAAATGCACCAGTACAAACTGAAGGGTGTTTGAATAGGAGAACGTTGACCGGACTTTAAACTTGATATGAAAAATAATAATAATATAAATTACTTTCATAAACTTTTATTGGTTTCATGTTAAAATAATCATATATAAGGCCTTTGGGGTTAAATATATAAGAAAATTAATTTCTTGTGTCTTATTTTTAAGGTGGTAGTTGTAAGATGGGGGATCATATTCATGGCCCGTGTGGAGTTTCAGTTCGACAGGGCTGACCTCGGCACATTTAGTCGGGATCAGCCAGTGTGTAACACTGTGGTTCCTTCTTCAGCAGCCATTCACTGAAGCTGCCTGCATGTTCTGCATGTTCTGCCTGATCACGACAGAGCACTGAGGCTTGTTCAGGTGTTTCATCCACCTTCCCAGTCTGTCCTCCTGAGTTACATCTGCAAGCCTACCTAAATTCCTAAGGCCTTTGCAGCTGGGTTCCATGTGAGGCCCAGCTTACAAAATCACACTACAGAGAAATTAGTAGCAGCAGTGAGGGAAAGAAGGACATGTGCAGGGAATGTTCGTTATCAGTGTTGCCGTCGACTTTACTAGGCAGCCTTGACTGAAATTCTGTTTTTCACGGCCACTCACTGTTAAGTTCACAGCCATGGCCGCTGTGCGGCTTCTGTGAGGTTGCCCTGCAGGAGGGTTGTGAGCCTTTGTGGGTTGCTCCACAGTGCATACTCTGTTGAGTTTCAGCATCTTCCGCTGGTTCATGGACTCTCTCAGACACGTAATATGCTTTAAGGTGTTCCTCTAAGCTCAAATGCACCACAATGGATACCCAGAACTGTGACCAATTGTGCCTTCAGAACTGCATCTCTTTAAGAAAAGGACTAATTCAAGCTCTTTTGAATGTGTATCACTACTATGACATGCAACCCGCAGTAAAGCATCCCACAAGGGCCAGCAAGATGAAGATGATTCAGCAGGCAAAGGTGCCTGATAACCTGAGTGCTATCCCTGGGATCCATATGATGGAAAGAGAGAACTGACTCCCACAGGTTGTCCTCTGACCTCTATACATTCTCTCTCTCTCTAACACACAAACAAACAAATGTAAATAAAAAAAATTTAAAGAGTCTGTGAGGGTCTCTGTAAACATCAGGGCCAGCATAATGGTGAAGCAAGAAGGAAATCTAGTGCAACACAACTCCGGAGCTGGTGTTGGTTTAAACTTCTAGAGTCTGACCTTTTGCAGATTTTTTTTGGCATAAATACAGTACAACTTGGGGAAAAAGTTCCTGGTATAACATGATGCCCTGTGCACAAGGAGGAATAATTAAATGGAAACTCTTTTCAACATACATGCCACTTCTCCCATAAAGATGGGTCCTAAGATAGGCTGCATGTGTTATCATAAGGGCCTTACGGAGGATCTGGTGTGGGTTTTGTCACACACCCTCACCCCCATTGTAAGGAGCTCAACAAAATCCCAATCTAAAAAACCACAGCATGTGTGCAGAGGTCCTGGTACAGACACACTCAGGTTCTGTGGTCACTGCTTCAGTGTCCGTGAGCCTCTATGAGCCCTGATTAGTTGACTCTGTGGGCCATGTTTTTCTGGTGTCCTTAACCTCTCTGGCTCCTACTATCCTTCCTCCCCTTCTTTTGCAGAGTTCTTTGAGCTATGGCTAATGTTTGGCTGAAGGTCTCTGTATCTGCTCCCATCGGCTGCTGGAGGATACCTCTCTAATGACAAGTGAGCTAGGTACTGATCCAGGAGCACAGTAAAATAACATTAGGAATAAGTTCATTTACCTTGTGTTTGTGTGTACATGTGTGTTCAATTCTACCCTAGCCTAGGTCTCTAAGCCATCCAGCTTCCAAATCCTGGCCATCTAGGCAGAATCAGGCATGGCCTCCCTCTCATGGTTTGGCCTCAGGTCAGGCCAGTCATTGGTTGGCCACTCCCACAAACTGTGAGCCACCAACACCGAGCACATCTTCCAGACAGGGCAGGGTATATGTCACAGATTTTAAGTCTGGGCTAGTACCTCAGTCTCACCACCGGGAGCCTAGCCTGGTTACAGAGATGGCCAGCTTGGGCTCCACATCCTCCATTACTAGGAGTCCTGCTAGGGTCAGCCTCACAGGTTCCAGGAAGTTTCCACAGCACTGTTTCCCTATCATCCCTAAATGCCCACCTGCTTCAGTTGTCTCCCAATACTCTCTACACCTTTTTCTTTGAAACGACAAGTCTGAATGTTTAACATTGCTGACTTCCCTGGTACTATCTTAGAACGAGGACCTTTGTGCTCCTAACAAGAGTTCAAATAAGTAAATTCCATTAGCAGTCAGGACAGATACTTGTACAGTGGAGGAGTCACCACTGAAGAAAAATAATGAGCAGCATGTGTTACAGTGTGGATCATGAATGTTACCAAGGTCCCTGTTTTTCAAGGCAAGGTCCCAGCCTACAGAACTCTGGAGAGGTGGAAGAAACTTTACAGCATGGGTGCAAATGAGAGAAAGTCAGCTTGTTTGGGAAAGGCCCTTGAATGTGATATTGAGATGTTGGCACTTTCCTAGCTCTTTATCTACTTCTTGGATACCATATGTTGAACTTGCATACCTTCTCCACCATGCTCTCCTTCCATGATATATTATGCTCTCTGATCCCAAAGAAACATGGCCAAGTAACCATGGCCTGCAAACCTCTGAAACTGTGAGCCAAGGCACACCAGAATTCCTTATATTATTTCACATATCTTGTCACAGAGAGCTGACCAAAACATTATAAAAGAGATGTGTTCAAAAGTCATAAGTGTTGTGTCCAACTGAGAGTTTCATCTGACTCACTTTGAGGCACTAGAGATCAACATTGCCATTGAAGCTGGGTATTATGGTATATACTTGTAATCCTAGAACCTTACAAATAGAGGCATGATAAAAAAGAGGAGTTCAAGGTGACTTTTAACTACTTAGTAAGTTTAAAAGCATCCTGTGCTACCCAAGGCCTTATCTCAAAACATAAAACAAATATTCCATTGATACAAAATATCAAGTTATAGTTTCAATCAGATTGTAAAGTTTCAATTCTTTACAATCTGCATTTAGATGTATTGTTGGTAAATTAGTTTTTATGATCACCAAATTTTTATTTGCAGTAATGCCTTCTATTTGATCATAATATATATGTGTAAATCTCTAAGCTGATAATGATATTCTTGTCACCTTGAATATGAATTCTCTGACACATACTAGCAAATGCTATCTTCCAGTGATATTAGCTATCTCTGCAGGCTTTCAAAATCTCTCAAGAATGGAGGACTGGCCTAGGTGGAGCTAAATGGTGAGCATTTGTTTAGCATATGCAAAGCTGTGGGTTCCAACCCCAGTAACAAAAACTCTCAGCTCTGCCATGGTCAGTTCTCTGGGTTGTTTGCAGTGACCAACTTGAGGGGTAGATAATGCCTCCTTCTGAGCCACATGTTCAGACTCTCTGACTCTTTGGAGGAGCCCCCTAGTTTGGCTCCCCTATTACTTCACACGCAGATGGCCATCTTAGATGTCTACACCATTTGGATTTTGAAGGCATTAGAACCAGTGCCAATGAAGTAACTTACTGTATTGAAATAAACAAAGTTTCCTGTATCACAAGCATCTGTGTCTTTGGCCAGGATAACTTACAAGCATGGTCAGTGGGATTAAATCAATGCAGCATCCAATGTCTGGTGCTTAAGTAGAACTACGTTTGATTTTTTAATACCAAGGAAACTATTTTCAGCCTTTATGGTAATAAATTCAGTATAATTCAAAGGACTGTGCCATTTCAAGGCACCCAGAATTATGATTATCTAATGGGGGCAATGGGAATGTTTTAAGATGTATTGTCAGAAAGCCTGTTTAATTTCCAGAATCTATTAAAATGTGATTGCATTTCATGCTATTATTATCTTTTTTGTTCTGTGTAATTATCAAGGAAGAGTATTTATAGCTTAAACTTCTTCTTCATTTCCCACAGAAGAGCATTTGTAAATTGAAATTGTGTCTTCTCCTATCTCAGCCACCACTCAGGCTTCAGAAGTGCCAGTCACCCAGGCCACCTCTTTTTCAGGTCCATTGCATAAACATTTGTTGAGTGCCTGTTTCAGACAGCATTGTGCTGAGTGCAGTGGGAAGCATGGGGATGTGCAAGGCAGGATCTCAACAAGATAGCCGCATGTTCAATGCTGTAGAGGGGAAGAGCACCTAGAAGCATGGCATACAGAAGGGCACTTTTCAGTGCCTAGCTAGCAACACAAAACTAGTAGGAATAGAGAGACAATGACTGGGAAAAGACAAGAGGTAATGGTAGAAAAGAGGGGAAGAGAGGGTAGGAAGGACAGGGAAGACAGAACAGGTAGGAGAAGAGTGTCTGCTGACTTTGGGCAGGGATTGATTGCATAGGGCTGCTGCATTCTGTCCTCTCATAGCAATGACTACAGATACATGATCTGTAAGGCTGGGAATTTTCTGGAATCTACCAGGCTCCAGGGAGGCAGAAAGAGTAATAGATGAACCAGGACACAGTTTGAAATTTGATATGGAAAAAGAGGGGAGGAGAAGGGGGAGGAAGGGAAGTAGAGTGAGAAGGGGACAAGTTCAAAACTCCTACCTCCTCCTTCCTTCCCAGCCTTGTTCTCTGGTCCAGGAGGAATTCATAATTGCCTACCTAATAACTTTTCAACTACCTTAGACTAAATGTAGTCTACACTTTAAGACATTTATGTGAAGTTTCACAAAATAATATTTCTGTCCCTTGCATTGTTAAAAACAAACAGCACATGTCAAGCTGTTCTATGAAAGAAGAGCTTAAGGCAAGGTTGCATGCTGCATAGACCCTGATTTGAAAAGCTTTTTTTTTTATTGTCTTAGTTTAGTTTTTATTGCTGACAAAATACTGTGACCAAAAGCAATTCAGGGAATTTACTTGGCTCATATGTTACAGTTCATCATCAGGAGAAGCCAAGGCAAGAACTCAAGACAGGAACCTGGAGACCACAACTAAGGACCATCATAGAGAAGTACGGCTTACTGGCCCCCACCTCATGACTCATTCAGCTTGCTTTCTTATATAACCGAGCAACACCTGTTCAGGGTGACACTGCCCACAGCAAGCTGTTTATCCCCGCCTCCCAGATCAATAATTAATCAAGAAAAGGCTCCCACAGAATTGCCTACTGGACGATGTGTTGAACGTTTTCTCAGTTTTTTATCAATTGAGATGTCCTCTTCCCAGGTGACTTCTGCTTGTCTCAAGGTGACAAAACAAAACAAAATCCTCACCAAAACAATCATCCTCACCAAAGCAATCATGTTGAACTTTATGGGTGACGGCACTTTCCGAGAATCCCACATGATTGTTTCATCAAAACTCATGAGCTCAACATGGCCAAGCCATGGCTCTGTAATACCATCCTCTTCTGGGTACTCTGCAGATGTGATTGTCATCTACAGTCACTTTACTATGGCAAGGGAGGCTATCCCAGATCTGAGGGTCCTGATTCAATCCAGAGCTGGTGTTTTTCTGAGGAAGCAGGACTCTACCCAGAAACATTAGCATCACAATACCAAGATCAAGCTACCCTCCTTGCCCTTTGGATGTGAGTAGTCAGCTCTTTAACTCTCCCCGATGCCCATTTTTATTAGATATGCTAATAAAAATGCTTTCATTCTCTGGCTGCAGTTCAGAAGGCACTGAAGAGACCAAGATAGGAACCAGTCTAAGTCCAGAACAAGTACAAACTAGAGCAAAATCATGTACTGGATGAGGTTGGGCATTTCCACCTAAACCAAAACAGGAGAGCTCACAGCGTCAGAAAGACTGAGCTCAACCATAAAACATGGGTTTGTGTCTAGAATAATACAATTAGATTGGGATGGGAAAATGCACTGACCTATAGCACAAGACATAGAAAGCTGGAACAGTACCAAAACTCATACTATCAAGATTAATAATATCTTAATCCAACTGTAATATTATGACAATAATATTAGCGTTATAATAGCTAATAATAATAGCGTTATGACAATTTGACATAGCTAGACTCATCTAATAGGAAGAAATCTTAATTGAGAAAATGCAGCCATAGCATTGGCCTGTTGGAAAGTCAGTAGGATGGTTTCTTGATTAATGGCTGGCATAAGTAACCAAGTCTTCATCAAGTCAAATTAGTCATTTTTTTCCCTTTGAGTTAGGAAAGTGATCACTAATACTGGGTTTTACTTGACTCTATCTATAATCATCTAAAACTGAAGCGCTTGGGCATGTCTATGAGGAATTGGACCATTTAAGGTGAAAAGACCCACCTTAAATCAGGGCCACCACTTCTAGTGGCCGTCCACATAAAAAGATATGGAAAAAGGAAGCTTTTGCTTTTTGCCTGTTTTCCCTCCCTGTCACTGGCAAGCTCATCTGTCTATTGCTGAGGTAGTTCTTAGCTGGTAGTACAACCTATGTCTTCAAGATCCTGTTTGTGACAGTTTGAATGAAAATGGCCCCCGTAGGTTATAGGGAGTGGCACCGTTAGGAAGTGTGGCCTTGCTGGAGGAAGCATGTCACTGGGGTGGGCTTTGGGGTTTCAAATGCTCAAGCCAGACCCAGGGTCTCTCTCTGCCTGCTGCCTGAGGATCCAGATGTAGAACTCTCAGCTACCTCGCCAGCCCCATGTATGCCTGTGTGCCGCTACGATTCCCAGCATGATAATCATGGACTAAATCTCTGAAGTGTAAGCCCCAACGTTGGTGTAATGTTCTTTTGGAATATAATGTTCATTCAAATGCTGATTTCTCTACCCTACTATCTGGTTTCAATCCAGACATTGCATTGTGATGCTTATTCTAAGCATCACCTGTCTCAAGTTTGTGTAAACATGCCACCATTTGTTCTCTATATTGTCAATTAAACAACCAGTCCCAAAGCTGAGCACTGAAGTGGATAGGGTGGGACACCCTGGTCCGGAAGGGAAAGAAGAAAGTAAAGAAGGGCAGAGGAAGGAAAGAGAACCCAGAGGAATGGTCTTGGAACCCTGTGGAGAGATGGACCAGACCTAAGATATGACTAAAAGCAAGTAAAATGGGTAAATTCTGAATGGTAGGAAACTATGTGGGCTTGGATGTTTCAGATGGAATAACTATTGCTCAGCATTGTGTTCTAGGTTAATTAAACAAATCCCAGTCTCTGTGTGGTGATTTGGGTATACAGCCAGTTTAGGACTAACCACTGCTTAAATAAAAGATATATCAATAATAAATACTAATAACCCACAGCACCCCAATTAAATGTTTTTGTCTGTAAGAGTTGCTGTGGTCATGCTGTCTCTTCAAAGCAATATAAATGCTAACTAAGGTGCCATTGTCAAGTGAAGACTAGCAGCTCTCTAAGAATTCTCTGGACTCCATTACCTGATTGAGACCTGTGAGACATCCAGTCTTTTGGACTGAAAAAGAAAGGATTCTTGGCCTTTTCATCAGGATACACTCATTATGGGACTACTCAGTACACAGCATGTCAGCTGTAAGCTACTCTAATAAATCCCTCCTATCATCCCTGTTCCTTTAGAGAATCCTAATTAATACAGAGAGTCCATATAAACTTATATTTTCTGTATTAATCCATTTATAAGGACAAAAATAATGTTTTCTATCTGTGTGATAGCACTTTGGTTCTGTAATATATTAAGAATTGTCCAAGGCCATCAAGATGGCTCAGCAAATATAGTGCTTGTCCCACAAGCATGGAAACCAATTTCAGTCCTTGGAACCTGGTAAAAGAAGAAAACAACTCCTTTCCTACTCAACCAAAGACTTCATGCCTTTGACCTTCACACATTCTGACACACACACATCATGCACTTTCATACATGCATGCACACACAGAGACACACAAATGCATACATACTAATGTAGTCTCAGGAGCACAAAGGTTATTGGGCCCACAGATCACGAGGGAAACCAGGAATCATCCATGGTTGTCTTTTCAAAGAAAGAAAATACCTGCTTTCTACCCAGAAAGCTGGGAGTGAATGTTGTTAATAGCCTGATGATCTTTGCTGTCTGTAGAGCCAGACATCACCCAAATACCCTAGAATCTTTATCCCAGACTCTCCCTTCCTAGATCATTGTGTTTTCTTCCCAGTAAATAGAATGCACCCTTGGGGGAGATGTCACATATACTTTATAACCTGCTGACTTCTGTATTATCTCACTGAGAACATATTAGATTTTATGCCTTTTGCCTGTAGAACCCACCTTCATGGTCACCAATCACATGTACTTTGCAATGGAGTTTCTAAGTAGTCAAGCCTTGAGCTTTATTGTACATCTGGAATGGAATGATCGCTGACTGAAAACTTTCTTTTCAAATTGTATTGTGTTTAAATGCACTGGCAATAAACCAGCTGTCATGAGACTCCTGAAGTTTGACCTGGCCCAACTAAGGGGAGTGAACTGAGCTTTCCTTATTGCCTCTTTTGTCATTTCACTGCCAGCCACAACAATTGCAGGGGCCCCACAACAGAATATAAAAGCTGATCCAAACAGGAAACCCAGTAAGAGGAGCCAGTCAGGAGAGGCACTCAGTATGCACTCATGTTCTTTCACCTATGCACATACTATGCAGGTACATTTGCTGTCACACAGCCACACATTTGAGCCCTCTGTCATTCTCTCCTCACACTGGGGAAGATCTGTGTTACTCTGATCTTTCACCTTTTCACCTTTTCTCATGTATAGATCTTTTTTTCAATGTGATCAACCGAAAGATTTCTTTGTATACTTTTTCTTTTGTTATTATTTACTTTATTACCAAAAAATGAAATAAATGTAACATACACTCATATAAGCATTATTATACTAATTACATTGTATTTGGACATTAAAATCCTTTTAAGCAAAATCTACTTCAGGTGCATGACAAATTTTGCTCTAAGTTTCTTTCTTTAGAAATCACTTCTTGTACTCCAAGTAATGTGACCCCCATTGCAAATCATAGCCAAAAAACCACAAACTATTGCTATTAATATCAGTAATCCTCGTATTATTATTTTATGTAAACATTTGACCTTTGTCAAGCATGGACCAGATAGTCACCCCAGATTAATACCTGAGGAACATGAAGATGCTATAGTAAATATGTACAAAGTGCTGAAGCATAAGACCTTGCATTTTGAATAATGTTCACACCTTTGCCAGTTGGTAAAATAGATAGAAAAGGATTTCTTTTATTTCTAACAAGGGCTTAGCAAGGGCTAAATCATATTGGTTCTCTATCTCTAAATTTGAAAAGAGTATTTCTGAGAATTCAGTCCTGGTGCTCACGGCAGCAGTGTTTGATCTTATAAATCCCTCTAAGAAGGGTGGCGGCTGTAGGGCATCTGAAACGTTGGAGAACCTGTCACCTCTCAGTGCTGGTGTCTGTCTCTGTCTCATCAGTGCTGATGCACAGTTGGACACAGTATACTCACCAGGCTGGGCCAAGGCAAGAAGTGAGTGGATGCAAGGCTTTCCATTTCCTATTTTCAAGGTCACAAAGCACACAACACACAGTGTTCACATTTGTTTAATCATTTTTAATGCCTTACAAATATTGTGACTATAACCATGTCATACCATCTGATTGAACCATTTAAACTGATCCCAAAAATAGAAGTTGGAGGTGAGGCTCTAGCTCGGTAGTAGAGTACGTGCTTAGGTCATGTGTGCGCCTCATTATCATAATACTCAAAATACAACAGGAAAGTGTTACCTGAGACAGGATTTTTTATTTTAAGGAAGAAAGATTATTTTGGCTCACAATTTGAGGATGCAGTCCATCACAGCAGAGATGGCATGGAAACAGCAAAGTACCAGGATGCTAAGAGAGAGATGTATACTTGGGTCCAGGCTGCCTCTTTCCTCTTTTTGCAGTCTTGGTCACCAGCCCAAGGAGTGATATTGCCAATATTTTAAGGTGCTTTCTTCTTACTTTTTTTCAATGTGCCTCTGGGCTCTTCACACATTCAAAAATCAGGTGTCTGTATGTGTATGGAGTTATTCTTGTCTTCAATTTGAGTCCATTGATCAACATGTCTCATTTTTTTTGTTTGTTTATTGCCAACACCATGTGGATTTCAATATTATAGCTTTATAGTACAATGTGAAATCAGAGAGGGTGATTCCTCCAGCTCTTGTTTTATGATTCAGAATGGTTCAACCTATCCTGGGTTGTTGTGTTTTCATAAGAAGCTGAAAATTGTCCTTTCAAGATCAGTGAAAAAGTGTTACAGAATTTTGATGGAGATCACATAGAATCTGTAGAATGCTTTTAGTAGAATGATCAGTTTTACTGTGTTAATCCTACCAATCTACGAACAAGAGAGAGCTTTCCATCTTCTGATATTTTCTTCAGATTATTTCTTCAGTGTCTTAAGGTTTTTATCACACATCTTTCATTGCTTGGTTAGAGTTCTGCCAAGATATTTTACATTATTTGAGGCTACTGTGAAAGGCATTGTTTCCCCATTTTCTTTCTTAGTCAGTTTGTCATTTATATATAGGAGGGCCACTGATTTTTGTGAGTTAATTTTGTTTCCAGGTACTTTGCTGAAAGTGTTTATCATCAGCAGTAGGAATTTCCTGGTGGAATTTCTAGGGCCATTTATATATACTGTCTTATCATCTGCAAATGATGATACTTTGACTTCTTCCTTTCCAATTTGTATCCCTTTGATCTCCTTCAGTTGTCTCATTGCTCTAGCTAAGATTTGAAGTACTATATGAAATAGATGTAGACCGAATAGACAATATTATCCTGTTCCTGATTTAGTGGAATTGTTTTGAATTTCTCTCCATTTAATTTGATGTTGGCTATAGGATTGCTATGACCTACCTTTATTGTGTTTAGGTGTGTCCATTGTATACCTAATCTCTCCAGGACTTTTATGATGAAGGGCTGTTGGATTTTAACAAAGACATTTTCTGCATCTAATGAGATGATCATATGGTTTTTGTCTTTTACTTTGTTTGTAAAGTGAATTACATTTATTAATTTACATATATTTAAACATGCCTGTATCTTTGGAATGATACCTACTTGATCATGGTAGATGATGTTATTTACGTGTCCTTAGTTATGGTTTACAAGTATTTTATTAAGAATTTTTGCATCTATGTTCATAAGGGATATTGATCTGTAATTCTCTTTCTTTGTTGGGTCCTTATTTGGTTTGGATATGAGAGTAACTGTAGCCTCATAAAACAAACTGGGTAGTGTTTCTTCTATTTCTACTTTGTGGAATAATTTGAGAAGTATTGGCATTAATTCTGTAAAAATCTGTTATAACCCTTCGCAAAAACTGTCTGGCCCTTGGATTTTTTTGGTGGGAGACTTTTAAGGACTGTTTCTCTTTTACTGGGATTGTGAATCTGTTTAAATTACTTATCTGACAAAAACCCCAGCATAGTTAAAATGATCCTGTACAATAAGAGAACTTCTGGATGAATCTCTATCCCTGACCTCAACCTATACTACAGAGCAATAGTGATAAAAACTACATGATACTAGCATAGAAATCGACTGGTTGATCAATAGAATTGAATGGAAAACCCAGAAATAAACCCACATACCTAGGAAACTTGATTTTTGACAAGGGTGTCAAAACAATACAATGGAAAAAAGACAGCATCTTCAGCAAATGGTGCTGGTCTAACTGGATGTCTACATGTAGAAAATGCAAACAGATCCATATTTACCTCCCTGCACAAAACTCAAATCTAACTCAATATAAGGCCAAATATATTAAATCTATCAGAAGATAAAATGGAGAAGAGCCTCAAACTCATTGGCACAGGAGACAACTTACTAAACAGAACACCAACTACTCAGGCTCTAAGATCAACAATTAATAAATGGGACATCTTGAAATTAATTGAAAAGCTTCTGTTAGACAAAGAATATTGTCAATAAAATGAAACAACAGTCTAGAGATTGGGAAAAGACCTTCACCAATCCTACATCCACAAAAGGACTAATATCCAAAAATATATAATGAACTCAAGAAATCAAACACTAATAAACAAAATGACCCAATTAAAAAAATGGGGCACAGAACTAAACATAGAATTTTCAACAGAAGAATCTTGAATAACCAAAAGGCACTTAAAGAAGTTCCCAATTTCCTTAGTCATCAGGGAAATGCAAATCAAAAAGACTCTGAGATTCCATCTCACACTGGTCAGAATTACTAAGATCAACATCTCAAGCATGTGACAGTGCGTGCTGGTGAGGGTGGGTCCTCTATTAAGGGAAGTGGGGACTGCACCAGACAAGAACTCACTAGCTAGCTTTTTGATCACTTCCCTCTGGTGAGATTGCGTTACCAGGCCACAGGGAAGAGGAAATGCTCAGTCCTGATTCAACTTGATGAGCTGGGGTGGATCCAAAAGACAGTTCCCTTTTCTGAGGAATGGGCAAGAGGGGACAGAGGAAGGCAAGGTGGGACCAAGAGGGGAGAAAGGATAAAGCTACAACCAGAATGTAAAGTGAATAAAAAAATAAATAAATTTTTTAAATTACTGATCTATTCTGACTTAACTTTGGTAATTGATATATTTCAACATATTTATATGCATATTAGATTTTTCAATATGCTAAAGAACAGGCTTTTTAAAGTTTGACCTTATAACTTCCTAGGTTTCCACAGTGCCTGTTGTGTCCCCTTTCTTTTTTTTTTTTTAAAGATTTATTTATTTATTATGTATATGAGTACTCTATCTGCACATAAACCTGCATACCAGAAGAGGGCATCAGATCACATTATAGAAGGTTGGGAGCCACCATGTGGTTGCTGGGAATTGAACTCAGAACCTCTGGAAGAGCCATCTCTCCAGCCTGTGTCCCCTTTCTGTTTCTGATTTTGTTGGTTTGAATATTCTGTCTCTCTTGGATATGGGTCTGTCTATCATACTGATTTTCTCAAAGGACCAACTTTTTGTTTCATTGATTCTTTATATTGTTTCTCTTTTATTGATTTCATTCCTTAGTTTGATTATTTCTTTCTGTCTACTCCTCTTGGGTGTGATTTCTTCTTTTGTTCTAAAGCTTTCAGGTATCCTGTTAAATTAATAGTATAAGATCTCTCCAAATTTTTTATGTAGGCGCTTAGGAACTTGCCTTTTAGAACAGTCTTCATTATATCCCATAAATTTGGGTATGCTGTGTATCCATTTTTATTCAATTCTACAGTCTTTTTTTTTTTCTTTCTTTCTACCTTGACTCACTTTTATTTAATAGAGAGTTGTTTAGTTTCTATAAGTTTGTAAGCTTTCTGTTTTGTTAATATCCAGCTTTAATCTGGTGGTCAGATAAAATGCAGAGTGTCATTTCAATTTTCTTGTATTTGTTGAGACATGCTTTGTGTCCAAATATGTGGTCAGTTTTAGAGAAAGTTGAATAAGGTACAGAGAAGAAGGTATATTCTTCCTTTGCATAAAATGTTCTGTAAATACTTATTAGGTCCATTTGGTTTATATCATCAATTAGTTCCAACATTTCTCAGTTTAATTTTTTTGTCTGGATGACCTAACTATTAATTGGCAAGAATGCAGTACTGAAGTCCCTCACTATCTGTGTGTGAGAGTCATGTGAGTTAAGTTGGAATAGTGTTTCTTTTACAAAGTTGGATGTCCTTATTTGGTGCATAGATGGTAACAACTGAAAATCTTGGTGAATTTTTCCTTTAATGTGTATGTAGTGTCCTTCCCTATCTGTTTTTATTTGAAGTCTATTTTATAAGATATTAAAATAGCTACTCCAGCATGTTTCCTAGGTTCGTTTGTTAGATATATCATTTTCTAACACTCTGCCGTGAGATGATGTTTATCCTTGATGTTAAGGTATGTTTCTTTCCTTTGTGTTGTTTTGTTTTATTTTTCAAGACAGGGTCGCTCCACACAATAACCCTGGCTGTCCTAGACTCAATTTGTAAGCCAGTCTGGCCTCAAACTCAGAGATCTGCCTTCCTCTGCCTCCCCTTTGCCGAGATTAAAGGGGTGTTACCACCGCTCCCTGGCTTTAAGGTGTGTTTCTTAGATGCAGCTAAAGGATGGATCCTATTATCACATCAGTCTGTGAATCTGTGTCTTTTTATTGGGAATTGAGATCATTAATCATTAAGAGTTATCAATAACTAATGATTGATTATTCCTTTTATTTTGTTGTTGTTGAGTGTATGTGTGAATGTGTGTGTAAGTGTGTGTTTTCCTTTATTGTATTTTGCTGGTCTGGAATTAATCATTCTATGTGGGATTTTGGTTTTGTTGGTTGGTTGTTTTGTTTTGCTTTGTTTGTTAATCTCTTTGGATTGGAGTTCACCTCCTACCTCCTTCCATAGGGCTGGATTTGTAGTTAGATTTTGCTTAAAGTTGATATTATCATGGGATTGTTAGGGTCCAGAGTACAAGTAGCATGCAAACAACAAAGGGTGTTTATTCTGCAGAGTCGAGTATGCTAGGGTCACCACCTTCAAAATGACAGTGGCCCCAACAGGAGTTCAAATCCCCTTTTAAAGCCAGAAAGGGGAATTCCTACTGTACCTACATAACCTTGATTGGGATTGGCTAGAACATATGGAGGCTACATGACTCTGTCAGGGCTTAAGTACTTTTTCAAACTGGTAGCTAAGCAACATTGTCTTCCCCAGGCCAGATGTCTTGTCTGTTTCTTGTTGGTTGCCCGTTTTCTGTGGTTTTTGCTGTAACTCTTAGGCCTATTCTGTCTAGCAAGAAAATGGAGTTTGTCATGGAGTTGGTCAGGTTTATTTAGCCAGGCTCTTTCCGATGTTATATTTTTCTCCACTATGGTGACTACTATATTGGGTATAGTAGTTTGTGCTGGTATTTGTGGTCTCTTAGGGTCTGACGAACATCAGTCTAAGCCTTTCTGACTTTTAGATTCTCCATTGAGAAGTCAGGTATAGTATTAATAGATCTGCCTTTTTATGTTACTTGGTCTTTTTCCCTTGCAGCTTTTAATATTCTTTCTTTGTTCTATACATTTAGTGTTTTGATTATTATATCCTGAGAGAACTTTCTCTTCTGATTCAAGCTATTTGCTGTTCTACATGTTTCTTGTACCTTTATAAGCATCTCCTTTTTAGATTGGAGAGATTTTCTTCTATGATTTTGTCAAAAGTATTTTCTAGACTTTTGGCATCGATTTCTTCTACTTCCCCTATTCCTATTTATTATTCTTGGATTTATTATTCTCATAGTGTCTCACACTTCCTTGGTGCATTGAGCCAGTAAATTTTTGTTTTTGTTGGGGTTTGGGAATAGCCTGCACTGACCACTCAGACACCAGACTCAGAATGATGAATGTCTACTGAACAAAAACTGACTGGTCAGGGACAGAGAGTGGACTCAGGAGCCAAATTGTGACATTGAGCCATTCTCCAAGTAGATTTTTAAAGAAAAAAAATACCAAAACAAAGCAGAAAGAATCAATTCTATTCCAGGTATATCATGTCTAGCCAACCAAGAAGAGTCATTTTTTCTTCCAAGTACATTGTAACTAGGTAGCTAGATAAAAAAAATTTAAGCTGTTTGGCTGGGATTTAGGTAGGTGAACTTTTGGGGACTTTTCAGCTTTCAAGGAAAACAGAACATAGTGGAGGATTGTGGTTAAACTCTAACAGAAAACACATTTATCTTTAACTCAAACAGAACATGAATTTATCATGTATTGTTTTATTCTAAGCAGCAAGTACTGAAGTATTGAATTATAAGTAAAGGCTATTCTTGTGTCAGACAGGTAGAGCTTAAGAACTTAAACTCAATTTCACTTTATGATCAAAATTGAGATTAATGATCAAATTGACTTCAATTATGCTAAAGACGAAAGCAGATGTTAACAGAGGAGCTACAGTTATGCTAAAAACTAACATAGGTTTCAACAGAAAGACTTTAGTTATGGAAATAGTTTAAGTAGGCTACAACAGTTTTTTGGTCATTGTTTTGTTAGCTTTAACATTTTTGACCATTATATCCATTTCTTCTATCATGGCTTAAATGTGTGATATTCTCTTTTCTATCTCTTATATTCTGTTGGTGAGTTTTTCCTCTGAGTTTCCTATTTGAGTTCCTAAACTCCTTTTTCAGATTTTTTTTCTTTGTGTTTTCCTTATTGATTCTTTTCCTTATTGATTCCCTATTGATGTCCTTATTGATTCAAGGCTTTCAGGTCTTGACTGGTCTTATTCATTTACTCCCACTGTTTGGGTTTTCATAGATTTCTTTAAGGGATTTATTTCTTTCCTCTTTAAGGAACTCTATCATATTTATAATGGAAGTTTTAAGGTCTTTTTCTTGTGCTTCACCTATGATAGAATGCACAGGGCCTGCTCTAGTAGGTTTGCCAAGCTCTAGTCAAGACATATTATCCTGGCTGTTCATGATTATGTTTTCAAGCTGGTGTCTAAGCACCTGTCATTGGGAAGATTGTAATTGTAGGTGTTGATATCTGGTCTTGTCTTCGTTGGGTGAGTGTTTTGTTCCTTGGTTTCTCTTTTCTTTCTAGTTCTTAGGAGAATATGATGTCTATGTGTTTCCTGGTAGAAACTTCTTCTAGGGTCCTGAGAGGTGTAGCAACTGCTTCCCTGGCAGGAATCTCCACTTAATTATTTGAAATATGGTTTCCCGTTGAACCTAAAGCTTGCCATTTTGGGTAAGGTGGCTAACCATTTAGCTGGTAGGGTCTATCTGTCTGTACACCCCAGCTTTGGTTACCACATCAGGCTTTTACATAATGCTGGAATTCAAATTTAGGTCCTGATGTTGGCTCCTTTATCCACTGATCCATCTCCCCATCAAATGTAAATTTTATAGTAATTGTTTATGATTGCATATCAACAAAACAATGCAAGACTAACATTCTAATTGCCATTAAACTTTCAAATATCATGTAATTAAAAATAAATTGGACAAAATCTTTTCAAACTTTCTGTGGAGATCATTATACACCTATATAATCATAAAACATATATGGCTTTACTTTATAATTGCTGTTAGTGGGGATAATTCCGATGTGTTGTATATATTGAGTATTCAACCACTTTGCAATATCCCCAGTTTATAGAATATTTACATAGATACAAAGTAAAGAGATGGTTATAATATATTCATGGATTTGGAGCTTTAGATGAGAGACCAAAGAATTTTGGGTATTGGTTTAAAGTTTAAAGCACAAGCCTGCAAGAAGGCCAGCCAGGTGGAGACATGTCCAGCCACCTGAGGGAGTGGGTGGGGGGAACCAGTCTTACTGCATTCTTTTCCTGCCCACTAGAGATACAGTTGCTAGGAAACCGGCCCCTCTTCCCTAGGAATGGTTTGGGGGCCTTCCTATAGCCAATCAATTCCAAATGCAAAATCCCATTTTGTGTTTTGACCAATAGATGCTTGTCAGGCAGGAATCACCCCTGCTTTGGGCATGCTGGCAGGGACTGAACTCTTTAAATTACCCACCTAACCTGAGCATAAGGCTCTTGGCTCTCAACCGCTTCGGTAGTGAGAGTGTGTGAACCTGAGCTGTAGCTTGTAATAAAAAGATCCTCATGTGTTTTGCAACAAGCTCGACTCCTGGTGGTCTTTTGGGGTCTCGCAAATTGGGCACAACATAGAGTACAAACATATGCATCTAAGCTAGCTTGTGTAAGTCTTATCAAAATTCAGGAAACTGTGTGTTCAAGTCAACATATTTGTGCATTTGGAGAGTGTTCATTTGTGTGTCAGAGGATGAATTTATTCTAGGGTATCTGCAATACTGGGTGTGCTTTTCACTCCTGTAACCCCCAAATTGAGAAATGGGGGATGACAATCTGGAGCTCAATGATGTCATAGGCTACATGTTTAGTTTGAAACCAGCTTGAGCTACATGCAACCCTAGGTGAAAAGGAGAAGGAAATAATGGGGGTTGGCTAAATGTCTTAGTAGCTAAAGTTACTTACCACTGAAGACTTGAATTCTCATTTGATTCCTGGGTCCCACATGGTGGAAGAACAGCTCAGACTCCTGTAATTGTCTTCTGACTTCCATTTTCCATACACATACAAACAATATATAAGTAAATTCTGTTAATTATAAAAAAGAGCTTGTTTTCTAAACCATTTTTTTCTGTCTCAAAGATAATTTGTAGAAGAATGGAGTGTAGTTCAGCAATTAAATGCTCAGCTAGCATAAGTCCCTGGCTTCCATCCCCAGTACAGGGGAAAAGCAAACTTTCTGAAAATACACAAAAATATATATTTTATGTATTTGTATGCTCTATATAATTTATACATAATACAAAGTACTGCTTATTAAGATAAACATTTTTTTTTACTTTTTGAGTTAAATATGTTGTCACACATCTATAATCCTAGCACATAAGAGGCCAAGGCATGAAAATAAAATTTGAGCCCAATCTGAGATATGTAGCAAGCAAGACTGAAAAAAAAATTACATGTATATTATTTCAGCTTCTCTAAACTTTCTATTAGCTATGGATACTTAATTTTTGATGAAGAAGCCAAAACCATACATAGCATCTTCAACAAATAGTATTGGTCTAACTGTATGTCTACATGTAGAAAAATGCAAATAGATCCATATTTATCACCCTGCACAAAACTAAAGTCCAAGTGGATCAAAGACTTCAACATAAAACCAGACACACTAAACCTGTTAGAAGAAAAAGTGAGAAAGAGCCTCGAAGTCATTGGCACAGGAGACAACTTCTTGAACAGAACACCAACAGCATAGGCTCTAAGAACAATAATCAATAAATGGGACCTCCTGAAACTGAAGAGCTTTTGTAAAGCAAAGGACACTGCTGTCAGAATAAAATGACAGCCTACCAACTAGAAAAGGATCCTCACCAACCCTATCTCTGACACATGGCTAATATCCAGAACATATAATGGACTCAAGAAGTTACAACAAACCAAGTAATCCAATTAAAAACTGGGGTATAGAGCTAAACAGAGAATTCTCAATAGAGGAATATCAAATGGCAGAGAAACACTTAAAGAAATGTTCAACATCCTTAGTTATCAGGGAAATGCAAATCAAAACAACTCTGAGATTTTACCTTACACCCATCAGAATGGCTTAGATCAAAAACTCAAGTGACAACACATGCTGGAGACGATGTGGAGAAAGGGGAACCCTCCTTCATTGCTGGTGGGAATGTCAGCTTGTACAACCACTCTGAAAATCAGTCTGGCACTTTCTTAGACAATTAGGAATAGTGCTGTCTCAAGATCCATCTATACCACTCCTAGGCATATATCCAAAAGATGCTCAACCATTCAAGGACATTTGCTCAACCATGTTCATAACAGTTTTATTTGTAATAGCCAGAACCTGGAAACAACCTAGATGTCCCTGTACTGAAGAATGGATACAGAAATTGTGGTGCATTTACACAATGGACTACTACTCAGCAATTAAAAACAAGGAAATCATGAAATTTGCGACAAATGGATGGAACTAGAAAACATTGTCCTGAGTGAGGTAACCCAGAAGCAGAAAGAAATGCATGTTATATACTCACTTATACATGGATATTAACCATCTAATATAGGATAAACAAACTAAAAGCTATAGTCCTAAGGAAGCTAATCAATATGGAGTACCCTAGGGAAGATGCTTAATCCTCATTCAGAAGGGCAAACCATATAGACATCTAAAGCAAGAGAAGAGAGGTAACAGGACAGGAAACTACCACAGAGGGGCTCTGAAAGAATCTACCCAACAGGATATGGAAGCAGATGTTGAGACTCATAGCTAAACTTTGGGCAGAATGCAGGGAATGTTATGAAGGGGAGATAGAAATACCTGGAGGGACAGGAACTCCACAAGAAGACCAGCAGAACCAAACTATCTGGGCCCAGGGGGCTGGAGAGACTGATATTCCAACTGAGGACCATGGATGAAGAGGACCTAGACCTCAGATGTAGCTCATGACAGCTCAGTCTCCATATATGTTCCCTAGTAAGGAGAACGGGGACTGTCTCTGACATGAACTCATTGGCCTTCTCTTTGATCACCTCCTCCTGGGGGAGGGGAGGTGCAGCCTTGCCAGGCCACAGAGAAAGACCATGCAGCCAGTCCTGATGAGACCTGATAGGCTAGGGTCATATATTAGGGGAGAAAGACCTCCCTTATCAGTGGACTAGAAGAGGGGCATAGGGAAAGAAGAGGGAGAGAGGGTAGGACTGGGAGGAGATGAGGGAGGGGGGATACAACCAGGGTATAAAGTGAATCAATTATGATAAATAATAATTTTTTTAAAAGAAGTCAAACTGGCCATGGTGTCACATGCCTCTAATTTTAGCTCTCAGGAGACAGAGACAGATGGGTGTAGGTAAGCTCCAGGAAGGCCATTCTGGTATACATAAAGAGTTCCAAGCCAGACAGAGCTATATGGTAAGATCCTGCTTCAAGGGTAAGAAGAAAAGGAAGAGTAGAAGTCTGCCATCTAGACATGTGGTTCACTGACTTGTGGCATGTTTTTCCAGAAGCTGGCTTCTATCCCCTGCAATGATAACAAAAGTCAACATTATTGTTTAATTAGTGACAACATTAGAAAGTTATCACATAATGACACTAAGTGTATGTCATCAAGTGGTGTTGTGCTGGCCCCCTCCATTCTCACACACAGGAAGCTGGTGCTGGAGTTGGCAGAGAAAAGTCAAGGGGAAGCCGCTCTGCTTAGACACACAGAGACACTCACCTGAGGCCGAAGGCTTGTTGGGGAACAGGGAGAACCTTCCTCCTCCACTTGCAGAGAACATGTGTTCTAAGACACAAAAGGCCACATGATCAAGACTATCTCCCACCCTACCTGTTCCCTTTGACCTTCTGCTACACCTGTCTTAAGTCACCTTTAGGCATCTGAGGGATTTGTGTCATAGGAAAGCATGATGCCATTGAGATCTAGAAACAGGCAGAGAAGTGGGAGCCAAATTTGAGCAATTTGCAGTTCATCTTTGTGCAGTGTGTGTGTGTGTGTGTGTGTGTGTGTGTGTGTGTGTGTGTGTGTGTTATTTGTCTGTTTTGTAGTGCTGTAAATAGAACCCAAGGCCTCACAGGCACCCCCTGACTGTGCTATAACAAGTCAGAGATGCTTAGTACAAGACCCATCATTCACTAAATATGTGTGCAGAGGGTGTTATCACCAGCAGATGGAATATGATGAGGGAAAAAAAAAAATCTCATACTATCTACCACAGAGAGGGTTTCCAATACAGCCAAGGCTCAAAGCCTCAGTAGCCTTTAGTCTTTAAAGCATGATACTTGTTTACACCTAAGAAGACAACCCTAACTTACAGGACTTTTCAAGTTAATGGATTTTGGTTAATCCTGGCCAGGTGTCAGTTCTTGATACAGTGCAGATTCTGGGCAAAGTTACTTAACCTCATTATAATTGAAAGCTCGTTGCTAGGAAACTACATCCGTGGTTCTCTCTGATCCCAGATCAAGATATTCTGCCAAAAAGCATGTAAGCTACTTTGAAGAGCAAAGTGCTAATACTCTCATGAGACTGTGATCATCTTTCACTACACAGCCACATGAACAAAATCAGGCATTTCCCAATAGAAACCAAGTTCACAAGCCTGGTCCTCAGAGGGGTTCGAGATTCCTGTGATGGGGACTAAACCCAGCTTAGAGGTAAGTTCTCTACTACTGCATTAGATGCCCTGGTCTTTTACAGTGTTTGTTTTATTCCTATTTTTACATAATATTTTATTTATTCTCTGAGAAATTCATAAATCTATATATTTTGGCCAGATCCAACCTACTACTCCACTTCCCAAGTCCCTCAGATACCCCACTCAAAATGGCCTCATCCCAACTTCGTGTCCTCTTCACTTTTCTAAATAAGTCAGTGCCTTCAGTCATTGCTGCCCCTATGCACATGGGTATGAGACCACCCACTAGATCATAGGTAATGTATTAGTTCTCATTACCCACAAAGAAAAATTACTCTCCCTTTCCCCAGCAGCCATCAACTGCCAATAGTTCCTCAGATAGGGTGAGGCCTTGTTAAGCTCCTGTCCAGTCCATTTAGAAATTTTGACTTGATCTCATATAGGTAAAATTTAATTTTGAGTTCTGTATTGTAGCCTCCCATGTGGATATCAACCTTTCAATTCTCCTGCCTCAGGCTCTTGGGCAAGGTATGCACCACTACCCATAACTTGTTAAGAATATGTTTTTAGAAGCATGAGAGAATAACTAATATACATTTCTCCCACGAAAGGGCTATCTCTTGTTGTTATTTTCTTCATTTATGTTTGTTTCTTGAAGCAAGACCTCACTTTCTAGCTCAAGTTGTCCTTGGATTCATGATGTTCCTCTAACCTCAGCTTCCTCAGTGCTAGGATTATAAACAAGAACCAAGAAGCCCCACTTCTCTTTTGTTGATTGATTGATTTTTTTTAATTTATTTATTTTTATCTCAATCACAGGTTAGGTACTTTGAATCCCAGGCGTAGCCCCCTCCCCCATTCCCTCCTACCCTCCCAATCCTTCCCTCATCTCCTTCTTCCCCACCCCCTCCAAGTCCACCAACAGGGGAGGATCTCCTTCCCTTGCATCCAACCCCAGCTTATCCTGTCTCCTCAGGGCTGGCTGCAAAGTCCTCCCCTGGGATCTAGCCAGTCTGTCACTCCCCAGCTTGTATGGGGGAGGATCAAAGAGTCAGCCATCAAGATCATGACTGAAACAGTCCCTGTTTCCCTGAATA
>CM053750.1:43393538-43419084 GCA_028658305.1 Pachyuromys duprasi
ATTGATTAATTGACTTGGTTTTTTTAGACAAGGTCTCCTGTAACACAGGCTGGCCTGGAACTCTCTGTGTAGCCAAGCATGCATCAGGCTCTTGATCTTGCTGCCTTCGCCTCCAAAGCGCAAGAGTTTCATGTATGCACTACCACATCCAGCTTTCTCCTTAACTTTCCAGCAAAATTAGAAAGGTATGGAACAGTGTATGCCTACAGTCTCCAACAAGAGAGAGAATGTGTTAGAGTGATCGAGTGCTGTGGAAGACAGCAGCTCCAGAAGGTGTGACATGGGGTTAGACTGGGGACCTTTAAGTTTATTCAGCATAGGGACTCTATTCTCTAGGACACGAGGAATGAATGAGTTAATGAAGACAGAACCTAAAGCAAACATGAGGTGAAAAAGGCATGGGTGAGCACCCAGCACTCAGCGGTCAGGAGAAACAACAGCTCCAGGGCTGCCTGTGCTACACAGGTGTTGTAGGTGTTGTCTCGAAAACACCTCTAACACACCAAGAAAGAATGAAAGAAGAAGAGGGTAGGAGAGGGAAGGAGGTGAGAGGTTTCAGGGTAGGGATTTAAGGACTGTCTCGGTGTAGCTCATTGGAAAAGGTTATAGACGTGGTTAATGAGTAGTTCACAGAGCAAGCTCGAAATTCCTGTTGCTCAGGCTGTCTCTGTATGACAATGGGAGTGTACGGGGTTTTGCATTTAAAGGAAGAAATGCATAACTTGAGAATGTGTAGTAAGTGGAGAGGGGGGATCTTTTAAATTAATGTGTATCCACCGTACGGAGTGTACTACCAATAGCCCCTGATAGTTTGGACTCCGTTAGCCTGGGTTTGTATACAAAACCAGCTATAAAGGAGAGAGACTGCTGTAGATGACTATGACCTAACTAGTATGTGGTTACATCTTAATAGCAGGGAAGGGAAAGGAGAGGGGAAATAGAAAAGAGAGAGAAAGCAGAAGCAGGTGAGAGGCAGAAGAATGGTAAGAGGAGAAAAGATGAAGGGAAGGAAGGGTGGAAGAGAAAAAGAGATGGGGGAAAAAGTGAGAAAATGAAAAATAGATTCGTAGAGAAGGGAGAGAGAAAATGGGAGGGGAAAAGAGAGAAGGGACGAAGGGAGAGACAGAAACAGACGGCATGAACTCGTGGGCTGTGCTGTACATCATTTTCACATGATTGGCTAGATACTCACTATGCACTTATTGGTCAATAATATTAATAATAATAGCCGCCACCAAATGAGTGTGCCTATAAAGACTGTTGATATACGTGTTAAATGTCAGGGGCTACATTAGACATATCAGTGCTCTGGAAGAATTCAATCACACAGGTTCATCCATTAACACATTCTCCCTAAATCTTGTTTGAATAAAACACGATGGAGATGCGGTGTTCGTGGCACAGAAGCCAAACAGATGGGATGTGCAAGTGTTTCCCATAAAGCCCTGAGGGTGGGCTCACTCCCTTTCCTCTGATTTCCGTTTTCTCATTAAAATCCAATTTATGACACTCAGAGTTCTCTACAGATAACACAGTTCGAAGAAAGCAATAATCTGAGCCTGAAGCACAAGGGTGGATGAAGGCTCTCTGATTTCCAGATTCTGTAGTCACTCAGTCTTCAGGACCCAAGGAGTCACTGATTGCTTGACCCTGGAACTCTGCCCTCTAGGCACTAGTGGGACACAGTGGCAGATGTCAGGAAAGCTGGCATCAGTGTGCACACACCCTTCCTCGCTGTACTGGAGGGAGATAATATGGCAATTGAAAAACTAGGCCTGAGGGAAAATTATTTCTTCTCTGGATAATTAAAGCATGGGCATCTGGCAATCCTAGCCCTTTCTAGTATAATTGCTCAGCTCAGTCTGGCTTTGCTAACTCAGAAGCATTTGGCTGTAACTCACAGGATCTCTTTTACAAAACCAGCCATGCTTTTCATGTACTTCCCAACCCTTTAACTATTGTTTTTCCATGTGCCCTCTCCCAATGAAAATTTGGCAATGAACACAAACAACCCTAAAAACAGTTCAAGATCTGCATACTGTCTTCAAGAATCATGGGGGGAGGGGCTGGAGAGATGGCATTGAGGTTAAGAGCACTGCCTGCTCTTCCAGAGGTCATGAGTTCAACTCCCAGCAACCACATGGTGGCTCACAACCATCTATAATAAGATCTAGTGTCTTCTTCTGGCATGCAGGTGTATATGCAGATAGAACATTGTATACTTAACAAATAAATAAATTAAAAAAAAGAATCATGGGGGAAAAAGCTTCCATTTTTAAAATATGTGTTTTAAAAAGAAAGTTGTGTCTATGTAACAAATACACCTGGTTTTCTTAACCTGAATTATCTTTTTGAAAGTTAATTCGAGGCTTAGTTCTGCAGCTCTGTCAGCAGGTTCCCATACTCGTCCCTGATGGGATTGTATGGCTAAAGCCAAGGGAAGTTTTCTCTGGTGTTCTGTTGAAGGGAAAGGAGAAGAGGTCACCACGCCTATCTGTGGCATTTTGCTACAGACATGAGATTCTTGCTAAATGGTTCTGGCACAGTGGGTGATTTGCCAAAGGTACCCTTGAGGGACCAATTTGTTCCCCTAGTAGGGAACACTGAACGCAGTAACAGGTCCTAAGCATAAAAAAGAAAGTGATGGGGTTAAAGGAGGAAAGCAACAGATTTTGAAGGCTTCACCCTCTGCTTGATAACTATTTGAGGAAGTTCTAGAAAGTTTAGGACAGGGGCCTACCTGAAGGTGGGCCGCTGGGGACAAGGCCTTGGTGGCTCTATCTTGTTGCAGCCTTCTCTGTCTCACTCTTTCCTTCCTGCTTGTTACCTTGAGGTCAACAGCCTCTTCTGCTACTTGCTCACACAGACAGCCAGAGCAAATTGTCAGAGCAAAGGACCACAAACTGAAACGTCCGAAGCCAGGAGCCAAAATAACTACTTCCTCTCTTTGGTGGTCAGTCAGATATCCTGACACAGTGATTGGACAGTCTGACACATAAGGGCATGGATCTACTCACCTTTTTATTTCTTTTTCTTAAATAGTCATTTATTTTTATCTTATATGTATGAGTGTTTCGCCTTCAGTTGTGTATATTTAGCATAAATATGGCTGATGCCTGCAGAGGACAGCAGACGGCATAAGATCCCCTAGAACTAGAATTATAGGTGGTCGAGGGATGCCATGTGGTGTTAGAACCTAAGCTCAGGTCCTCTGTATGAGCAGGAAGTCCTTTTGATTGCTGAGCCATTTTTTCAGCCCATCTCCTTCCTTTTTCTTTTTGAAGATTCATTTGTTTTTATTTCATGTGTGTTTTTTGCCTAATTGTAAGTACACCACATGCAGGCAATGCCCACATAGGTCAAAAGAGGGTACTGTTTCTGTTAGAACTGGAGTTACAGAGAGTTTTGCTTCCATGTGGGCATTGGGAATCGAACTTGGGTACTCTGAAAGAGTATCCAGTACTGAGCCATCTCTTCAGCCCCTCCTTAAAAAAAAAAAAAATCAGTAAAAAGTGAGCCCATTCACTTATTTCTCTCATCTAAAGAATTTTCCTTTGTAAATGAAACTATGAAATACACAATCAGGTGCATACACTACACAGATGATAGATGAGAAAAATGTGCTCATAAGATTTAAAAATCCAAGGAACTCTTAGCTGTACATAGGTTATTAGGGGTATAGACACATGCTTTGACCTTCAATAAGGTCTATTAGCTATTTCAATGCTGTTATTGGAAATATTTCTCAGAAATGAAAATAAGGCGCTTTTTTATGAATTGTTTTGCAACAATTTGGTTAGTTTTGTCAAAAGTCTTGTCTCAGCCGGGTTTAAATCAGATCAAAGAGAGTGAAAGGGACTTTCCTTTTTCAGGTGCTCTTAATTTTCAGTCCATCTTCCTTCTCATGGGTTCTCACCGGTTACCTCCCTTCACTCCTCCGCTGGACCACTCTAGAGTCTGAAGACAGGACAGAGGTGAGCCCACAGCTAACGTGTGATATCACATTTCTGATTTATTTCTAAATGCACCATGTACTATAGGCATAACGGTTTAAAGAGTCGAGCACCATGTACTTTTACTCCCAGCCCTGCAGAGGAAGAGACAGGCAGTGATGGACTGGCTTGATTCCATCTTAGTTTGTAAAAGGCCATTTTGTTACAAGGTCAGAAAAAGCTGTTTCTATTTGCTACAAAATTTAAGTTTGACCTCAAGCTCTACTCCCTAAGATGATACAGTGCTGGGTCAAGGAACCTTGAGATGATGTGTTTCCGGAATGGAGCTTGACTCGCTTGGAGTCCGTCCTGATAAGATAAGGTATTCCGTCAAGGAACCTTGAGATGTTCTGCCAAGATGACCTGTTAAGTAATCTAATCTGCTATCTGCTTCTGCAAAATTCATTTGTAAAATCCTTATGGCACAATCCCCAGTTCACACTCTTTCCCTGTAAAAGGAGTCCCCCTCTGGAGAGTCAGTCCTATGCATAGGAAGTAAGTCTTGCTTAATTGGCTTTAATTTGAATGGTGATTTTCATTCTCCATCCCTGGGATCAACAACAGATCTACATAAATTCCAGGCCAGGCTGGTCTGTATAGAGAGATCCATACTAGCCAGTATAATATAATGAGATCTTCTCTGGGAGTGGGGGAAGGGAAATTTCAAAGAATTTCAAATTTGTAGCCTCATAAAGTGCATTCTTAATAATCTAAGAAGCAGACCATTGCACAGGAAACAAACCCTTAAATGAAGGTTTGAGTATGGCAAAGAGCCATTTTTGTATGTAAAATAATGCAAATTGGCAATGTTGTATTATTCCAGATGTGTATGTGTGCAGACTAAACCAATTATTTTAATTATATTCTTGAAAATCACTGTTTGAATTTAATCAAAAGTGACTTCCGCCAGCTTTCATTCATTTTAACACACTGTTTATGATCAAAAAATTTGTTACTTGGCTTGTAGAATTTTGACTGTTCTTTGACCCTTAGAAATCTAGCATTAGCTTGTAGCAACCAAATTAAAATTTTCAGCAAATATCATTAAAATTCACAGAGCCAAACTATATGAGACTTCAGGCTCATAGAACATTTATAACAAAAATAATAATATTCTTTATAAGGAAATACGTTTTCCCCTTTATAGATCTCTATTTAAATAAAGGGACAGTCTAAATAAACAGAGGTAAGTCAAAACCACAAAATATAGTCACTCTTCGTACATGTTAAATATGTATGAATTGTCCTGTTGTTACTATTAAGGTGGTACAGCACCATGACCAAAGCAAACCAGGAAGGAAAGGAGGTATGTTTCCATATGACTGCACATCAACGAAGGAAATCAGGACAGGAACTCAAACAGGGCTGGAACATGGACGCAGGAGTTGGCACAGAGACCGCAGAGGAGTGCTGCTGACTGGCTTGCTCCCCATGGCTTGCTCAACCTGTTTTCTTATAGAACCCAGGACCACCAGCCCAGGGAAGGCACCACCCAAAATGGGCTGCGCTGTCCCCCATCAATTACTAAGAAAATCCCCAACAGGCTTACCTACATCCTGATCTTATAAAATTATTTTCTCAACTGAGGATCCCTCCTCTCTGATGACTCCAGCTTGTCAAGTTCACACAAAACTAGGTAGCACACGGATTAATACCACTAGACTCTCAGACACCATCAGCTTTATCTGAGTGGAAGTTCCTAAGGGACAAGAGAACTCCTCACTCAAGCTACTGGTACAAGCATGGACTGAGTGTCCTGCTGTACCATTTCTAAATCACTCTGGGGGGCTTCTTGGCATCCATCACCAGTATCACTGATGAAAATTTGTTCAGCTGTTTCCTCTGCTAAGCTTTACTCTTTCAGCTTGTTCTTTTGTTCCATATAAGTTATAAAACGCTATACGTATGTTTTTTGCCAATCCCTAGGTCAGATGGAAGAGTACAACACTGCTTGTCCAGGAGGATTTCCTGTAAGAACTGATATTCCCATATCACAAGCAACTCCGTCACTTCCAAGAGAGCCATCTAAGACTCTGTTGAGGTGATATGACTTTGAATGACACCTGGGGATACGCAATGGGTGATGTGCTATGTGACAGAAAGGCCGAGATCTGTTGTTAAAGGTTCCAGCTAGTCTACAGCAGCTTTTCACAAACCTTGGAGGCAACAAAGATGGCTCTACTACCTCTTTCCTAGAGCTGGGTGCAAGTCTGTCACATGAAGAAACAGAAAGGGAATGGACCACACAGCAAAGACACACACTGAAGCTGGGCAGTGGCGGTACACACCTTTAATCCCAGCATTCCGGAGGCTGAGGTAGGTGGATTTCTCTGAGCTCCATGCCATCCTGGTGTATGTAATGAGTTCAATGACAGCCAGGGCTATATAGAGAAACCCTGTCTTGAAACAAACAAATAAACAAAAACCTGTCTTGAAAACAAACAGAAGACATATGCTGAAAATGTCTATTCCACCAGAGAAACAAGATTCTACTGCCCCCAAGCAGATGTGAAAAACAAGTTATTAAGCAACCTCATGACTCATGCTAGCTTAAAATGTAGACATTAACTGTGCTAGTCCCTTGTGCCTTTGGGTAAAAGTATTATAGTCAACAACAACAAAAAATAAGGGACCTATTTGCTTTATGCTTATAAAAACCAAGAATATGAAACCAAGCCTCCGCTTTCCTGTAACCCAGTACAGACACATAGGTGCATTCTAGAAGATATTGACAACTAGAGTTCCTTTACACTACCCTACCAAACACATAAATATCTTCTCATGTTTGGTGACACTATCTCCCTGAATAGAGACCTACTCCACCCAAGGTGAACTGAATTCCGTTAAGAATTCAATTTGGCGCTTTCTTAGACAATTAGGAATAGTGATTCCTCAAGACCCAGCTATACCACTCTTAGGCATATATCCAAAAGATGCTCAAGTACTCAACAAGGACATTTGCTCAACCATGTTTGTAGCAGCTTTATTCATAATAGCCAGAACCTGGAAACAACCCAGATGTCCCTCAGTTGAGGAATGGATACAGAAATTGTGAAACTTTTACACAATGGAATACTAGTCAGCAAATAAAAACGAGGAAATGATGAAATTTGCATGCAAATGGTGGGACCTAGAAACGATCATCCTGAGTGAGGTATCCCAAAAGCAGAAACACACACTTGGTATATACTCACTTATATAGACCTATAGGATAGGATGGACATGCTGAAATCTATACACCTAGAGAAGATAAGCAAGAAGGAGGCCCCAGGGTGGGATGATCAGTCCTTGCTTAGATGGACAAATGGGATGGACATTGAATGTAGGAGAAAACAAGCAACAGGACAGGAACCTACAACAGAGGGCCTCTGAAAGACTCTAACAATGAATCAAAGCTGATATTAAGACTCACAACCAAGCCATCGCCAGGGTACAGGGAATCATATGAAAAAAGGGAGAGTTAGTAAGATTTGTTGAGGACAAGAGCTCCACAAAGACCAAATAGATCAGGGCACAGGGGTCTTCTATGAGACTGTTTCTCCAACCAACGACCATGTATGGATATAAACTATAACCCCTGCTTGGATGTGGTCCATGGTAGCTCAATACCCAACTGGGTACCCTAGTAAGGGGAACAGGGACTATTTCAGTCATGAACTCAATGGCTGGCTTGTCAACTGCCCCCCACCCCCACCCCGAGGGAGGAGCAGCCTAACTAGATCCCAGAAGAGGACATTGCAGCCAGCCCTGAAGAGACACAATAAGCTAGGGTCAGATGAAAGGGGGTGAGGTCCTCCCCTATCAGTGGACTTGGAGGGGGGCAAGGAGAAGATGAGGGAGGGATGGGGAGAGTGGGAGAGAATGAGGGAGGGGCTATGGCTGGGATACAAAATATATAACCTGTGATTAATATACAAATAAATGTTACTTTAACAAAAAAAAAAAAGAATTCCATTCTTTAGAATGATGATGTGCTCCATAACTGCCTCACGTAATTTTCCTTTGAATGCATTCCACCACTGGATTCCCTCTTGAAATTGTTCTTTTCTGTTTTTTGCTTGAATACGACCAATGTATCACCATCAATATGTTGTTGCACAGCCTACCAGTCCTCAACTCAAAATCTAAGATGGTGAGGGCAGCTGTGCCAGGGCTGACTGCACTAGCCTGTTCCATTGTAGGGGCAGCATAAGAACAGACTGTGCAAAGAGTTACACACCCCAAATCAATGCCATATTCTGCCCTGCACATTTTAAAGGTTGACAAACACTCTGGTTCTCAGACGCCCTGAGATCAATAGGCCCTGTTATTTTTCATGATAATCTTGGAATCCGGCTTAACGAGCTGCTGTTTGCTTTAGTGATTATGTAGCTTGGAAGTCTTAAGGGACATCTTACTCTCTGCCAGATCCCCAGTCAAGGAGAACTCTTTGACCTGTAAGCACAGACCTCCCAAGAGCAGATAGGCCAAGACTCTTGATCCCTGGATGGTCAGGGTCTGTGCTCATGTTCAGCAGCAAAGTAATTCTACAAAATGGATCTTTGTTCTTCTTAACACTTTAGGATTAAGAGATCAACGTCTCAGTGGAAGAGATTCGGGCAGAGTGGAAAGATAGAGAAAATTATGGGGATGTAGGAAAAAAAGAGGAGACTCTCACTGCAGTGTCTGACTGCAGCCTCTCTCGGGAATTCTAGTGCAATTAACACTCTCTGCAAAAGCTGCCTGCCTAGACAACATTCCTTTTACACAGAGATATTCAAATAAGAGCATTCCAAGGCTCAGTGATGGTATAGTCCTTTACGCCTAGCACTCAGGAGGCAGAGGCAGGCTGATCTCTGTGAGTTCCAAGCCAGCTTTGTCTACATGATGAAATAGCAATTTTTAGGCCAGCCAAAGACACATAGTGATACCTTGTCTCAGAAGAAATTTTAAAATGGAAGTTAAAAAGATGACTCAGTGGAAAAAATTGCTTGTCACACAGGCATGGGATACTGAGTTTGAATCTTCAGAAGCCACAAAAGAGCAGATGTGTACAATGATTATCTACAGGCTGCCGCACAACTGAAGCTATAATACTTGCTCCATTCTGCAGCATAGCCCTCTGCTTCTCAGAACTACAAAGCTGACTATCACCTCCCCACACCCCACTTTGTGAGCCCTGCACTCAGTGTTTGCAATGGAATCTCCTCTTTGCTATCCTGACTCCTCATTCACTACATCACATAGGTGTCATATCACACCTGCCTTCTCATCTGCTTCTAATATTATCCCTGCAGCTTAGAGTTCATTCACAAGGTTTTATTGTATGAAAGAGATGTACTCCAGATTGCCAGAATTTTAAGTATGGGTCTAGAGGGATGGTTTAGCAGTTGCAGCAGTTCTCTGTGGCACCATCTCCAGAGGATTAAATATCCCCTTCTGACCTCTGCAGACTCCTGAACATATATTGTGTGTGTGTGTGAGTATATATATATATATATACTCATATAGTATATATATATATATATACTCATAATTCAAAAATAAAAATATACCTTTTTAAAAAATGTTAAGCACAGAATTTTTTTAACAAAGGCTTCCTCCTAAATATTCAAATTTGGTGGTATGACAATGAGATGGCTTCATGGAACTCAAATGTTCCTGTGCTTTTAATTGACAGCCAGTAATTTTTATTTCCTTAAATATAATCAAATATATAGCCCATATGGGCAGCATACATGCTTTGTGGCTTTCTATATCTTGAATATCTACAGTGTTTCCAAACTGAAACAATTCCTTTGCAGGGTCTCTTGAAAGCATGCTCATTTTCCCTATTTCTCTGCATAAGTGTGATCTTTAAGTTTAAAGGCCTAATGCCTTTACCCTTTATTAAACACCAAAATTTTTAATTATACTTTTTAGAAACTCATATTTCCTGCAAGCCAATTCTATGTAAATATTCTCACTGCTTTAATCACTTTCTACCAAGACAAAGGAAGCAATAAGTCTCCTTTAACAACATCAGTGAAAACCCAACAAGCATGTTCATTAGATTTGGGATGTACACTTGCAGTCTCAGTCCTTGGGAGGCTGAGGCAGGAGGATCAGAAGTCAGAAGCCAGCATTTTAAATACTTCATTGTTTCTCCACATTCACTGTCTTCAGTCTCAATTTCCCCTTTATTTTTGGAATCCTTCTTTACCTAAGACCCCTTCCTCTCTAAGACTGTGTTACTGAAATACCTTCCTACCATGATTTCAACCTGCATTCAGTATGCTAAAGATAATTCTACAGCTCTGCTTCCTAAATGCCACCTTTCTGACCTCAAGATGACCCCTCATTGAATTAATTCTAAACTGCCCCACTTGCTTATAAAGAACTTGACTAATAGCCAACCCCTTTTTCTCTCTATTATTCCAATTGGGTTTTAGCTTTCTTCTCTATCAAGACTAGACTGTCATCCCCTTATGCACAGGCCACACTCCTTCTCATTTCTTTAACCAATCACTTAGTGAGTCCTGTCTTCTTGAAGAATCAGGTCAAGCTGTGCTTCCTGCAAGCCCTCTGTGGTCATTATAAGCAGTGTGACCCTTTAAGACTCCTGAATATCATTTACAGATCAGTTCACACAATTATTAGCTAAATTGTTCTTTCATTCTAATTTTAACATTAGCTTGTCTTTTCATTCCATTTGTAAGCTCTCTGATACAAACTTTTTTCTTAACAGATACAATGCAATTAAAACAATAATTTCTATGTAACAACGATAAATTATAAAGTAGTGTCACAAAAAAATTAAAATACTGTTTTCTACTTCTTTGTATGTCATAGAATGAAGCATTTAAAAGATAATATTTGGTCAGGCAGTAGTGGTTCATGCCAGTAATCACTTGGGGAAGCACAGGAAGGTGGATCTCTGTGAGTTTGAGGTCAGCCTAGTCTACAAAACCAGGCTACAAAGAGAAACCCTGTCTAGAAAAACTTTTAAAAAAATAACATTTGAATTAGAATTTCTGTAATATTTTATATGAATCTATTGTTGACAGAAGAACCATAGCTCTCATCTTAAAGGGGATATGAGCTTATTCTGGAGCCATTTTGAGTGACCATCACCCAGGAACACAGATTTAGTTTACCCCAATGTTTAATGTGGAAGCACTTTCATAACGACAACAACAACAAAATCACAAATTAACGAAAGTTTAAAATACATTGGTGAGGTGGTTCCAGTGAGATGGGAGATTTCTAGAGGTTCAAGATGTTGTCTGATGACTATAGGTGAATTATAATTCAGAACATGGCTGCTCTGGCAAGAGACCACATCCAAAGACCTTCTATATCTGTGTGATCTGGCTGGAATACAGACATGCCTTTAATCCCAGGAGACAGAGACAAGCAAATCTCTGGGTTCAAGGCCAGCCTGGTAATAAAGCAAGTTTCAGGTTAAAAAAAAATAGGTCTAGACAAGGTGGCAGATGCCTTTAATGCCAGTACTCAGGAGACAGAGTAATGCAGATCTCTTAATCCCAGCCTTTAATCCCAGCACCCAGAGAGGCAGAGGCAGGTGGATAGCTGTAAATTCTAGGCCCACCTGGTATACAAAGTCCATGATAGCCAAGGCTACACAGCGAAACCCTATCTCAAAAAAAGAAAGAAAGAAAGAAAGAAAGAAAGAAAGAAAGAAAGATTGTACAAAGGCTAGAAGCTTCCAGTACTAGGCATACTTTAGCAGACAGAGGCAAGCCTTAGAGAAGACAATTACATCAGGTGAATAAGTTAATTTTACAGATGATATTCTTAGCTTTCAAGTTGATGAAAGCTAGTAGTCTGCAAAGTTAATAGATTTCAAAGGTTTTCAACTACTAGACACAGGACATTAGTTCTGACACAGAGGTAGGTGAGGAATGGCTATTCAGGCAGCTTAAGCTAGCCCATAATAGGGTCACCTCTGAACCTGTAACATTCCAACTCCTGAACCGTTGCAGTTTTAATCAGTCATTGCAAACACGGTTTCTTTCCAGGAGTTCTTGTTCACACTGTATTGATAATAGAGCAGAGGAACACTTGTATCAGAGTATTTTCAATTCTGAAAGAACACCTGTAATGTTAGGAGGCCAAGGCACAAGAATCTCAAATTTCAGGCCCACCTGAGCTATAAGACAAAGATCGGGTTTCAAACAATATAAAACAAAATATTTCAGAGGAAAAGGATTCTTATATTTAAAAAATTAACAAAATCGTGGGACAATGAGATGGCTCAGTGACTAAAAGTGCTTTCTGCCAAGTCTGATGACCTGAGTTTACTCATCAGGACCCTCATGGTGAAAGGAGAAAACCAACTCTCACAGGTTGTCCTCTGACTTCCTCATGAACACTATGACATCTGTGTGCAGGCACATAAAAAAAAAATCTTATAAAAAGTTAAATTTTATCTTAAAAAAAAAAAAACACCTTATTTCCTCATTACAACTTTACCAAGTCCGCTACTGATCACAAGCCTGTCCAACTTGAGGAGTTTGCATCCTTCTAGCCATACCTCCTAGAACACATAGTATCCTAAGCCAGAGGTAAAAACAGAGGAAGAGAAGCTTTGAATGATCCCTAAGCAGCAATGCCTAACAGCAGCATCCTTCAGAAAAAGCTGACTACAAATCTGCAAGTCTGTATTTCTGCTTGCATTTGCTGCCAGCAGCTGCCTAAACTTGGGAAGGTTTTTTGGCCAGTCTCAGCTTCCATTTCTTCATGCATAAAATTAGGAGGTTAAAAACAGAATCCCAAGGTCTACATCTCCATAATTCTATTATAGCATAATAGCACCATTGTCATTCAGAGCAATCTTTGAGGATATATGTGAGTGAATTATATTCTCATACACATTTTTGTTTGTTTGTTTGTTTGTCAAGACAGGGTTTCTCTGTGTAGTCTCATCTGTCCTGGAGCTCACTCTGTAAACCAGGCTGGCCTCGAACTCAGAGGGCTGGGATCAAAGGTGGGGCCACCACACCCTTCCTCATATACATTTTTGAAAGAATATCTTTATGTTCAAGCCCAACACTACTGATAGCTTTATGTCCTGGTCACTTATTTGCTTGCAAATGTGCTAACTCGAGAGCAGCATGATGCCCTTGGTCTGCTATTAGAGGGAATGCTGGGGAGCGGCAGCCCTAAATAGTTCCCTTTGCTCTTCAAGAAAAAGGCTCTTAGCTGGGCATGGCCCAGGCCTGTAATCCCAGCACTCAGGGAGGCAGAGACAAGTGGATTGCTGTGAGTTGAGGCCAGCCTGGTCTACAAATTGAGTCCAGGACAGCCAAGGCTACACAGAGAAACCCTATCTCGAAAAAAAAAAACAAAAAAGAAAAAGTTACTTAATTATAACATTTCAAGCTTTGTCTGTTGATGTGGTAGGAATGATGAAAAACATATTCAAAATGAAAGAAGAGCGCTGGGGAGGGTGAAACCTGGTAGGAGAGTGGGTGGGGGAGGGGAAAGTAGTAGATGAATAGGGGTTCTTGCTTGCCTTTACAAAATAAATAATGAAATGAAATGCATGGATTCCATGGATTCTGAACATTTACTTTCTGCATAAAATACCATTAAAAACAATACATAACAACAACAACAACAAAAGATAGTCCTCTAACATCATAAAAATCTAAAGTAAGAACAATGTTCTAAGTAACAGTCAGAAAACAAGTATTTATTAGCAGAGGGGAAAAAAGCAGCACTTTTTAATGTTTTTTTTCTCCCTTTCCTTTTCGTATTTTATAGTGGGGTATTTCCCTGTGATCACAGCTAGATGCAAAATTGAAATCCTCCTGCCTCTACCTCCCAAACAGTAGTATGTGTGGGGCACACGCCTCCACCACAGTTTTACACAGTGGTGAGGCTTGAACCCAGGGCTTCAAGCGTGTTACTCAAGCTATTCTCCCAAACGAGCCACAGCCCCATCCTTGCAGGCCATCTTCAACTGGACAATGCATTTTATAAAATAGTTTTCCAGGATCCGCTTGTCCATGCCCACTGTTCACCAGGCAATGATAGCAGTTTAGACACCGCCAACAAATACAGAACAGGAGATGGGCTTCAGTCCCAAAGTTGCTGTAGCCAGAAGAAAAATGGCTAGATCTATATCCGGGGAAACTGCAGTAGTCCCTCGCCCACAGAAAACACGTTCTCAAAGGTGCTATAGAATTAGGCATGTTTGTACATACCTCTAATTCCAGCACCTAGGAAACAGAAATAAAAAGATCAGCAGTTCAAGGTCATCCCTAGCTACATAATGATTTGGAAGCTACCCAAAGCTATACAAAATCATGCCTCAAGACAAAACAACAACAACAACAAAAGAATGCTATAGAGCTATTGATCCACAGGTAGGCTGTAAGCAGCCAAAGGAGTTAGGATGGGGAATCTAGAATATCTCAGTGGATTTGGGGAGATTCACTTTAGGTGAACTAGGCCATCTACATGGTAAGGTTTTAAGATTAACCAGGAAGGTAATCTTAAAAGGGACAAAATTTTCCTTAAAAAGAACAAAAAGGCAAAAATTACAAACGTGAGAAGCAATGGCAATGGCTAGGCTTACGTTTGGAATGGTGTCCAAATAGCATAGAGTAGAATCTCAGATTTTTACAGCTCAGAGACCAACAGGAGCTCCATTGTTGTGGCCTCTTAGCAAGAGCCCCATCACACTCAAAGTGAGAGTACCTCTTAGTCCCTCCTGCCCTGTGACCAGCAACTTACAGGGGTTTTTTTGTTTTGTTTTTAGAATACTGAAAAGTTTTACTTGGTGAGTGTTCAAATGTTCTATGATATAAATAAAATAAAATAATAACACATGTTAGGAAAGGGGTCCCAGGAAATGATTTCTCTTTGGAACATACCTTCATTTATTTTCTCACTCCCTGAATTTGGTGAGGAACCTGTTTTGCGTCAAAGTTTCCCGGTTCCCCCGGTTATATCTTCATTACTTTTTGTCCATGAATTTGGTCCCTCAGGCTCCAGCACAGGGACCCCACTGAAGTCAACTGCAGACAAGGAGCTAGTGGATGAAGCCCCTCCTTCCCCTTCTTCAATACTCTGCATGGTGGAAGGAATGCCATTGGGAATGATGCAGAGAACACTGGTAGAGGGCGCTGCGGAGCCTAGGCTCAAGGACTAGGGAGGGGACCTTGGCCCTGTTATAGATGCGTCAGTGTTCTGATGCAAAACTCCTACGAAAAGATGGGCCCTGAGAAATCCAGGTTGCACTGTGTAATTTGCTGGTTAGTTTAGTCAACACCAACTGGGCTACCTGGGAAAAAGAGCCTCTAAGACATTACCTCCATGTTTGTGGACATGTCTGGGAGACATTTTCTCAGCTGGTGATTTCTGCGGGAAAAGCCATCCCACTGTCAGCGGTAGAGAGGGGCTACCTCCTGGGTTGTATAAAAAAGCCAACAGAGCAACGCATAGGAAGCAAGTCAATAAGCAGCTTCCATCCACGGCTTCTGCTTTACTTCTTGCCTCCAGGTTCCTGCCTTGAGTTCCTACCTTAGCTTCTGTCAGTGATGGAATGCGATGTGGAAGTAGAAGTCAAATAAACCCTTTCCTCCCTAAGATGCTTTTGGTTGGTAGTTTTATCATTGAGACCAAACTAGGGCAGTGTCCAAATAAATACTTTCCCAAAATTATCCAAGATGACAGCTGCTCACAGATGAGTATTCATCTCTTAAAACCCTGAAAGGAAAACAGAGAAAAGAATTGGGTCAGATTCAATGTTAAGAGAGAAAGAAAGCAAGTCCTGTAATTTTGTTAGAGAACTAACATTTATTTTTCCTAAACTCAAATACAGGCTGTGTCTTCTCTAATTCCATGTACATTTGATTCCAAGTTCACGTCCAGTTATTATCACCTTCAGTTTTGCTTTTTTTTATTGCTATGCTTGTGTGACACTCTGTGCAGGTTTGAATGAAAATGGATGGCCCCCACAGGCCCATAAAGAGTGATACGAGTGTGAGGTTTGGCCTTGTGGGAGTAGGTGTGGTGTTTCTAGAGGAGATGTGTCCCTCGGGGTTGGCCTTTGAGGTCTCTGAAGCTCAGTCCAGCTCTCTGCCTGCAGCCAGTGGATCCAGATGTAGAATGCTCAGCAAATCCTCCAGGATCCTGTCTGCCTGCATGCCACCATGCTTCCTACCATGACAATAATAGACTACATTTCTGAACTAACTGTAAGCCAGACCCATTAAATATTTACCTTTATTAGAGTTGCTGTAATCATGGTGTCTCTTCACAGCAATAAAAACCTTAACTAACATTCTCTCAGTCATCATTTAGTTTAAAATGACCCCAAACTCTCAATTCCTAGGCCCTAACCTACTAAGTAATGGAGTTCAAGGCTTTACCCAGCTAAAAACATTTGTATTTTATTTATTCTCAGTTGGTGTAATGAGGAAAATTTTCAAATTCATCACGAGGAGTGGCTTATCAAATTAACTGTAGTGACTAAATGATTGCATGCTGAAATAATCCTGTTTCTTTTTTTAGGAATAAAAAAAAAGAATTAGGAGACACTTCAGGAAGAGCACAGGGCCCAAGTCCCACCCCAATGTTGCTTTCTGTGTAACAGCTTTCTGCAACAGCTAATCTGCTTAGCACAATAGCAGAAATCCCTCTGATGTTTGAGTAATCTTTGGTGTTGATACATTGCCCTTATCTAGTTATTATTTACTGATTCACACTTCTCTACACATGAAGAATATGATGGAAAACAGATAAAGATGGCCCTTTACTCGTGGGATATGTTCAAATGGAAAGTAGGAAAACAAATTTAACAAAAAAATAATCTAAGCATGAATTTTGTAGTGTGAATCTTCCTCTGGAAAAAAATAGAATGGGTGATGTGATAAAAATGAGGCTGTGTGGGTGGAAGGAGGCTACAGAAGGCTGAAAGGGGGGAAGGCCCCTCTGAGAGTCTATACAAGCTGAGCCCTTTATGAAAAGAAGGAAACAGGTCACAGCAAGTGAAAATGAGTCTGAAGTGTTTACGAAAAGGCAAGGCGCATCTGCTTCCTGCAGTAAGGAGGGCATGGAGCTAGAGGCTGGGCCAGATCACAGGAAGCCACGAAGGCCATGACAAGTTTGGGATTTTCTCTAACTACAGCAGAAAATATTGAACAGTTTATGCAAAGGACTGCCATAAAACTTTGTTTAAACAGAGAGATATCTCAGAGAGGTGACAAGCTGTTGCCAGTTAGAAATAAAAATAACAGTTCTGCAGCCGAGCAGAAAAGAGAGCAGCGCTGAGAAAGCCTAACTGAGACAGTGAGACTGTAGGAATAATGAATACTGCAGGGTGCCGTAGCCAGCATGAAGACAATGGGTCCCCCTGTGAAAGAGGCACAAATTCATCACCCACCTGGCTGGACGATCTGGGCCAGCACCAATCACTGCACCAAGACATAGAACCTCCCCATTAAATGGCATTCGTGATTCCCTTTAGGGCGCCATTGTCTGTCTTCCTGTCTCATTTCTCATGCCCTAACCCAGATCACCTATACCCAATGGAGGTGGAGGAGAGCCGAAAAGACAGAAGCTGCTGCGACAAGAAGCAGGGGAAATAAATGTTTAACTAGTTTGAAAATCTCTGAAGAAATTTGACTCTTTCTGTAAGCACTTTGAGTTTTAAAGGTAAATGTGGAGTTCTATAAACTAGGAAGGAGTCGAAGATCGGCGTGGTGCTGCACCAGTGTGTCCTAATGGGAGAAAAGGTTGTTTTTCCTATCATAAGAACTTGGTTTTGCATTGATGTTGTTTTTTATCAAAGGTAGTCAGCCTGACAAGAACTCATTTCTCCTGAACCTCCTCTTCCCCGTTGTGCCGAGGAGCCAATTGTGAAGATGAGCTCCCCCAGTGGGATATCACTTGGTCATACCACCTACATCAACAATAGAAGATGGGATCTACCTTGGCTCCAATGTGCTTGTTAGCACAGTTTGAGTTCTGGCAAAAACAGGGATTACCTTGCCAAGCTATACTTGCTTTGTTCCTGTATTCTTTTGTGCAAAACCAAGATCATTCTTTGTTTTTAACAACTTGAGGACTCACAAACCCTTCTGGGAAAGTGTTCAGATCCCCTCCCATGGAAGAAGCACATCCCTGTGTTTTCTTATTGCTGTGGCTTCCTGGGTCTAGGGTGAACTACACTCTTTTGAATGGGTCATGACCCTAGGTTCTTGGAAATGTGGGGAAAGAACCTGGAAGGTACCACAGCAACCAGGGAAACTGCAGAGAGCAGAGTGAAAGTTCCCTGGTAGTCAGGGTTTCTGGAGGTTGTTTGAGAGTGGTGAGTCAAGGCTTGAACCTCTAAGGGACTTTCAACTTAGATGTAAGAAATCTTAGGGGTGGAAGATTGAGCACTAAGGGTCAGAATAGAAAACAGTGAGGCCAAACAAGCTCCAAGAAAAATAAAATAGGTTCCCCTGGACAGGAAATTTATCTTCAGCTCCCCCCAGAGGCTCCTCCACCCCATTCAATATACCCCTCCTTGCCTGGACTGAAGAGACATGAACAACATGGAAGAAGAGACTCCCAAATCTCTTTCTCTCTCTCACTCTCCCTCCCTCCCTCTTTCCTTCTCTCCCACCCTCTCTCTCTCTTGCTCTCTCTCTCTGTCTTTTCACCCTCTAAACAGATTCTCTCTTCTTCCCCTCAACCATGTTTCCTCAGAGAACCTAGGAGAGCTTTTGGAGAAAAGAGGAAAATAATCATTGGGTGTGCTTAGGTGTGATAATATCGTCTTTTGTGGTCCCAGACAGCTGAATCTCCGAGTAAGATTGCTACACAAGGCTACTGTGGTTTTTAATGAGGATTAACTATTTTAAGGAGTTAGTTTCTCAGAGACTTAAATTCCAGACAACACAGAGGGGCATAGTCCATTTAACCACAACCTGTACCATGCTTGAAGGAGGCAAAATGGTGCTAACACTCCCAGTTTCTGTGTAACAAAGCAGTAGCCCCATCTACTGGAAGTGGGCACACCTCATTCCTACTTCCTTCAAGTGTTCCTTTCCCACTGTGAGCTGGGTGGAGCTCAAAGAAACATGGTATCACTTGGTATCCATTATTACAGCTTTTGTGGTAAGATATATGGATTCATCTTTCTTGCACTGAGCCCATGGAATTCTTCATATTTCTTTGCTTTTCTACATTCTGCTCTAGTTCATATATATGTCTCCTTTGTGCTAAGCTCAAAGTATTTTAACTTTCTTCATTTTATGTGTATGTGTGTATGTATATGCCTGAGTGTATGCGTGTGTATCCCACACAGGCCAGAAGATCCCCAGAAGTGAAGTTACATATAGTTGTGAACTGCATTCAGGAGACTGAAGCACGAAGATCATGAGTTCAAGGCTAGCCTGGACCTGAATTGAGACCCCTGTCTTAAAACAGAATGAATATGAACAGCAACATTCAGTGTTGAGAACTTCTGGCAGAGGAGGAAAGATAACCTGGTCATTGTTCCTTCTGCAGTGCTGTTCCATATGTCAGTTTATTGAAGGGATGGCTGTGTCATTTGCTCCAGCCATGAAGCAGCAGAGTCAACAAATGCACGCAACATTTGGCACAGATGCTCTATGCATGGCAGAGGAGGGCCCTCGAGGTAGTCAGGCTTCCATACTTTGTAAAAGATTAAATGACTGTAAAATTGAGGTGAATGTTAAAATCAGAATGGCAAACTACTAAACAAGACTCTGGAATTGTTATTCTACTAATCCCACAGCTTTCAGTCCAATTGGAGAAGGCCCCACAGATTAACGACATCCAGCATAGGGGATATCTAGTGACGTGTGTACTGTAACACTCTTCACACCAAGATAAGCAATGAAACTTCACAGAGGAGTGAACACAAAGGGCAGAAGATTCTAGCCACCTATTGATAAACAGACCCTTAGCTAGATTAACCCTAATCCCTCATGCTGTCCCTGAATTAGGGATAGATAGATAGATAGATAGATAGATAGATAGATAGATAGATAGATAGATAGATAGATAGATAGACAGATAGATATAGAATGTCTGTCTTATGAGACTGAAGGACAGTATCCTTTGTAAAGAAGGCAAAAGAGAAGAAGAAATGGTGTCAAACTCATTTTTAATAAAATATTTAATACACATACCTCCTTCCAGATAGTAATTCACCTGGATACACTGAAAGAACTAACCTAGTAAAACAAAAAACTGGTCCATAACAAGTATTGTCAAACTGGGCCTGCTGGTATATGCCTGTAATCCCAGCTACACAGAAGGCTGAGGCATGATCACAGGTTTTAGGCCTGCCTGGGCTACACAGTAAGTTCAAGTACAGATGGAGGAAAAAATATACATGCATACATACATACATATGTGTGTGTAAATCAAAGGATATAAAGCACATGTATAGCTTTGTAACATCCCTTAGACAACTAAAATTGGAAATGGAGGGAGAGAAGAGATAGAGGGGAAAAAAGGCCAGGGGAGGAATGGAGGGAGGGCAATAGTCAACTCACTACATCCTTGGTGCCGACAGCCACACTGTCATGTCATATCACTGCAATGGTTTTCAGTTTCAGTGTGCTGGCAAATTATGGTGAGCGGTGCTGAGGAGCATCACTCTGGGGCAATTATGGTGTTTTCCATCTAAGATGTCTGCATTCACATCAAGAGAAATCTAAAGAGTGGCTTTGAAAAATGGATAGCTCTATTTCTCATAAAAAGAAAATAATGCCATCCCCTTGGTTTGCCCAGTGACCAAATGACATAATATTTCTGAACGAGTCTAGGTTCCCTACGTGGAGCCTGGATCAGTAATTATAATGCAAACCGCTTATGGGAAAGCTTCTGAAGATGTAGAAGGAAGAGAAAAGTAACTCCAACAATAAAGGATCATAAGCAAAGCAAGGCAGATGGATTCAGTCTGAGCACCTAGGATCTGGAGAAAAACACAAAACACATGTCTATATGCCCCAGGGCACAAGCAAGCTTAGCAGTAGAGGTGTGTCTGCAGTAGAATAATTTCTGGCAGATCTGGCTGTCCTGAGTATGGATGGAGGCCCTTTGCAGCTTGTTAGCAGAGTTCTCTGAGCCAATGCTCAAAATACTTTTCCAGTTCAGGAACTGTGCCACAATTATTCCTGGCTAGAGAGCACTTTTATTAGAAAGGTTTAATATCTTAGACTTGAGCAAACTATGAGTTCACCATTACATAAACACTGATTTCTTAGATTTTCTTCTCTCTCTCCACCAGAGCCTGTAATTTATAATGGTAGTAATAGTAATAATAATAAAAATAATTTTGAGGGTGGAGAGATGGCTCAGTGGTTAAAAGCACTTTCTGCTTTTGCAGAGGAGCCAAGTTCCCAACACCCACATCAAGCAGCTCACAACTACCTGTGCCTCTGGCTCTGAAGGATCCCAACCCCTCTCCTGGCCTCACCAGGCACTGCACTCACATGTACAAACTCACACATGTACATGCACATATACACATACTTAGAAATAGACTGGGGTGGCGGTACATGTCTTCCCAGCACTCCAGAGGCAGAGGCAGGTGAGTTTGAGGCCGTCTTGGTTAACAAAGAGAGTTCCAGGAGAGCCAGGTCTCTGTTACAAAGGAAAACCCTGTCTAGAAAAATTATAATAGTAATTAATAATAACAATAAGGAGAAGAAGAAAAGAACTGGTCATTGTGGAATGTATCTATAATCCCAGCACTCAGGAAAACTGAGACAGAGAGGCATTAAACAGGGATTTTAATCCACCAACAGGGCTTCCCTGGCTAGAATACAGGCACACAATTAATCCCAGGAGACAGAGGCAGGCAGATCTCTGAGTTCAAGGCAAGCCTGTTTAGAGCAAATTTCAGGTAAAGAAAAGCTTAGGTCCAGATGAGATAGTACATGCACTTAATCCCAGCACTCAGGAGACAGAGGCAGGCAGATCTCTGAGTTCTAGTCAGCTCTGTTCAGGCAGCTCTGCTGAGTCAGAGAGTTGAGAGGCTGAGTTTGTGGCAGTTCAGTTTGTGGAGATCCAGTTTTTTACCAGGAGAGTTTTATAGAGAGAGTCTAAAGAGAGAACAATCTAAACACAAGTGAATACAGAACGAGTCCAAGAATGAGAAGAAAACAGAAGATTAAAACAGATTTCTAGAGTTAGTTTGAGGCCAGAACAGTGAATTGAGCCAGCCAGACAGCCAGAACTCAGAAAGGGGTTCTGCAGTGAGTCTCAGAGGCTGAAAATATTCTAAGCCTAGCTTAGACTATACGGAGACTAGGAGCCTCCAGGACTAGGCCTAGGTTAGCAGACAGAGGCAGTAAGCCTCCAAGGTGACAATTAAATCAGGCAGATGCAAGTTACCTTTACAGGGCATGAGTTTGAGGCATGTTGAGCTACAATAGTGAGTTCCAGACAAGCCTGGGGTTAGGTAGATAGGAGAGACAATGTCTCAGAGAGAGAGACAGACAGACAGACAGACAGACAGAGAGGGAAAGAGAGATTTCTGGGTCATATGGAAGACTAGAGGCTGCTTTGCATGAGCTGGTAAAGGAGAGAATCAGAGAATGAGAATTTGAAAAAACAGAGACAGACACCAGGGGCTGGCAAAGTGGCACTTGCCACAAAGCCAAACAACGCCCAGAGTGTGATTGCCTAGGGCTCACATGGTAGAGAGAAGCAACTCACGAAAGTTGTTCTCTGACCTCTGCACGTGCACACGTACAACATTTAAAAATAGTTTTCATTGTGGCCTTTGGTTTCATCCTAGCATTGCATAAAACTCAGTGCGATAGTAAATGTCTGGTAATCCCAGAACCTGAGAGGTAGAGGTAGGAGGACCAAGAGTTTAAAGACCAACTTGTACATAGAAAGTTGGAAACCAGCCTGGGCTACAAGAGAAAGATACATATAAAAGTAATAGAAGACAATGTGCTTGCCATCCAAAATTCATGTTAATAAAGTATTGTTACATAATACATCAAAGAAGTGTGTGTGCAGAGTCACTAAGAATTGATACTGTCAGGCAAGTTATCACCAAGATGCTGTGTCATAAGGGGAGGGACTAAACTGTGGGCAGTTCCTGGACTTCCTTCCTGTCCATGCCAAGGAGGTGACATCAGTACTCCTCTAAAGATGACTGAGGAAAGGCCAGAAATGCAAAGGTGCTATAGTTTGCAAATGTTATCCACATATTTACATTATCAAACCAAGGTTTGTGGCAGAAGTTGATGAAAACTAGCATACCAATTCACCCTTTTGTTTTTGCTGTTTAACCACTTATTTAAATGAGTGAAATATAGGTCTCCAAGGTGAAAACCTAGTTAGCGATACAGTCTTTCAAATTGTAGCAGCATTGCAGACTACACAAATACAATGCAAACTCAAGAAAAACAATGTTTCCCACCCTGACACATCTGCTAAACACACCCACAGAAATTAAAAATATGACTATGCCTTACCTTCTTAAAAAACTTTATGTGTATTGCTGTTTCACCTGCATGCATTTCTATGCTTAGCACGTGTATATAGTACTGTGGGTAGAAGTGGATTTTCTTTAAAACAGGGTTTTGCTGTTCCCTGACTGGCCTAGAATTCTCTATACAAAGCAGGCCAGCCTCAGACTTACAGCAATTCGCCTGCCTTTGCCTGCTGAGCGCTGTTTTTAAAGGCATAAGCCACCATGCCCAGCTATCTTGCCAATTTAAAAAAAAGGGGGGGGAGAGGCATAGAGCAGCAATCTAATGTTCAAATCAAAAAAACATTTGCTTATGACTCCTTACTGGGGTTTTATAAACCTTATCTTCACAGAGACAAATATCTGTTTCACCACAATAGAGTCATATTCTTCCATTGCTTTATGGCAGCGCCTACACTTGTGAGTAATCCACTCACAAAGGAAGCACACTGCAGTCAAGAGTCATGAGTGAAATCAGAACCAAACAGCTAATGGGCACCTGAGAACTCACTGAGAATCACAGCTACTTCATTCAAATCAGATGTTGATGTGTCGGTTTCAAAGATGCAGCAACAAAGATCACACTAGTTTTATGTGTGCTCTTTGTCTTTTCTTCTTACTTTTCTTTCTATTTTTATTTTTTATATTAATTACAGTTTATTCACTTTGTATCCCAGTTGTAGCTAGCCCCCTCCCTTATTCCCTCCTAATCTCACCCTCCCTCCCTGATCTCCCCCCATGCCCCTAAGTCCACTGATAGGGGAGGTCCTCCTCCCCTTCCATCTGACCCTAGCCTATCAAGTCTCACCAGGACTGACTGCAATGTCTTCCTCTGTGGCCTAGCTAGGCTGCTCCTCCCATGGGGGGTGGGGGGAGTCAAAGAGCCAGCCACCGAGTTCATGCCAGAGACAGTCTCTGTTCCCCTTACTAGGGCACCCACTTGGTTCTTACCTTTATAATAAAAGTATTTACAAATGTCAGTGATGTTTTATTACTTAGATATGGAGGTGTGGGACCTGTTTGACTTTTTTTTTAACTCTCCAATTAGGATTTTATATATGGGAGAGAGACTGAATCCCATGTAGCTCAGGCTACCCTTAAGCTCACTATGTATGGAGATGAACTTCGATTCTCTTGTGCCATCCATAAGTGCAGGGATTATAGGCTGTGCCATGATGGCCAGTTTAACAATTGGGATTATTATGTGGGGAAGTTTTTGCTTATCTCTGATACAGATATCATGAAAGTTATAAACAGACACATTTTTTCACATCAGGTTTCATTAGTGCTTGTGTATTTCATGTGTATTGCATGACAATTCTTCTTCATCCAGTGTGGCCCAGAGAAGCCAAAAGATTGGACACCACTGACTTAAGAAACTGCAGAAGGCCAGGTGGTGATGGTGCCCACCTTTAGTCCCAGCACTTAGGAGACAGCGGCAAAGGCATCTCTGAGCTCAAGGCCAGCCCCTTTTACAGAATGAGTTCCAGGACAGCCAGGGCTAAAACAGAGAAAATCTGTCTTAAAAAAAAAAAAAAGGGGGGGGGAGGAGAAAGAAAGAAACTGAAGAAAACAAATTGAAGAAGACACTAAAAGATGTAAGACTTTCCATGCTCATGGATCAGCAGAATTGATATTGTACAAATGGCTTTATTGCTGTAAGAAATCTATAGATTCGCTTTGGTTTCCTCAAAATCCCAAGGTTATTCTTCACAGAACTAGAAAAAGCGATCCCAAACTTCATGTCTTCATGTGGAAACACACACACACACTCCAACAACAAAAGCAATCCCTAGTAGAAAGAACAACCTTGAAAATATCACAATACCCAGTCTCAAATTATAACACAGAGCCATACTAACAAAGATAGCACAGTACTGTCACAAAACAGACCTGTAAATCAAGGAAATGGGCATATAGGGCCATAAATAATACACACAGCTACAGTCAACATGCTAGTTTGTTTTGTTTTATTTTTCCAGACAGGGTCTCAGCATGCAGCCTTGGATGTCCTGAAGCCCACTGTGTAGGCCAGAGATCTAACAGCCTCTACCTCCCAAGTACCGGTATTAAAAAGTGCACCACCATGCCTGGCCCAGTCACCCTTTTT
>CM053750.1:43419584-43434984 GCA_028658305.1 Pachyuromys duprasi
GGCAGAAAGAAAAAACTGTCTCCTGCAAATGCCCTCTTGGTGTTTCCCCCTTCACATACACATATGTGCATATGCAAATGCACACACATAATACAAATTTAAAAGTGATGTATTTTTTTTTAAAGGGAAGGAGAAGAAATACAGATGGCCAATAAGTACTTGAAAAGGTATTCAACATCCTTAGCCATCAAACGAATGCTAAACAAAACGCCATGATGAGGCTAGAAAAATGGTTCAGTGGTTAAGAGTGCTTGCTGCTCTCCTGGAGGTCTCTGGCTCAGGTCTCAGCATCCCTGCTGGGCAACTTACAACCATTAGTAATTGAGCTTCCAAGGATACAGTGCTCTCTTTATTTCTCTGTGGACACCTGCAGTTTACACCTGCGCATACACAGGCACACACAGAAAACATAAATAAAAATAAAATACAAATATGTTTTTTAAGATTTTATTTATTAAGTAGCAAGTGTATAATAATATGCTTGTCTTGCATTTATTGTTATAACTTGTATTTACTATTATATACTTTTCTATCTTTTATTTGTTGCTATATGTACAGTGTTCTGCTGGCATGTATGCACCAGATCTCATTATAGATGGTTGTGAGCCACCGCGTGGTTGCTGAGAACTGAACTCAGGATTTTTGGAAGAACAGCCAGTACTCTTAACCTCTGAGCCCTCTCTCCAGCCCCATACAAATCTTTAAAAATTAAAACAAACTGCTTAGAGAGTCCATCTCACCTCAATCAGAATAACTATCACCAATGGGAAAAAAATGGCAATACAAGTTGTTTGAGGACATTGTGGAAAAGGAAAGCTTATTCACTCTTAGTGGAAATATAAACTTGTGCAGCCACTATGGAAATCAGTGTGAATGTGCCTCAAAAGGCTAAATGTATACTTACTGCATGGTTCAGTGATACCGCTCTTTGATGTACACTTGAAGGTCTGCATGAAAACACACCAAGGAGATAAATACCACATGCCTTCTGTCATATATGGATTCCAGACTTAAAATACACATGTCATACACATAATTGTGTACATAAGTCAGAAAAGTAGAAAGCGGATCATGAGAGCAGAGGGAGAGATCTCTGGGGAACTGGAAAAGAGAAGCATGTAAATAGAAGTAGGATTCAACTGAGCTAAGTAAGGGGTCTAGCTGGAAATGGGTGGGGTATACTATGTAGGGCAGTGAGAGGAGGACCAGTGAGAACAAAATGTGAGTTAGGGTATGAAGGTGATGAAACTCAGTACTTTTTATACTACCCCATTACCCCCCACCACCCACTTCCTCACTACCCGCCCCCTGTCATCCCCCTCCCACTGGCATTTGTGGTTGTTGTTTCTGTCTGAGTGTTAACTCTGTAGGTGATAGGCACAAAGAAAACAAAGGTGCACTCAGAAGCAGATGAGGGGAGCCTTCTTCAAACAGGCCTGTTTCTTTTTCTTTTCTTCCGTATTTTTCTTTTGGATGCTGGCCAGAGCGTGAGTATACATTAAAAGTCCCCAGCCAAAGCTTTGGGCTTCCTTGTTCTCTCCCTAAAGGTCCTCCCCACCCCCGCACACCCCTCCCCTGCTCTCCCTCTCATCCTGCAGTTGTCTGCCACCTTGTGGCTGACCTCCATGCCAGCCTGTCTTCTTTGTGCTCCTCCCATCAGCTATAAGATCTATAGCTTGCCTACCCTGTGTTTGTCTTTTAAACTCTTTAAAAAAAAAATTGTACTCAGACACCAGAAAATGAAAACAAAAAAAGAAATCAACTGAGGAGTTCATTAAGGGAGTCCTAGGGCCTAACTCCCAGAAGGAATGGGGCCTAAGAACTTGCTTTTCCTTCACGCTCCCAGGTGATGCTGGTAGCTCCCCTCCATCGGATGCACGGTCACAATCTAGGAAAGAAAGGGAACAAAGGGAAAGGAGCAGGGCTGTAGAGATAGCTCAGCCTCTTCAAGCACTTGATGCCCTTTCAGGGGATCAAATCCCACTCCCAATGTCTTCATAACCAATCTTAAGCTCCAGGGGATCTGATGTCCCCTTCTGATGAGGAACACATGTAGTGCACAAACTTACATGCAGGCAAAATATTCATACATGTAAAGTTAATAAAAATACGTTTTGAAAGAAAAAGAAAAGAATGCTTCCTCATGCTCCTGGTTCAAATTTCCATCTGCTGCTGGCTGACACGCAGCAGTTTTCACAGAACTGTCCAGACAGCCCGCAGGGAAAACTGTACTGCCCCTTCTTAAAGCATCACTGGTGAGACTGCTAAAACAAGGAACTGAACGGTACCTGCTCACACACACATAACCTGTGTGTAAGCAAGGACCCCATATCCAGACAGATTACTTATTTAAAATTGAGAAAAAGTTTGAAAGCATACACCCACAGTAAGTGTGTGAGCTTCAAATCCATCTTCCACCATCCGCTTACTATGAGACCTTTGACAGGTATATAGTTGGCTCCAAATCTGTTTGATTTGTAAAGTAGAAAAATACAAATTTGCACATAGAAGAGCCAGATTATGGTGGCACATGCCTATACTAGCAATTGGAAGGCTGGGGCAGGAGGATCATCCTAAGTCTGAGGGCGGGCATCTGGGTTACAGGATAAGACCCTCCTTCAAAACAACAAACATATTTATGTAAAGATCAAGAGAGTGTGTGGGGGTTGTGGCTATCATCTATCGAATCAGCGGCCAAGGGTTCAAGCGCAGCCTGAGCTACATAGTGCTTTCGAGGACAGCTTCTGAGTCCCTGCTTCAAAAACCCCAAGGCAGACTGAACCAAAACAAGATAGGAAGTCGTTCTGCAGAACTATTTGGTGGTAAAATGTGTGAAGCTCAGAGTTATTCCTACCAGCCAGCCTGTGGGGTCGGGCAGGCCAGGATGTCTCCCTGAGGAGGCTTCTGCTTCAGCTTCTGAAGTACTAGGTGGGTGGAGAGATGGCTCCACAATTAAGACACTATTGCTGTTGCAGAAATTTGATGTTAGATTCCCAGCACCCATATGGTGGCTTCCCACCATCTATAACTCCAGTTCCAGGGGATCCAGTGACCACTTTTGTGCTCATGAGCATCAAGCATGCACATGGTGTAATTACATACATGCAGCAAAACAGCCATACATATAACGTATATATGTATGTGTATACACTTTGTTTTTTCAAAATAGGGTTTCTCTGTGTAGTCTTGGCTGTCCTGGAACTTGCTCTGTAGACCAAGCTGGTCTTGAACTCAGAAATCTGCCCATCTCTGCCTTCTGAGTGCTGGGATTAGAGGGGCACATTCATTATTGGCTACAATTTTTAAAGATTATTTTATTTTAAAAAATGTATTTATGTATGTTCTTTTTAATGTGAGTGCTCTGTCTGCATGTACACCTGCCTACCAGAAGAGGGCATCAAATCCCATTATCATAGTGAGCCACCACATTGAACTCAGGACCTCTGGAAGAACAGTCAGTGTTCTTAAGTGCTGGGCCATCTCACCAGCCCCTAAAGTTTTTAATTTATTTGTGTGTGTGTGTGTGTATTTATACGCCACATGTGTGCAGTGCTCACAGGTGCCAGGAGGGGGCATCAGATCCCGTGGAATTGAAGTTACAGACAGCCATGAAGTGCCGGATGTGGGTTCTGGGAACTGAACCCAGGTCGTCTGGAAGAACAGCCAGTACTCTTAATCACTGAGCCATCTCTGCAGCAGCAATGTTAAGGTGCTAAGGTTACAGGTATGTGTCTTTATGGGCAACGGCTTAGTTGGCACATCTATTATCTTTTGTTCCAGGCTTTTTACCTGGGTTACTATCCATGACCAACTACAACTGCCCATCCCAACTAGCCATGGGATGGTTCTTGGGTCCTTGGAGCCATACACAATCCATGTATGTTCAAGGCCCTTATATGAAATGACACTGTACTTGCATAACCACATTTTCCCACATACTCAGAAACATCTCTAGGCGACTCATAATATATCATACGATAAACGTTCCGTGTAAGCGATTATTTACTGTATGGTTTGGGAAATCATGACAAGAAAAATTCTCTGTACAGACAAAGCTCTGATCTTTGAACATTCTCTGCCTGTGACCGACTCCCAAGACTCAGTTCCGTCAGCTACAGAGAGGAGAGTTTTCTTCTGTGAGCTGTGAGACATGGTACGAATGTGCTTTGCACACCAGAACCACTCGCTTTAGTTGATAAATCCTGGAAAACCTGAGCTACAGATTTTTCTTTTTAAAAGTATTTATTCTATGGTAGTTTCATGTATTACATCATACATTCTGGTCACACTCACTGCCCCACAACACCACCGAAGCCCCCATCATCCCAACAAGCTCTCCCTGCACACACACACTATCGTATCGTATCATGTCTTCTTGGTTTTTGTTGCAATCCACTAAGTTTAACCAAGGCCAACCTCACAGGCCAGGGTATGGAGCTATCTACTAGGTCTTTGGGTAACTTCTTAGTTGCTCCACCACTGAAGCCAATGACAAACTCCCTCAGCAAAGATAAACTGCCAATGGCAATCCAGAAAGGGCCAAAACCTGTTGTCCTAACTGGACCCAGAGGCTGGGCTTCTAACTGTGAAGAGCATCCAGACTGCGTCCCTCTAGAATGAGGAGAGATTGCTGAGAGGAGACAGAAGGCAAACGGACTCTGTGCCCTTTCCTTTGCTCTTGTACTCTCTCAATAACATTGTCATGAAACACCAGATTAAGCATGGACCGTTTCCTGAGTGGAAGCACCTATGACAGGACAAGGCTGAAGCTGGCATAGTTCACAATAGACACGTAAATGAAAGATAAGGGGGAATTAAGTGTTAGTAAAACCTAAACAGCACCTTTAGGTGCACTTGCTCTTAACTAATTTTTGGAGGTTACACAGCTGAGCAATATATGGTTGGCTTCCCTACAGTTTGTTTCTTGTTTACTTTCTTTTTCCTTTTTTTTTTTTTTTTTTTGTGGGTGTGGGGAAGGAGCAGTTGAGTCAAGGTCTCAGATAGCCCAGGCTGGTTGGTCCTGAACTCAATGTTTAGCTGAAGATGACCATGAACTCTTGATTCTTCTTTTTCATCTCCCTGAGCATTAAAAGTATATGTCACACCCAGCCCTTTAGCTTTGATAACAGCTTTGATAAGTGAATTGTGACAGAAGTTGCCTAAAGATAAATTTTAAAAAAAAGAGATCTTCGTGAGATTTCATTCCTTTTTCATTTGTTTTGTATTGTGATTTTTGTTTGTTTGTTTGTTTGTTTGGGGTTTTTTGTTTTTGGTTTTGTCTTGTGTTTTGTTTGTTTGTGTTTTTGTTTGTTAGTTTTTGTTTCTTTTTTTTTGAGACAGGATTTCACTATGTAGCCTTGGCTGTCTTGGAACTATGGAGACTGGGCTGGCCTTGACTTCACAGAGATCTGCCTCCTAAGCACTGAGAGCAAAAGCACATGACTATAATGCTAGCACTCAAGAGACTAAGGGAAAAAGAACATAAATTCTAAGCCAGCGTAGGCTACATTGTGAGACCTTGTCTTGCAGAATAAAACAAAACAATGACAGGTGGTAAAGGAATCCACATCCCTCAGTGAGCAGCAACCAGCTTACTGCCTCACTCCTGCACCACTCTATTCCCCCAGCACAGGAGGAAAACTTTTCAGAGCTGGAGCCAGCGCTGTACCCTGCTTGATTCATCACTTTTAGATCAAATGCCATTCTCTCATTAGGAAGTACATCTGATATTTTCAAGATTTTGAACTTTTCATTAATCCTCCTATTAAATAGTACTTCTTTGAATTCCCTGAACAGAGACCTTTGATGCCTTTGTAGCTTCTAATCTCCCTAGTTTCTTTGTGTAATGTGGATGTGATACATAATATATTGAAATATCGCTGTACTTTGGAGAAGATACAATTGGGCCACAGAGCCAGGATCTCACTGTTAAAGGGTTACACATAATCGAGAAGAGGAAGCGGGGACACACTCTCAGGATAGCAGTAGAAATGCATTTTTCAGTACATTGTAGACACAGATGTTTACATATGGATACACATATTTGTGTATGTATGCTCATGTGTGTTGTAAACATGTGTGTCTCATTGCCCTGTTAACTTAAAGAATCTTTGGAGCAACAACAAACACCCTAGGACCAACAACTATATCAAGGCTTCTAATACTGTCCACTAGAAGATCCCGGGAGAGAGGGCTGGAGAGAGGGCTCAGGGGTCAGGAGCACTTCCTGCTCTTGCAGAACACCCAAGTTTGGTGTCTAGCATCCATATCGGGCAGCTCACAGGCAACTGTAACTCTAGCACAAGGGGATCCTAAGTGCACATACCCCCACACAGGCATACATGCATAAGTTAGGGATTAGGAAAAATAGCAGATTTGAGAATTTGCTCAAAGAAGCAACTTAAAGCTTCTAACACTAACATTTCAGCAAGCAGGCTCAAACAGCTTGCCATAGCTTAGAAAACAATGAACCAATACAGTTGGGAATGGTAACATACACCTTTAATTCCAGAGCTTGGGAGACAGAGGCAGGTGGATCTCTGTTGAGTTCGAGGCCATTACGGTCTACTCAGTAGTTACCAACATAACCAGGGCTATAAAGAGAGGACCCTGCCTTAACCAACCAACAAGCCAAAAAAAAAAAAAGAACCAATAAATAACTTTAAAAATGAATGGGGGTGGGGGGCTGAAGAGATGGTTCAGTGATTTGGAATGAACACTTGCTATGTAATCACGATGACCAAAGTTCAGATCTCAGCCAATGTAACAAGCTAGGAAACCCGTGTATACCTGTAACTACTCTTTAAGAAAGGTTGAAACACAAGGATTTCCATTTTCATTTAAAATCCATCCTACCATTTAGCTTCTGCTTTGGGTTACGAGTCAGTGCTACTTGATTTAGTTTTTCAAATTGTTTTAGTTTTGGCCATTGAAAGCTTTTCAGTTGGCCCCTCTGTCAGTCTGTTATACCCTTGCCCCATGTGTGAGCAAGCACTTTTATTAGAAGAAACTAGAAACTTGCCTCCACCCTAACAGAGCAGCCTAAGGCTAGAATCATACCTTCTAGCTCTTGCCCCCATCAAATAAGCAAATAAGAACAAAAGACTGTGGCATCTTTGAATAGAGAGGAAAAGGATGGAACACATTGCAAGAAACAGGAAGGTAAGACTATGGGAAAGAAACCGGGCTGTCCCAGGTCTCTGCCTGTTGAGGCTTTCTTTAAGACAGTCATGGCAACTGTTATCTGACAAGATTCCACATTGCTGACTCACAATTGCCTGTAACTCCAGCTTCTGGGATCCTGACACCCAGTTCTGGACTCCCTGGGCACTGGCATACATGCACTAAATAAAAGGACATCTTTTAAAAAATATTTTAAATAACTAAAAATTAATCTCATTACAGTTTGAATCTGAAATGTTTTGAGCAATAGGTTCCCAGCATGTGGAACCATCCCCATGGTATGTGTGTGGGTGTGTGTGTGTATGCACACTCACACGTGCGCACATGTGCCTTGCCATGTGCATATGTGGAGGCCAGAAAAAAAACATTTTTCTGTTTTTTTCAGGATTATTTTATTTTTACGCATGAGCATTTTCCTACATGTATGTTTATGCACCACGTGTGTGCCTGCTCGCCCATGAAGGCTGAATGCCCTAGAGCTGGAGTTACAGACGAGGATTCCAAGTCCTCGGCAAGAGCAACAAGTTCTCGTAGCTTCTGAAACATCATCTCTAGCCCCACGTGGAAAACTTTTGAACGTTGTTTCTTGCTTTCTGCTATGTGGGTCCTGAGGACCTAACTCAGGTTATGAAACTCGGCAGCAAGCACTCTAAAAAGCTGCTAAATCCGCCCTTAAGACACTGTGTCAAAAGCTGGGAACAGCGTGAGATGGGTTCACTAGAGAAGGGCCTTAGAAAGCTCTCTGCTCCCCTGGTACCAGCTTGCCGGGCTTCACGGCACATGCTGTGGGAAGATTTGTTCCCGGATGCTGCATCTTCCACAGAAGGAGCCACTATCACTTCTGTGCCTCCCTTTCATAACTGACACACACACCCCAAAATCATGAGCCAAAACACACTTTTTCTTCCGTAAGTTGTTTCTGAGGGGCCTTTCATCACAACGAGAAAAATAGTGGCTATATCCTTCATATAAAAGTTTTGCTTTCTTTCTCTTTTTAAAGAGATGTGTTGATTTTTATCTTATATGTACGTGTTGCTTCCATGTAAGTCTGTGTGCCGAGAAAATGCCTGGTACCAGGGAGGCCAGAAAAATGGTGTGAGAGTCCCTGGAACCTCTAGACCTGGATTGCAGACAGTTGTGGACTGCCATGTGGAAGCTTTTCAAAAGCAACAAGCGCCCTTAGCCACAGTGTGCCATTTCTCCAGCCCATTTCCTTCCTTGTTTTTCTGTTTTCTCTCATTTCGTTTCTCGAGACAGGGTTTCTTGTTTAACCTCAGCTGTCCTAGGCTCGCTTTGTAGACCAGGCTGGCCTCGAACTCACAAAGATCTGTCTGCCTCTGCCTCCCTGAGTACTGGGATTACTGGCATGAGCCACTGTGCCTGGCTTCTTGGGCTTCTTGGGTTGTTTCTTTCTTGCATTTTTAATGGGGCTTCCTAAAAATGTCTAAATTAAGTACAAATCTTGATGTCATTATATACATCTTGTTCTATTGTAATTCTTTATACCTTGTCATCTTGTGGCATTATATACTGTCATTTTAAATTTACTTTGTTTTTTGGAATGAAAGACAGATAAGAGAGAACTTGGCAGATTCCTGGCAGTGGGAACGTTGTTACTAGATGCTCATCTCTGTAGATCATGAAGCAGAGGTGGTTTCTAAGGCCTGCCGTAGTGACACTAATTCTAACAGCAAAGTTTAATTTCTAGTGGTCCCATGGCTTCCCAGAATAGTGGCAGCAGCTGGAGAGCAGACATTTGAAACATGAACTAGCGAGAGGCATTTCGAAGTCAAACAATAACAAATATGTATATTTGCACATAAATATACTTATATATTCAGGCATAAATACTCATATATATGAGATTAACTTAGAAAACAAACAACATCTAATGAATGAAAACTAAATGGTGTTAACTTTGGCTGTGAAATTCAACATCTATTGGTTTTGCTGTGTCTTTAGGGGTTTTTTGTTTTGCTTTTTTGTTTTTATTTGTTTGTTTTTTAGAAACATCTTTGTAGTGTGTTTTCTTGAGATGGAATGTCTGAATATACCTAGGCTAGCCTCAAACTCTCCATTCTCCTACCTTGCTACATGCTAGGATTATGTCCAAGCCCCATTATGCTTGGCTTAAGTAATCAAATGTAATCAAATAGTAATCATTGCTATTGGAAGCATCAAGAGTCACATGACCCCTGCTCTGATGAACAAGGAAGTATACAACCTCAAGGCTTAGCCTAATTTCATTCTACCCAACTTTCAAGCATAGTTAAAAGACACAAAGAGGAACAATTCTGTTTAACTGGTTGTTTTTGTTTTGTTTTGTTTTGTTTTTATTTTTGAGACAGGGTTTCTCTGTGTGACCTTGGCTGTCCTGGAACTCACTCTGTATACCAGACTGGCCTTGAACTCAGAGATTCACCTGCCTTTTCCTCCAGAGTGCTGGGATTAAAGGCATTCACCACCACTGCCTGGCAAGTCTCCATTTTAAACAAACAAACACCACCACCAAAAACAAAACAAAACAAAAAAACCACTAAGATGCCCAGTGTTGGTGGCATATGCCTTTAATCCCAGCACTCATACCAACAGAAGCAAGCAGATCTTAGAGTTTGAGATCAACTTGGTCTACAGAAAAAGTTCCAGGACAGCCAAGGCTATACAGAGAAACCCTGTCTCAAAAAAAACAAAAACTAGGCCTACGGGTCTTTTCTGAGACTGATACTCCAACTAAGGACCATGCATGGAGATAACCTGGACCCCCCTGCACAGAGGTAGCCTATGGCAGCTCAGTCTCCAAATGGGCTCCCTAATCCAGAGAGCAGGGCTGTCTCTGACATGAACTCAGTGGCTGGCTCTTTGATCATCTCCCCCTGAGGGGTAGCAGCCTGACCAGGCCACAGATGAAGAATATGAAAGACAGTCCTGATGAGACCTGATAGGCTAGGGTCAGATGTAAGGGGAGGAGGTCCTACCCTATCAGTGGACTGTGGAAGGGGCATGCGGGAGATGAGGGAGGGAGGTCAGGATAAGGAGGGAACAAGGATAAGGCTATAACTGGGGTACCAAATGAATAAATTGTAAGAAATTAAAAAATTATAATAAAAAGAAACCAAAACAAAAACTCAAAACAATATAGGAAAATACAGGAGATCTAAGGACAAACTGCAATTGTTCTTATTAATTTGTTCTTTGGGGGCGGGGGGGTAGGCGAGACAAGATTTCTCTGCATAGCTTTGGCTGTCCTGGAACTTACTCTGTAGACCAGGCTGGCCTTAAACTCACAGAGATCCGACTGCCTCTGCCTCCCTGAGCGCTGGGATTAAAGGCGTGTACCACCACCACCTGGCTTTAATTTGTTCTTAATAGTTCTGATTTTTAAAAATGACGGTGAAAGAGTAGATAGAAAGAAATAAATAATTTTAAAATATTTTACTAGTAGAAAACACGTATCAAGTTTAGGGGCCTAGGGACATACCTCAGAGGCATATGAGGCCCTCCATGACCCTTAGAAAAAGCTGACTGGATGGTGAGTAAAGAATGTATGGTTTTGCCTCATGGGAAATTTTCTGTAGACTGATGATTAATCACTAATAGCTACTGACTAAAATGATTTTTTCAGAGTTTAGCCCCATCGTGGTATTTCAGGTAACACACGGCATTATGAGGTGGCTATCTTTACCATCTTTTTTGTTGTTTGTTTCATTTGCTTTTTTCTCTTTGAGACAGGGTTTCATATGGCCTGGAGGTTCATAGCTGAGATATATTGTAAAATATTTATTAATTCAGTAGGTTATTTTTTAACCTGGATAACCTGCAAATAATTGAGACAAAGACCTATTGATTTATTCAATAGGCTTTAAGCACAATAACTGGGTAGATTTGGTTTATATTAATTTTTCTAAGCTAGTCTGGCTACTTCCTAGTCCCATGCCCCCAAGTTATTTGCCAAAACTGGTCCTGTCTGAGCTGCATCTGCTCAACCAGGCCACATACTTTCATTCCATCTTCTCTTTCTTTCTCTTTTTTCTGACCTTGTGGACATTACCTGAGACCCCAAACCTAGATCCAAAGTCTTGCCTACCTGTCTTCTGCCTAGTTACAAGCTGTACAGCCTTTCTTTATTAACCAATCAATGATAATTGAGGAGCAAAGTTTATGCAATATTGTTTAGTGTACATGATCATGCACTGGACTGCACCAGATCTTGGGGCCCGGAATTTAGCATCTGAAAACACAGAGCACAAGACCAACCCCTAACAGAGATGACCTTGAACTTTTGATCCTCCTGCCTCTACCTCTTAGGTACTAGGAAAATAAACATGCATTGCCATGCCTAGCTTCACTTCTTTTTTTAGATAAGGAAAGATTTTGAAAGGTCAGTCTCTTGTAGAAAGTTCCAATGTGGGGACACAGGCTTTGACTCGCAGTTCTACTGTTTCTCTGAATAACCCACAGCCCCCCATAGGAGAGCCATTCATTAGTGCATACTATAAATACAGAACTATACCATGGGGCCTTGCATATATATTGAAGAAATACTGACTAGCCAAATAATGATCCTGTGTCAACACTTAGTGGAAGACCAGAGAATGATAGCACAAATAATTGCAGTGAAAGTGTCCTTAGACATACAAAGGCTGTCTGGGTGTGTAATTAACCCAGTTTTGTCCGACGCTGGGAATGGTGCTGGGTGATAGGCTTGGTTTTACGTATCAGCAGGTCCTCTCTGTTTGTCCATGTGTTCTTTAGACTACATACTTTTTTTTTCTTGTTCCATATCATTTCCATTGCTAAACTCTCTCAAATGTTTCTATTCTGTCTGAACCTGTCTTGTGGCCATAACATATAATGGCAAACCAACTCCTATCCAGTTCTTTTTCCTTTATTATTTTGCCTCTCGGATTACAAGTGCATATCATCCAGGTGGGTCTTTGACTTGAGTCTGAGGCTGCTGCTTGCCCATGACCTGTTTGTTAGTCTATGCCCTTCAGTCTGAGCTGTCCAAATCTAGCCTCAGTTCTCCAAACAGCTTCCAGATCATTAGCGACTCCTGTGGGCAGACAAAATAAAAATCCCCAGCCACCTAACCACGCATAGGTACTACAGCACTCTCCCCACCACCCTGCCTTGGTGTCCTGAGGATTAAGTAATATGATTCATGTAGAGTTCTCAGCAGTGCCAGATGCATACGAATGGCATGATCTGTATTTACTGTATTTCAGTCTGAGACTCATAGTATTCCTGCCCATCCTGGACCCCCAGTGCTACCATGATTCAGCAGGATCTCATTGAGATAACGAGCCTTCTATCCACTCAAAGGATAGCCTCTGAGGTGCTCAGGAAACCAGTCAGCACTCTGCCTCTCCTAATTGTAATCGGGAGACACTCAAAGGGCCTCATTAAGTGAGAACAAGGTGGAATGGGGCAGGACACGAGATTGTTTCTCCTTTGTCTTCAACTTGCTACAGCAACCAGGGGCCCAAAGTAAATTCACAGTAGCTTTATGCCAGCTTGGCTTAAAAATCTCTATCTCTTTCTTCTCTCTCTCTTTTTTTCCCTCTGAGAAGAAAGGGAGGGGGCAAAGGGAGAGAAGTGGGGGTGAGGAGGGGAGGGGAAGTTCCAATCAGGATGTAACATAATTAATTAATGAAAAAAATTAAAATAAAACAACTATAGTATATTTATGCAAAAAAAGTCTCTGTCTCAATGACATCTTAGTTTATATTCCATTTCAGTCACGGCCTTTGACAGACAATGACCCTGAAGAAGTGACGGAATAGGATGAAGAGAAATTCTTCTACCTTTTGACCTTTCACTGGTGCTAAGGGATCAAACTGAGTGACTCCCTTCCACATGCCCTCTACACCTTCAACCTAGAATTTTTCACATCATTTCGAGGATGCCTTACACCGTTCTAAATCTCGTTCTAAATCTCTGGATGGCCTTCCAGAGATTAGACAGCCCCCCAGTAGCCACACCCCTGACCCCTTACTGTCGTTACCCTCCATGAAGCTCTTAAGGTCCTTAAAAATAAAACCTGGTTTGGGATTCATTCTGTTCCCCCGTATCCAATACTCAACGTCATCCCTAGTGTGCTCCCCTCCTATCAATAGCTCCCGTGGATCCCACAGTACCCACCTTTCCCCTGCAGGCATGTACACACCAGCTAGGCAGGTCAGCACAACAGGCAACACACAGCCAGTACACTCTCTGAATATCCAGACAGGAAACAGAAAACAAGGGACAAAACACCCACACAAAGACAATTCCAGAAATCAGCTTCTGGACCTAAAATCACCCCAAACTCAGATTAGATGCCAGCATGAGAACACAATTATTAAAAGTCAGGGCAACATGTCTCCACCAAATCCCAGCTATCCTACCACAGCAGGCCCTAAATAGTCCAACATAGTTGACAGACAATAGAAAGGCCTTAAAAAACAGCTATGTGAGGATGATAGAAGTCCTTAAAGGAGAAATTAATAAATCTCTTTAAAGAAACCAGGAAAACACAAACAATTGGAGGAAATGAATAAATCCATTAAAGAAACCCAAAAAAGAAAAAAAAAAAAAACCAACAGTTGAAGGGAATGAATAAAACTGTTCAAACCTGAAAACAGAACTAAAGCAATAAAGAAAACAAAAATTTGGAAATACGAACAGGAACTATGAGGGCTTCCTCTGGGAGATCCTGGGCCCCGTCCCCAGAGGAAAAAGGGAGCAGAGGCCGGAGACAGGGCTCCAACAGCTGAGAACACGACAAAATGACCTTCTGGGGCCAGTTTCAGCGAGACTGCTCAACTTTATTCAGGGTGAACAAGGCTGTAGAGTTCTTGGGGAGTGCATGGAAGGTTCTCAGCATCGATGTACACTATTGGCGGGGGCTAGGAGTCCCAGAGATGCTTTATTTGCAGCTCAGTCTTATCCTATGAGCAGGAACACAGTACCTAATTATCCTATGGGCAACAGGGGAGAGCATTTGTAGGGAAAAGGAAGCCACCTGACGAAGGGAGAACTCCATTTAGCACCGAGCTCAGGGCTTTCCAGTCGTGGTGGATGGCAACATTAGCAGGAGGGTTTCCCAACTAAACAGTCAAGCTTTACCAACGGAATACAGAATATGGAAAAGAGAATCTCAAGCATTAAAAACATGATAGAAGAAATAGATACGTCAGTGAAAGAAAATGTTAAATCTAAAAAATTCTTGACACAAAACATCCAGGAAATCTGGAAAACTATGAAGAGACCAAATTTAAGAATAATAGGTATAGAGGAAGAAGAAAAATCCTAACTCATAGGCCCAGAAAATAATTTCTGCAAAATCATAGAGGAAAATTTCCTAACCTAAAAGAGATGCCCATGAAACTACAAGAAGCATATAATATCACCAAATAGTTTGGACCATAAACACTAAACCTAAAGAACAAATAAAGAATATTAAAAGCTATAAATGAAAAAGAGCAAGTAACCTATAAAGGCAGACCTATTAAAATTACACCTGACTTCTCAATGGAGACACTAAATGACAGAAGGACAGATGTGCTGTAGACTCTAAGAGGCAACAGATGACAGCCTATATTTCTATACCAAGCAAAGCACTCAAAAATATGGAGAAAATAAATTAGTCCATAATAAAATCAAATTTAAGCAATATCTACAAATCCAGCCTACAGAAGCTGCTAAAAGGGAAACTTCAACACTTCAACTCATGAATATTAGCTACACCCATGAAAACACAAAAAATAATCACTCATCAGCAAAACCAAAAGAATGGAAGCACATGCATGCACACACACAGTCACCACCAACACCACAAATAACAAACACCACCACCAACAAACACAAAACATGGGTAAACAATTATTGGTTATTGATATCTTTCAATATCAATCTTCTCGATTTTCCAATAAAAAGACACAGACTAACTGCAAAAAGAGAATCCATTCTTCTGCTACACCAAAGAAACAAACCTCAACATCAAGGATAGACATCATCTCAGAACAAAGGCTTGAAAAAGAGATATTCCAAGCAAATAGATGTAAGGAGCAAGCTGGTGTAGCCATTTTAATAACTAACAAAGTGAATTTCAAATTAAAATTAATCAAAAGAAATAAGGAAGAACACTATATACTAATCAGAGAAAAATAAACCAAAATGACATTTTAATTCTTGACCTCCGTGCCCCAAACACAAGTCTGTAAAAGAAGCACTGCTA
>CM053750.1:43435484-43471856 GCA_028658305.1 Pachyuromys duprasi
AAGCAGCCACGAACATGGTTGAGCAAATGTCCTTGTTGTGTACTTGCGCATCTTTTGGATATATGCCTAAGAGTGGTATAGCTGGGTCTTGAGGAATCACTATTCCTAATTGTCTAAGAAAGCGCCAAATTGATTTCCTCATTTTTAATTGCTGAGTAGTGTTCCATTGTGTAAAAGTACCACAATTTCTGTATCCATTCCTCAACTGAGGGACATCTGGGTTGTTTCCAGGTTCTGGTTATTACGAATAAAGCAGCTACGAACATAGTTGAGCAAATGTCCTTGTTGTGTACTTGAACATCTTTTGGATCTATGCCTAGGAGTGGTATAGCTGGATCTCGAGGAATCACTATTCCTAATTGTCTAAGAAAGCACCAAATTGATTTCCAAGTGGTTGTACAAGTTTACATTCCCACCAGCAATGGAGGAGGGGTCCCCTTTCTCCACAACCTCTCCAGCATGTGTTGTAACTTGAGTTTTTGATCTTAGCCATTCTGACAGGTGTAAGGTGAAATCTCAGGGTCGTTTTGGTTTGCATCTCCCTGATGGCTAAGGATGTTGAACATTTCTTTAAGTGTATGTCTGTCATTCTACAGTCTTCTACAGAGAGTTCTCTGTTTAGCTCCATACTCTATTTTTTAATTGGATTACTGGATTTGTTGCTTTTTAACTTCGTAGTTCTTTATATATACTGGATATTAGCCCTCTGTCAGATGTAGGGTTGGTGAAGATCCTTTCACAGTCTGTAGGCTGTCGTTTGGTTTTGATGACAGTGTCTTATGCATTACAGAATCTTTTCAGTTTCATGAGGTCCCATTTATTGATTGTTGTTCTTAGAGCCTGTGCTGTTGGTGTTCTGTTCAGGAAGTTGTCTCCTGTGCCAATGAGTTCTAGGGTCTTTCCCACTTTTTATTCTAACTGATTTAATGTGGCTGGTGTTATGTTGAGGTCTTTAATTCACTTGGACTTTAGTTTTGTGCAGGGTGATAAATATGGATCTATTTTCATTTTTCTGCATGTAGACATCCAGTTGGTCCAGCACCATTTGTTGAATATGCTATCTTTTTCCCATTGGATGTATTTGGCTTCTTTATCAAAAATCAAGTTTCCATAGGTGTGTGGGTTTATTTCTGGGTCTTCCTAGCCTATTTTTAATTCACCATTGCATTGTTCTGTTTCTATGAGTTAATGGACTTTCTATTGCTGTTGATATGTGGTCGTCAGGTAGGTAGTTTCAGTTTTGCGAGGTATTGTTTTAATTTTATATTATCTATTGAAACTTGCCTTGCACCTAAGTATGTGGTTAATTTAGAAAAAAATTCTGAGGTGATGAGAAGTATATATTCTTTTGGTTTGGGGGTGAAATGTTATTTTTTTCTCTTTGGTTTATGGCAACATTTAGCTCTAGTACTTCTCTGTTCAGTTTTTGGCTGGATAATCCATCCATTGGTGAGAATGGAGTATTCAAGAATTAGATATTCTTTGGTAGAAATTTTTTTGGTAGATTTTTTTCCCTTGATGAGTATGCAGTGTCCTTCCTTATCTCTTCTGATTACTGTTGGTTTGAAGTCTTTTTGACTTACCCTGGCTTACATCTTGGGACTATTTGTTTGGAACATTGGTATCCACCCTTTTACCCTAAGTAAAATATCCTTGCTTTTAAGGTATGTTTCTTGGATACAGCAAAAGGATGGATACTGTTTCCATAGCCACTCTGTTAGTCTGTATCTTTTTATTGGGGAACTGATATCATTGATGTAGAGAGGTATTGGTAAGAAATGTTTAGATTGGTTAAGTTTTCCTTCTAGAGCCTTCTGTGGTTGGATTTGTAGATAGTTATTTTTTGAATTTGATTTTGTCATGGAATTCTTTCTTTCTCAATCTATTGTGTTAAAAATTTTGTCGGGCATACTATTCTTGGCTGGCATTTGTGGTCTCTTAAGAGTCTGTAGCGTATGCCCAAACCCTTCTGGCTTTTAGAGTCTCCACTGAAAAATCAGGTGTTATTCTAATAGGTCTGCTTTCATACGTTGTTTGATTTTTCCCTTGTAGTTTTTAATATTCTTGCTTTGTTCTCTATGTCAAATATTTTAATTATTATATGTCATGGGGAATTTATTTGCTGGTCCAGTCTATTTGGTGTTCTGTATGCTTCTTGTATGTTGATAGGCATCTATTTCTTTAGACTAGAGAGATTTTCTTCTATGATTTTGCTCAACATTTTTTTTTTTTGTGCTTTTGACCTGGGTTTCTTCTCCTTCCTCTGTTCTTATTATTTGTTAAGTTTGGTCTTTTTGTACTGTCTCAGATTTCCTGGATATTTTGTGCCTGTATTTTTTTTTTTATAATTTGACTGAAGTATCTATTTTTTTTCCTATCTTTTCTTCAGTACCTGATATTCTCTCTTTCATCTCTTCTGGTGATGCTTGCATCTGAGGTTCCTGATTGACTTACTAAATTTTTAATTTCCAGTTCTTCTTTCAGTCTGGGTTTTCTTTGTTGATTTTATTTCTGCTTTTACATCTTGGGCTGCTATCTTCATTTCATTCTGTATGTTTGTATTTTCATTAATTGATATGTTTATATCCTTCAAGGGCCTCCAACATATTCATAGAGGCTATCTTGAAGTCTTTACTATGTGCACCCACTATTTTATCTATTTCAGGTTCTACTGTAGTAAGGTTGCTGGGCTGTAGTGGAGACATATTGTCCTAGTGTTTACTGTGTTTTTACACTGGTTTCTAGGCATCTGGGTTTGGGATGATTGTAATTGTAGGTGTTGGTATCTGGCCTTGTTTTTGTTGAGTGGGTGTTCTGTTTATTGGTTTCTGCTGTCCTTTCTGGTGGTGGAAAATGTGGTGGCTGTGCTTTGCTGAATGCTTCTGAGATCTTGCTGGATCTGGCCACTGTGGGTTCTGTGTTAAATGTGTTTCTAGGTACTGACATTTAGGAGTGAGGGTGGGTAGAAGCGTGACTTAAGAGGAAAACATGTTCCACCAGGATATACAGAGTCCCCAGGGAATGGGGAAGAGGGGAGGGGAAAAGATAGTCTGTTACAGAGCTGAGCATGAGTCTGTGGGATTAAATTTGGAGGAGAGAAGAGAGAGTCAATATAGCCCACTTGTTTCCCTAGCTGGCACACCTGTCAGGTTCCCAGGGAATGCCTGTAGGATTTGGCATCTGAGACAAAAGGATGGGGTGGTGAGGGAGGCTGTAGGAGATCTGTGCGATCAGCTAAAGACAGAAACAGAGAGTAATGGGAGGTGGCTGCTGGTGGTCTGCTTCAGAGCTGAGGATGAGACTGGGGGATTGGAAATGAGAGGAGGGAGACAGGATATTGCCTACCTGCTTCCCTGGCTTGTGTCAAAGATCTAGTTTTAAAAGTAGAAGCATCTGAAGAGGGCAGAAACAATAAATAATATTATGTAGTAAAAACAATCATGATAGGATGAAGCATAAAACATACTGGATTAAATATTTTCTCACATGAATTATTTGACGTTAATGTTTTAACCTCTGCTTTGCCAACTAGCCTTTTAAATGAAAATCTAGAAATAAAGTAGGGAAGGTATCAGAACCACACTTACATAATGAAGTAGTGTACTACCCAATACATTCTTCTGTTCATTTATGTAGCATCTAGTTCTCAGGAAATGGCCTGGAGCTTAAATCAGAATAAACAATAGCCTATTTTTTATTTTGCATATCCTTTTTTCCTTTTTTTTTCTAAATTGTGTTTTATATATTGTCCTTGTCACTTCTCATAGTTTACTCTTGGGAAAAGCAGAGAATCAGGTTAGTGATTTAGGTAGATAACACAAAATGTTTTATATGTAATTTTTCTTATATTTGCACCTAGGACTATCTCAAGTTTGAGTTAGAATCATTTTAAAGCAAAAGAGAAAGAGGAAAAAGAATGGAAGATCTAAGAGAGTCTATTAATTTTTCTCAGTTAAATCTTGAGTGGCTGCTCTTCACGAGGCTCCTTGGAACTGCTGTGGAGTAAAAGGCACAGAGAGGCTCTTCTAAGGTTTTTGTTCCTTCTTTGAGATCTCAGTGTTCTGCATAGTCCGTCTAGAACAAGCAGAGACTGACCTCCAGGGCCCTCACCCACAATCTCCTTTGCTGTGGTGGGCTTTCCTGGCTTTTCTGACAGACAATAGCAGCAGACCAGAGGGTAGGATGCAAGTGGGGCTATTTTCTCATGGGCTCGGGCCTGTGGAGCAGATCCAATGTCTTGTCCTATCATGCGGCCCTTCCATAACATGATCTTGCTTGTTAGATAATGTTCACTCTTCCTTCTCTGAGGTTGGTTCAGTGGGAGCATTTCTTTTTTTTTCTTTCCCTCCCCCCTGAGCATTCTACCAGAGAACTCCTACAGCTGATAAACATCTTCAGCAAAGTAGCTAGATACAAAATTAACTAAAAAAAATCAGTAGCCCTCCTGTGTACAGAAGAAAAATGGGCTGAGAAAGAAATTAGGGAAACAACACCCCTTACAATAACCACACAGGACATAAAATTCCTTGGTGTAACTCTAACCAAGCAAGTCAAAGACTTGTATGAAAAACCTTTCAGTCTCTGAAGAAAGAAATAGAAGATAACAGAAGATGGAAAAATCTTCCATGTTCATGGATCAGCAGGATTAACATAGTAAAAATGGCCATCTTACCAAAAGCAATCTACAGATTCAATGCAATTCCCATCAAATTACAAACACAATTCCTTACAGACCTTGAAAGAAAAATTCTCAACTTCATATGGAATAACAAGAAACCCAGAATAGCTAAAATAATCCTCTACAATAAAAGATCTTCTGGAGGTATCTTCTTCTGTGCTCTCAAGCTCCACTATAGAGCAGTAGTAACAATCAGACTTTTTGTACCCATATTAGAAACAGAATATAATGGTGGTTGCCAGGAAGAATACAATTGTAGTTTCCAGGATACAATGACATTTGAAAGCCATACAAGATTAATGCCTAAGACTAATTATTCTGCCTGGCCTCTATGTGCTTCACTGACCTCCAAGGAATGCAGGGACACACAGATAACTTAGATGCTCCACTGCCTAACGGGATGCCTCAGTTTCTCAGGACCTGAAAGAAACACTTCAGGAGCCACGTACTCTAACCTGAAAAATCTATGATGCATGCCTCTCATAGCAGCTAGAGCAGGCTAACTCCAGGGTTTTCTGCAGTGTCTGAAGATAGGTGCTCAATGGTTTACAGGTGGTAGCTAAGGTGCTTTGCATCAACCCCTCCCCTTTCTCCTCTCTTCCTCCCTTCCCCAGATATGTACATGCTAACCTGCTGTTCTGTCACTGAGCTGCACCCTGACTTGGTCTGGTTTCCAGAATCTGTGCAATACTTTGAAGGGCAAAGGTCATCTTAAGAGAGCTCACTCCGTGAACACAGTGGCAGAACTCTCAGCTCGTAGCAGGAAGAGGAAACATAGGCCAGAAAAATAAAATGTGAGTGTAAAGCTGCCATGGAGATGTGGAGCTCATTATACCACACACAGCATCTCCTGTCTCAGTAATGTATTCTAAGTATTGAATCGACAGGAATTATCAACAGTACCTCCGTTTTGCCGTAACAGAGAACAGACAACTGATAATAGCCTGTATTCTTTATTAAAGTTTTGTGACCTTTAAGCTACAGAAATTTGGGGCATCCATAAATTGCCAGTCAGATGAGCTGACTTGGTGCCAGAGTTAAGCTGTAAAAATGGACAATTTGAAGGGCAACCACAAATGTGACTCAGCTGGTTAAGAAAGGTGATGGAGAAACCATAAATAACGATGTGCCACTGAATGCTGACACCTCTCTGTGTGCACCCCATAAGCAGCATATAAACTGTGATTTAGGAGTGATCAGATGCAGCGTGGGCAGTAAATACTTCTCCATTAGCAGGCCTGGACCTGAAAATGAACAGGTATTGTCTGGGATGAAGCAATGCTGAAAGTCTTCAAATGACAGCTGTTCCCCATGACATCCTTTGATGTGATTTTGGTGCTTGTTTGCTTATTAAATGCTGACTGCGTGTCTACTCTGTGCCTGTCACTAGTTGCAGACAGATGACATCTTCACTGTCTTCTTGTGTCACTCAGCTTAGAATCAAGCATCAGATGGGACTAAGAAAGAGTGCATATATGAGACCGACTGTTGGGAAGATGTGTGAGGAGTTAACTGTGGTTGGTTGGCTAACGTATTCACATTTTTTTTTCCCAATGATGCAATCAAGTTGATAGATTTTAATCAATGAGGAGTGTGGTTAAATTTCAGTTTGATAGTGAAAGTGATGAAGGCGGGAAAGCGATGGCAGAAGAGCAAGGCAGCTGTCGTCTAGGCTAGATGTGATAAGGGCCCGAGAAAAACTGGCCTAGCAGGAATAAAAAGAAGGATGTGGGCTCAAAAGGGACTCAGAGATGAGGTTGAACAGTTATGAACAGAAATGGCTGTCACAGGCAAGGCTTCTAGTCAGTAAACAAATGTGTTCTGTGGATGCCGGTTGCCCTTGTACAGGTTTATGGACTCAGAATCAAAGTAACCTTATGGGCCTGCTTCCTGGCTGCAGGCAGGGATCCATATACATATGAGCAATACTAAATGGACTCAGCAAGTTGGACTTATATATACACATGTAAATATTAGACTTAATTAAACATTGTATTTTAGAAGAAGTCGTGAGAGAGCAGGGAGCAGGTTGCAATGAGAGAGACTGAAGGCCTGAGGACCCACTAATGCAAGCCCATGTCCAAGGACTTGAAGAACCCAGAGTCTGGTGATGTCCCATGCAAGCTGGTGCCATTCACAAAAACATGTATGGCCGGTTTGAAGGATGGGAAGAGTGGCAAGGAAAGATGAGTGAGGGAAACTTGTGTATGCAAAGGAAGGTATCGTTGGGTGCCTAGACAGAAGTACATAGACTATGAAGAGAGATCTGGGCTTGGCTGCAGTCATGGTGGAGACACCATCAGCACCAAGAGGCAGCTGTGTGAAATCATGGCCCAGACAGACCATGACAACTTCAGGGAAGCACCAGTCTGTGTTTGGAGGAAAGGATGCAAGCGAGTTCTCCAGTGTTTAGTGAAATTGCTTTTCAGATGACTTCGCTGAAGTACTGGAGCTCTTATGAAGCCCCAGGTTGTCTTTACTACTCCGCTAAGTAATTCTCATCTATTTATCCAGTCAGAAAGAGGCAACATGTTCTCAGCAGCCAAAAGGGACCATGCTTCATCTACCTAATATGATTTAGAATAGAAATACCTTCTTCCTCTTCCAAACTATGGAACTACACGATTAATTCGTAATGTCCCATTTGGTTTCCCAGAGACACGTTTTGCCTCTTATTCCTGTATTGTGACATGGTTCGTAAGGGGGGTTTTACAAAATTTTGTAAATTTACGTGGTATAGATATTTTCAGTCATTTGTGCATTTACTGAGTACAGTTCTCAAGCAAGATATACAACCAATCTGACCTGAGAGCATGACTCATTTTTAATAATAAAGTTCACACTTTAAAGTTTAATTGACTATAACAAAGTCATGATCAATATAGAGGGAAATAATATTTAAAGTATACTCAAATGAGAATTAAGTTTCTAAACAATTCTTGTATTAAAATATTTATTTTGACATTCTAAGAGAGATCCTCCAAGTTAAAACTTGAGATGAAACTCTTATTCTAGAGCCAAACATGTGGTCTTTTTTGCTTTACTACAAAGGCAATGAACATCATGTCCCAGAAGGACTGCATGAAAGTGCCCTTTGACTGCACCCCCAATTTTAGAGGCGAAACCTTCTTAGTTGCTGTTCATTGGGGCTTGTTCTCTCATACAGTATCTTCTCAAGTGAGGACTGTGCTCATAAGAACAGGAAAGATGAAATAAAACTATAGCAGCTGAAACATCACCGAGAAACAAAACCATGGAATAATAGAAGCAAGATCCAAAAACCTAGCTCTCCCTATTTCTATATACTTATTTGCAAAACTGTAGCTAGCATTTAAAAAAAAACCCTGAACTTAAAAGCTAGTGGTATTGTATGCATGTTATATTAGTAACTTTTCTTATTGCTGTAATAATATATGTAGCAAGGCAAAGAAAATAAGGCAGGGTTTATTGTGGCTTATAGTTGAAGGCAGCCGGAGGTGTGGAAGGCCTAACGAATGGACCATAAGACAGTTGGATACACTGTGTTGAAGCAGAGAAGGGATGTCTGTGCTCCAGTCAGGTTTTCGTTTTTGTTCCATACAGGACCCTGCCCATCAAATGGTGCCCTCTGTAGTTAGGGTTGTTTTACAACCTCAACACACTCAATGTAGAAACTCTCTCACAGGCACCTGGAGGTTTGTCTCCTAGGTGATTCTAGAGCCTGTCAAGTTGACAGTTGATATTTACCATTACACACGAATAATGGTTAAACGTTGGTGTCCACATGACTGGGCTAAAGGAGCCTAGAAGGCAGGTAAAGCATACTTCTTTGTGTCTGCGAAGCTATTTCTAAGGTGTGTGGGAACCAAGTGGTAACAATCTGCCCCAAAGGTGAACAGCACCACCCAGTTTGCTGTGCGCTCAGATAAAATGAAGGAGGAGGAGGAGGAGAAACAGAAGGAGGAGGAGGAGGAAGAGAAGAGAAACCTGATTTCGGTTCCTTCACTACCTCTTTTAAAAATGTTTAATTCATTCTCATATTTACATATGCATATATAAGTCCAACTTGCTGATTCCATTTGGTATGTATATATTCCATTACTATGCTCATATGTACATGGATGTGTGCAGTTAGGTAGCAGGACCATAAGTGTACTTTGCTTCTGGGTCTATAAAAATGTACAAGGACAACTGACACCCACAGAACACATTTGTTTACCTGATTGCTGAGAACATACTCTGCAGGGGATGCTTGATGAAGTGTTCACACAAAATGTGAACACTTTGTTACCTTTCTTGTTCCAGTGGCAAAACAGCCAGTTACAGCAATTTAAGAAAAGACCAGTTTCAGGGAGTATATTGTGTTACGGCAAGGATGGTGCTCTTGGCAGCAGGAGCTGTCAGCATGACTTGTTCATATCTTAATGGATCGGGATGAAGAGGGGAATGGAAGCAGGGCTAGTCTGTAATCTGCAGTGCTCATGTAGGCTCTACATCCCAAATGCTTCACAACTTTTCATAATAGCACCACCAGCTGGGGACCAAGTATTCAAACAACAAGACTGTGAGGAGAGCGGAGGAGTTTAAATCCAACCATCCAGATGGTATGGAGGACAGTATGCTAGGACTGATCACTCCTGATACCAGATGTTCATAATGCCCTTGACTGGGTCCTGGATCCATGAGACAAACCCATGCAAAGATGATGAAACGGTACTTTGGAGGTTAGCTGTATAGACTGATACCTCTCTTGCTTACAATCTCTCTTACTCTTCCTGCACTCTTCTGTTGATGGAAGAAAGGGCTACCTGCCTGGGAATAATGATCAATCATTGCCTAGTTGCCCACAAGGCACTAAAGTTACAGATTCAGAAACTAAGCCGTTGAAAAACCAACTGAGTGAGCCTCAGAAATGATCCTGCCTGGGAGATAGATCTTAGAAATGGACCCATCCTATACTTGAGGCCAAGATTGACACTGTTTTTGTTGCTATGTAAATTCCTGAAACAGAAGGAACCAGGTTGAGCCATCATAGGCTTACCAATTTAAGTCACTCAATTCTTGGTGATAATTATTAATAGTTATACAGAAGTAAGCAACTCACTTAGACAAAATTATCTTCATAATCTACGTCCATTTTGGAAGACATACCCACTTATTTCCTCACCTAATTTTCCTGTCATCCCTCTTTGCCTTTTCTCATCTATTAACTTTTGGTCAGCTACTACCAACAAATGAATGCAAATTAATCTATCCTAGGAAACTTCATCTTTTCTCCCTTTTTTAAAAATGTCACTTATAGGAGAAGATAAAGTCTTTTCTATCTTTTTAGGGATCCCTTCAAATTTCCAGTCTTGTCTCTAATTTTGTCCTGAAAATTTTACCAAAAAATTCTTAATCACAAACTTAACAAGCTCAAAATATTTATTGACCTTTACATTTTACATACTGTTACCTTCAGTTCTAGTCCTAGAACGGAACTCCATTGTTCATTTAAAATTTTCCTGTCATTGACAAACAGTACCTCATGCCCTTAGTCTTTAGAATAGAACTTTTAAAGGTAACACTGCACAGCAGGATGTGCTCTGCTCTTTTAGAGCAAGGCTTCATTTTTCTTATTTTCTTTGTCCCCCAGAGACTCATTTCAATGCCACACCCATAATGACACCTTCCATAATTTTCTCCAATTGCCAAGAACAATTCCTTCTCGGGAGCTTCCAAAGACTCTTCTGAGCATTGGTTTGCCTTTGTAGCAGTGTTGTTTTCTGCATTACATTTTCTAAAGCATGTTCTGAGGCACATCATTTCCTCCCAAGCACTGTTGTTAGGTAACAAGGCTTAAAGAATTCTGCCTATTGTCATTTGTCTTGGACTGTCCTGATTTACATGAACCTATGGAAGACTCCCATAGGATCTTTAATAGAGAGATTTTTACACCCTTAACTTATACTCTTTACCATTTTCATGCATTATCTGCTATTGTGTTGCAGAATGCTTTTGTTCTGTATAATACCTATATCTGAGCCCTATGTGTCTTGAGTATGGCAGTTTCTTAGTGATTATTGGAAGTGCTAAATGTTCAGGTGCACATCAAATAACATATTATTGATATTTCCTTTTGGGAAGCTCTGCCAAACTTCATCTGGACCACCATGAACTAAAGAAAATAACTTATTGAACTACCATCAGAAAAGATTGATTGAGAGATTGGAATTGCTGGAGCACACTATCAGTGGGAGAAGTGAAGGAAATGAATAAACCACACCACAGGATTTGAGATGGAACAATTATAAACATTGAAAAATATTATCTCTGGCTTGTGGAAAGCCAAAATAAGAATGATCAGAAACTCAGCATTCAAATTAAATGTGACAGCTTCCATAAATCACGTCTTTCAGAGACATACTCCGTATCTGTGACAAATCCGATAATGTGACTGTTTATGATCTAGCTGGCTATTGCAATGTGTGTGGTCACTATATGCTAAGAATTTAAGTCTATAGTTGCATCAGTCAACATGCTGGTCATCTGCTTTCTAACACAGGGAAAGAGAGCTATTCTTCACTGGGGTTTGATTAATAGATGCAGTGACTGCTTTGCTCTGTTCATTGTTTTCTGTGGCTCATCTTTCAGGAGCATAGTGTGCAGAGAGTGGGAAGTACAGTTATCTGTTTAGCGTCATGAAAAGCATTTCATTTGAAATGGTAATAAGCAAGCAGCATTAAGTGGCCTGATTGCAAACACTCAACACAGATGAACAGTGCGACTTATTTCATTACACGAAACGCTGTACAAGCATGTCTGAGCAAAAACAGTGTGCATATGCACTTTTGCTCTGCCACTGGGGGATGACAGCCTGTCGTCCGCATGTGCGGTATTTTAACCATTCCTTTGTCATATTCTTTCTTTCTTTCTTTCTTTCTTTCTTTCTTTCTTTCTTTCTTTCTTTCTTTCTTTCTTTCTTTCTTTCTTTCTTTCTTTTTTACCAAATATGTGTAAAAACAGAAACAAAACAAAAAACCTAGTAGGAAACGAAACAAACAAATAAAACAACTTTTTATCTGTTTTGGCTTTCAGCTTAAATTCTGTACTATAAAATGACTGATTAATTAGTAAAAAAACAAAAAACAAAAAACAGTATTTTACCACCCGAGACTAATTTCATAGAAATAGAAAAAAACGGAAGCCAATTTGGCACAGATCGGAAAAGGTCATGTCCTTACACCCGAACGAGTCTTTTGTCCTGAAGCCGTTGGGTGGAGGTGCTAGTGGGTGTAAGCCTTGAAGAATATACGAGGTGTTTTGTTGCTCTTGTGCATTTCCAAGTGTCCTTCCAAAGCTCTGTTACCAGGCTGATTCTTTGGGGTGGGGGGTGATGGAACTTTCAGGAGGTAGGACTGGAAGGAAGGAAGTTAGGTCATTGGAGGATGACCTTGGAGGGATACAGGGACCCCCTGCCCCTTCTCTCTCAGTTTAGGAAAATACTTATCCTAAAGGTATCTTGTTGCTTATCAAACTTCTCCTTCACCTTGCCTCATATGACAAAAATGGATTAAATTCAAATTCAAAGTGTAAAGACTACCAAGATTTATTTAATATTTGAATCGGACTTAGCACTGAAATGGGTATAGTAAAGCATTTAGAAGGATTTGACTTTAAACATTCTTGATTCATAAGCAAATATAAAATTCAAACCTTTGAATTTGTGCCTTAGCTTAGAAACTCCAGGGTAGCAAAACCACAGAGAGCTGACAGCACGAACAGTTCAGGGTGTTTTCTTGTGTATCTAGATATAAATTCACAGCAGTATAACAGCTCAGGAGCTTAATCACACTCAGTGTTTTGAAAAGATCCTCCAAAGTTTAGAGAATTCTATTAGACTTCTATTTTTTTAGATAAAGCTTAGGTTTAGGAAAAAAAATGTGGGAGGTTTACTGGGGGAAGGCATTTCCTGTCCACCCTATGCTCTGGGACCCATAAGGCAGGAGAGAATAGACTCCTACTGTTTGTGTCCTGGCTGTCATATATGCCATTGTGTGCATACGTGGATGTGTACACACACACACATACACACACACACGCACATACACACTGAACACAAAATATAAAGGATCATTTTAGTTTTTTTTCCCTAGAAAATATAGAGAATTCTACTCCTCCTCTTCTTCTTTCTCCTTTTCTTCTCCCTCTTATTGTTGTTTTTCCAAGACAGGATCTTTCTGTGTGTAGCTTTGGCTGTCCTGAACTCACTCTGTAGACCAAGCTGGCCTCAAACTCACAGAGATCCTCCTGCCTCTGCCTCCTGAGTGCTGGGATTAAAGGTGGGTACCACCACCACTCAGTGATGCTTATATATATTAACTGGCATGTAGTTTATACTAAAATTGACTCTGTTTATCGTGTGCTTCTACTGACAAATGAAAGCTGCAAATTTCCAGTTACAGAATCATACAGAATAGTTTCATTCCCTGAAAATACCCTATGCGGAACTAATACACCCTTCCTGGCTCCCACCCAGCAATGACCAATCACATCTGTGTCTGTTACTTTCTCATTCCTAGGACATGACACAGCTGGAATCAGACTGAATGGTGCCTTTTCTCCGTGGCTTTTTCATTAAACACTGGTCCTTCCGTGATGGAAGAGAAATACATCAGTGTGGCTCTGCCAACAGTTTGTTATTCAGTCATCTATGGTGGTAATTTCATGTAACATTGCTTTAGCCAACCATATGCAAGTCTTCATTTGAACAGAAAATTTCAGCTACTTTGACTAAATACTTAAGAGTATAGTATCAGACTGATTTTAAGACTATGCTTAAACTTGCTATTGGCTTCAAAGTGGCCGTTTTGTGTGTGAATCATCAGTGACTCCTGTTGTGGCTCCACTTCTCAACGATGTTTGGTAAAGCGAATTCTTTGGGTTTGGGCCTATCTTTTAAGGATCCTAACAGTTTGTACTCTCTAACGGCCCGCAATGCTAAGTCACATATTTTCTTTGGTTAAGTACCTTCTTTGAACTTCAACTCACTCTTTTTTCAGATTCTATCATTGAATTTTAAGGAAGTGGTCACTCTGCTTGTAATTTTCTGGAAGGGATTCCAGTTAGGTTTTCTTGTTTTTGTTTGTTGTCTTTGTTGTATCCCTGGTGTTTGGAGGCTGGGCTGTCTTCTGGGAAGAGGGAAGAGTCTGGTGTCCAGAATCTGGAGTTGAGTGTCTCTGGTATTCAAGAGTTGTGTTTGGAAGGCAGATGTTAGGCACTGGGTGACCGTGTGTCCCTTGGGTCCAGGTGTTGTCCATGTGGATCTGGGACTGTGTGTCCCTAATTACAGGGATGACTCCTGTTGTCTGGGAAACACAGATTGTGGTATTTTGGAGTCTGTAGCCAGGCTACACACTTGGTTAGCAGTCTCTGCTCCCTGCTTCTCAGATACCATGTGCTGTGCTCCACTATCTTGGAGTCTCTGGCAAATCAATTTTCAATCACGTGTGTGTAGAATCTATAATAATTAAATTCAACATTGCTAGCATTGTGTTGAACAGTTACATATTTGGCCAACTTAGAAAAGCAAAAGAAAACTTACTGTTTTACTTTTATTTCCATCCTCACTTACGTGCTTCATTTTTCAGTGTAAGCCTATGTTTCTGACTATTTTCATTATAGTTGGAAATTTCCTTCAATGTTTCTTGCAGAATAAACCTGCTTGCCACAAATTTCTTCAGTGCTGTTTATCTGAAAGAATCTTCAGTTCTCTTTCTCTTTCTAGGGTTAATTGTGCTGGGTATAGCAATCTAGACTGTTGGGCTTTCACTTTGTTTCAGAAGAGAAATCCACTGTGCTTCCTCTGTTGGACAGATATTTTCCCTCCAGTTTTCTGTTCTGTTCTTTGCTTTTTTGCTGTTTGAATATGAGAGGCCTACATGTACATGTTTGTCTCTATTTTGTTTTGTGAGGCAGTGTTTCTCTAGGTAGCCCTGATGTTCTGAAACTCAGTATGTTGGCCAAGTTTGGCTTTGAACTCACAGATAATGCCTCCTCCATCTAGTGGTGCCCCTTTTGATACACATTTTAATATTTATTCTGGTTGATATTGTCTGAGTTTCCAGAGTCTGTGTGAAATTCTCATCCATCACACTTAAAATATTTTCTTTTTCTTTTTCTTTTTTCTTTTTGCCATTATCACCACCCATACGTTCTACCTTTTGTGGTAAAATGTGTGTGTGTTTTGTTATATTTCTAAATTTCCTCCTTCTATTTGCATCTAAATTTTAAAGGAACCAAAAAGAAGGGACAGATATGTCCCTAACAAGTCTAAAGTCTAGTGTTATAAATAATATTAACATTTAAGTATTGACAACAATTCTGTGGTTTGATACTTTGTTCCCTAGACCCACTAAAGCAAGGGGTGTCTTGCTTTCTGTTCCTATGGTTTGTATGCCTCACCTTTGCCATCTTTGAAAGGTCTCCTGGAAATCCTTGTATTGATCAGGCTGACCTCAAACTCATGGTGATCCTCCTGCCTTCACGCCTGGCTGGCTGCACCCACCCCTGTGGCAGTTCTGTGCTTGAGTTTTGCCTGTATCTCAAAGGCTGAAATCACACAGTGGTAGTCTTACTGATCTGGGGTTTAGCTGGGTTGTGCATTTTCACAATTCACTCAGATGGCTGCAGGCTTGTTGGGTTGTACACTCTGGGCCTGTGATGCAGACTTGGGCAACATGGGATGTTTAAAATGCAGTCTTTTGTGCACTTAGACAACAGTTCTGGCTTCTGCTCAGGTCAGTGGTTAGTCTCCTTGTTAGCTGGAATTGCTGTCTGCTCATGTTCTTTCTAGGACAAGCATTCTCATTCCTTTCAATATGGTTATGCCTTGATTTTTTCCAAATCTTTAAGTTCTGTTACTTTCTTGATTAACTCTATCTTTGAGTCATTTCTTTCTTCCACATTGTTATAAACTGCATACAAGAACTAAATGGTTCCTTAAACATTTTGCATTCATAGATATTTACTGAACAAGTTCTACCTGCCACAAGCACTAGGACATGCCCACATTGTTTACTTCTTTATAACAGAGAACACTTTTTAAAATCCAGTCTTTAATAATATGTTCTTCATTTCTTGCTTTCACTATTCCACCAACATTCTGTTTCTCATACTTAGGGGTTCCCCAAATTGCACTTTTCTTTCTGAGCCCCCACAGAATTCATGGCTCTCTAGGTTGTGTTTTTCCTAGCAACCACTTCAAAAATTCTTCCTGCCACACCGTTACCCAGTCCCAAAGTCAAATTCTACAAATTTTAGGCATCTGTTACAGCAGCAGCCCACATCTTGATACCAATTTTCTGTTTTAGTTTCTTTGGGCTGATGAGACAAAATACCCTAAACTTAGTGGCTCATAAGTCAGAGAAATTGATTTCTCATAATTCTGGAGATTTAGATGTTCAAGATCAAGGGGTCAGAGATATTGAAATGCAGTAAAGTTCTGCTTCCTGAACAACCATTGTTTTCCCTACACATCACAATGTAAAAGGGAAACAGAACTTCTCTGGGTCTTTAGATGAAGGCAATAATCTTATTATAAGAGCTGTACTATCTTAACACAGTGACCTCTGAAGGTTACATACCATCACATCAGGGGATAGATTTTTAACAAAGATTCTCTTCAGCTTAATAAGGTTATATCCTCATAAAGACACCCCAATTGAATGTGCCCCAAAGTGCATTTAATACATCTGATCTATTGACCATTATAGCTTGGCCACCTTGTACACTGTAGAGGATGGATTGTTGATTGTCTGGCTAATTTTGCTGTTACCCAGAAAAATTTCAACAAGAAAATATCTAAATCCAAAACTCAAAATACAGTTTTTATTATATATGTTATAAAATTGAAAAATCAAGCCAAAGATGGTAAATCAGCATCATCTATATTTGATGATTGAGGACTATATTAGCTACTTTCCCATTGCTCTGATAAAATGTCATGATGAAGGCAACTTACAGAAGAAAGAGTTTATTTGGGCTTATGGTTCCGGAGGAGAAGAGTCTATGTTGGTGGAGAGAAAGCATGGAAGCAGGAGGAGCAAGATGAGGGCTCCCGTACCAAACTGAAAGCACAAAGCTGAGAGCGAGAAAAAAAAAAAAACACTACAAATGATGTGAGTCTTTTAACTGTCAGGGAGCACCACTAGTAACATAACTCATTCAATAAGGTCACCTCCAACACCTCCCAAACGGTGTCACCAACTCGGGATCAGTATTCAATTGCTAGAGACTATCTGGAGCATTTAGCATTAAAATGACTGCAAGGGAAACACAAACATTCAGACCATAGCCACCCTAACATCACTTACAATTACACTCGGCACATTGTGGACTAAGTTCTCTACTGAAAAGGTAAATATTGAACTGGTCACGGTGTCATGTGCTCTGGAAACTGTGGTGGTGGGATTGAGGACCACTTGAGCTCAAGAGTTTTTGATCAGCCTAGGCAAAATAGCAGTTATCTTAAAAAAAAAATCTAAGCAAATATCATGCAGCAACATTGGTACGCTAGATCAAATTACTTTATAATTTTCACGGAGTACATTTTTTATTTATTTATTTATTTATTTATTTATTTATTTATTTGTTGGTTGGTTGATTGAAAAGTGTAAGGGGAACTTCATTCAAAAACAATAATACTGATCAGAAAGAAATGCATCATGTGAGAGAAGTAGCCACATAAACAAATGAGAAAGTACTCTGGGCACAGTCTGTGAATCTTTATTCACATATAGTATGAATCTGCAGGTGATTCAAGATTTCAAAGATCAGATTAGAATGAGTAAAGGAAAGCATTTATCTTGTGGGTTCTATAGGGGTAGGCTCCTGGCGACCTGAGATTTTTCTCAGTATGTCAAATGCCGATTCCATTGGGAATCACAGCAGCTCTTTATCTGGGCCTTAGTGGCTTTAGTGGTTGAAAGTTTATTAAAGACTAGGCTGTGAATACAGGATTTTAATTTGTTGATCACCCAAAGTAAAGGCAAGGAGAGGAAGAAAGAATTGTGATGAATGAAATATTTCTCAAAGGAAAGGGTGGGGTGCCTTAGCCAATTTCCTCTCTGGAAAGATCCGGGACCTGGGAGACAGTGGGGCCCAGTCAGCAGCCTTGTCTCCCTGGCAACCCTGGGCAGGCTGTTCTCATTAGGAGAGAATCAGAGTTGTTTGAAAAACCAAAAGGATGCTGATCAACTTCATGAAGTTTCATGAGCAATTTCATGAAAGATGCGTTAAGTTAAGGGGCACTAAAGGCCTTCACAAGCAGTTTGCCTTTGATAAGTCCTCACATGTGCTTTTAGAAAACATGGAGGTATCCCAAATTGTCAGTCATGGTGTGTCACAGTAATTTTCTAACATTTCAGGACTATAGTATCGTAAAATGAGCAATTTGCATTTTAAAATTGCACTCACCTTTTCTTTTTGTGTACTAATGTGGTACACATTTGATTTAAACCTGCAAATGCTCTAGTTCATTTGGGACATGTTGTTTAAAGGAACAGGGCAGAGTTTCACTTTTCCCTTTTCCGGATCCAACCCTCCAGTCTCATCCAAACCTCTGTAGCAGAAAACCTGTGGCAGCCCCCACCCCATCTCCAGTGGCTCCCACAGATCTTCCCTCCCACAACCTCCACCAATCACTGTATTATCCCAAGCCTCAACTCTAGCAGGCCCTCTCTGGGAACTCATAGGCCAGGACAATATGTCTCCACTAGAGCCTAGAAACAAACACTACCACAGCAGGCTGAAAGTCCAACATACCTGAAGAATAAAACAAAGACCTTAAAAGTGCTTGTGATGGAGGTGTTTAAAGAGAAAACAAATAACGCTCTTAAATAAACCTATAAAACACAAACAAACAGTGGAAGAGAAGCAGAAATATAATGAACAAAGAAAACCTGAGCTAAGGGAAAGCTGGCAATGAAAAATTTAGGAAAGCAACCTGGAGCTGCAGAGGGAAGCTTCACCAATAGAACACAGAGCTGGGAGAGTCTCAGACATTGAAGACACACTAGACAAACAAACAAAAAACATACAAATCCTGACTCAAAATGTCCAGGAAATCTGGAGCTCTACGACTCTATGAAAAGATCAAATCTACGAATAATAGGAACAGGTGAAGGAGAAGAAACCCAGGTTAATTGCACAGAACATATTTTCAACAAAACCATAGAAGAAAATCCTTTTAACCTAAAGAAAGAGATGCTTGACGAGGTATAAGAAGCAATACAGAACACCAAATGGACTGGACCAGAAAAGAAATTCCCTGTGATATATAATAATCAAAATACTGAACATAGAGAACAAAGAAAGAATATTAAAAATATTTTTATTTTTCTCTGCAGGAGAAAAAGGCCAAGTAACATCAATGATAGACTGATATTTTACTTCAGGGTAAAGGATTGGAAAAGGATATTCCAAACAAATAACCACTTTAATATCTGCAAAATAGATTTCAAACCAAAACTAATTAAAAGAGCTAAGGAAGGAAATTAAATACTCATAAAAGAAAACCTCTACCAGAAAGACATTTTTAATTTTTAACATCTATGAGTCAAATACAAGGGCATCCAAGATTGTAAAAAAAAAAAAACAACAACCACTATTACAGCTTAAATCACATATTAACCTTCACACACTAACAGTGAAAGATTTCAATACCTCATCCAGACAAAAACTAAGCAGAGAAATGGTGGAGCTAACTGAAACCTGACAAATGCAGAACATTTCACTCAAACCCATAAGAACTTTTCTTATTCTCAGCACCTTATGGAACTTTTGCCAAGATAGACCACATATGTAGATACAAAGCAAGTCTCAACTACAAGAAATACAATAATGTCCTGCGTTCTACCTGACCACCACAGATTAAAGGTGAGTATTAACAACAACAGAGAAAACAAAGTTTAGTAACTCATAGAAATGGAACAACCCTTTGTTGAAAGAAAAATTGGATCAAGACAGGAAATAAGAAAGAAATTAAGGACTTTTGAGAATTGAATCAAGATGAATACAAAACATACTCAACATATACGACACAATGAAGGATATTCTAGGAGGCAAATTTGTAGTACTAACTGCCTATGTAAAAGATTGGAAAGATCTCATAGTAGCAATTTAACGGTACACCTGAAAGCTCTAGAACAAAAAGAAAACGTCACACCTAAAAGGAATAGACAGCAAGAAATAATCAAACTCACAGCTAAAATCAATTAAATAGAAACAAAATAGCAATACAAAGAATCAATAAATGAAGAGTTGGCTCTTTGAGAAAAATCAAGAAGATTGGCAAACTCTTAGTGAAATTAACTAAAAGAACTAAAGAGGGAGACATAGAAACAAGCATACACTGGGGAAATCTAGAAAATCAGGAGGACATAATTTGAAAACATGTACTCCACCAAAGTGAAAAATCGAAAAGAAATCAATATTTTTCTCAATATATACAAAGTTAAATTAAGATCAGATAAGCAATTTAAACAGACCTATAAGCCCTAATGAAATAGAAGCCGTCATTAAAATCCTCCCATCTCCAAACAACCAACCAGGGCCAGATGGTTTTAGCACAGAATTCTACAAAAATTTCAAAGATGAGTTAATGCCAATACTTCTTGCATCATTCTACAAAATAGAAACAGAAGGAACTTTGCCCATTTCATTTTATGAGGTCAGAGTCACCATGATACCCAATAACACCAAGACTCAACATGAAAAGAATTATGGATCAATTTCCCTCATGAACATTGATGCAAAAATACTCATTAAAATAATTGCAAACCATTGCAGCTCAGAATCCAAGCGAGTTCCCTGGTAATGGGAACAGGGACTGTCTCTGACATGAACTCAGTAGCTGGCTCTTTGACCACCTCCCCCCTGAGGGGGAAGCAGCCTTGCCAGGCCACAGAGGAGGACAATGCAGCCAGTCTTAACGAGACCTGATAAGGTAGGGTCAGATGGAAAGGGAGGAGGACCTCCCCTATCAGTGGATTTGGAGAGGGGCATGGGAGGAGATGAAGGAGCAAGGGTGGGATTGGGAGGGAATGAGAGAGGGAGCTACAGCTGGGATTCAAAGCGAATAAACTGTAATTAATATAAAAATAAATTAAAAAAAGAAAAATATTTGCAAACCACACTAAGAACACATCAAAAAGATCATTCACCATGATCAAGTAGGCTTCATCCCAGAGATGTAGGGATGGTTTAAGATACATAAATCCATAAATATAATCCATTATATAAACAAACTGAAAGACAAAAATCACATGTTCCTTTCATTAGAGGCAGAAAAGATCTTTGACCAAATCCAACACCCCTTCCTGATAAAAATCCTCAAGATATTAGGAACACAAGAACAATACCTTACATATATACATAAATATAACAAAGGCAGTTTACAGTTGGCCCATAGCTAACATCAACTTAAATGAAGAGAAAAGCAAAGCAATCAGGAACAAGATGAGGTTGTCCATTTTCTCCATGTCTATTCAATATAGTGTTTGAAGTCCTAGCTAGAACAATAAGCAACTGAAGGAAATCGAAGGGATACAAACTAGAAAAAAAAAAGTCAATGATCTTTACTTGCAGATATGAAAGTATACTTAAATGACCCTAAAATTCCACCAGGGAACTTCTACAGCTGATAAATAATTTTAGCAAAGTCAAAAAAATTAGGAGCTCTCAAATGACACGAATGACAAATGGTCTGAGAAATAAAACAGAGAAACAACATCTTTTTTTCTTTCTTCCTTTCTTCCTTTCACACATCCATGGACACTTGAATTTTTTAAATTAAGAATCCAGAAATGCACACCAGGAAAAAGAAAATATCTTCAACAAATGATGCTGGTAAAACTGGCTACATGTAGAAGAATGCAAATAGATTCATGTTTCTCATCCTTGGACAAAACTCAACTGCAAGTGGATCAAAAACCTCAACAGATATCTAGATATACTGAACCTGATAGAAGAGAAAGTTGGAAATAACCTTGAACCCATTGGCACAGGAAAAGACTCTGTACTGACAACTGGTAGCACATACATTAAGATCACCAATTAATAAGTGGATCTCATGAAACTGAGAATCCTCTGCACAGCAAGGTACACCATCATTTGGACTAAGCAGTCACCCACAGAATGGGAAAAGCTGTTTATCAGTTAGTAGCCAAAATATATGAAAAAAATCAAGAAAACATACATTAAGAAAAACAACACAATTTTTTAAAAATGTGGTAAAGGTCTAAACAGAGAATTTTCAACAGAGGGAGTCCAAGGTTGAGAAGCACTTAGACAATGTTTGCCTTCAGGCAAGGTTAAGTCAAAAGAGCTTGAGATTTCATCTTACACCTGCCAGAATGACTAAGATCAACCAAACAAGTGACAGCTCCTGCTGTTGAGGATGTGGAGAAAGAGGAATGAACACTCATCTGCTGGTGGCAGGAGCGCAAACTTTTGTAGCCACTATGGAAATCAGTTTGGCGGTTCCTTGGGAAATGGGACTTGATCTACCTGAAGACCCAGCTATAACAATCTTGAGCATATATGTGAAAGATGTTTCATTGTACCACAAAACATGTCTGTTGCTGCTCTATTCATAACAGACAAAATTAAAAACAGCCCAGATAAAGAATATGTGGTATAGTCACATAGTGGAATATTAGTAACTCAGCTATTTAAAAAAACAAAATCATAAAATTCTCAGGTAAGTGGAGTTAGGGAAAAAAAAAACATGCTAAATAATAAAACTCAGAACCAGAAAGATAAATATGGTATATATTCACTTATAAGTCAAGGATGACCATGCTACAATCCACAGAACCACAGATGATGGGAAGAGAGGAAGGGACTAGAGGGAACAGATATATCATGAAATTTGCAGGCAGATGGTGGGAAATAGAAAAGATCATCTTGAGTGAGGTATACCAGAAGCTGAAAGACACACATGGTATATACTCACTTATAAATGGATATTAGACATACAATATAGGATAAACATACTAAAATCTGTACACCTAAAGAAGCTAAGCAAGAAGGAGGACCCTGGGAAAGATGTTCAATCTTTATTCAGAAAGGCAAACAGGATGGACATAGGAACCATATATGGCGCCCACACCACCAGGGCAAGCTCACCAGCACTGCCTCCTCACCCTCAGCTCACCCAATGCTGCAGCCTAGAGAAAATTATTTTCTCTAATGGAGTGACTCTGGGTATATCAACAACTCCAGGGAGTATCTCGTGTTCTGGAGTAGCTGACCAACATATAATGAGCTTTGCGTGTTGTGTGTGTGTGCGCGCGCTTTTATTTGATTACAGTTTGGTGGGCTTTCTTTCAGTTTGGGTATTGTTATTTTTGTTTTCTTAGGTTTGGGTGTTTTGCTGTTTTGAGAAAGAACTTGAAGTTAGGTGCGTAGGGAGAAGGAGAGGATCTGGAAGACCTGGGGGAGGGGAAGAGTATGATCAAAATACATTTAAATTTAAAAATTGTCTTCAACAAAATATATAATAAAAAATAAAACGTGGCATGGCAGTCTCATCTCCATTTGTCCTTTCAAAACAGAATATTAACATGTTAACTTTGTTATGTTAAGATTCAGTTCCTGACTTGAGAGCTTTTCGTGATTCCAGATGAACTGAGCAAGTTAAAACTCCAGGGAGGCAGCAAAGAAAGCCCTTTGGGGGATGCTGTTTTCTATTAGACCAGGAGGTTTTACTCAGAGTGGAGCGGGCAGGGGTGTCAGGTTGACAGGGAACAGTCACTGTGACTATGTGCTCCCTGCACTTCAGGCTCTTGGGAGAACTCCCTGAGGCTCAGAAGCAGCCTGTGGGCTGACACCAGGAGGCAGACCAGGCTGGCGAGCACGGCGAGCACGGCGAGCTGTGACATCCTCCCACAGACCTTTTCTGGGACCAGCCAGGTAAGCTAAAGATTGCTGCTGGACGTCTTATTTTATGGGGTGCGCGGAAACCTGCCTCTGTAGAATTCGGTGGGTTGACCTGAGCATATCCTGGTGTGGGGCGAATTTCCATTTGCCTAGGAGTCAAGAGGCTTCCGGGAATACCACTTTGATGCCTTCAATGGGCTGGGGTCAGATTTCCACAGGTGGAGGGGAGCGCTCGGGAGGCTGCACCCACTTCCAACTCCGGACCCCGCTCCTCCCTAGAGCTACACCTCGAGGAAGAATCTAACCTGGGTTTTCAATTCTGCTTCCAGCCGCGCGGTCCGGGCAGAGGTGGGCCGAGCAGCGGCGGCGGGGAACGCCCCCTCCGGTGAACCGCTGGAGAGAGGCTGGGAGGCGCCCGCAGCGCCCGGGTGCTGATCCAAGAGGACTCATAGACCTCGACCCCCGCGGGGCTGCTCGGTGGAATCCGGGTAGGCTGCGGCTCTCCTGCCCTCGCCGAGATGCACAACTCGTCGCTCTTCGAGCTCGGCGGGGGCAACGCGTCCTGCGGAGGCTTGATTCTGGGCTGTGCCAATGGGTCGAGCCCAGAGCCTCTGCCGCTGCCTCAGCCGCTGGCCGTCGCAGTGCCCGTCGTCTACGCCGTGATCTGCGTGGTGGGACTAGCGGGCAACTCGGCGGTGCTCTACGTGCTCCTGCGCTCGCCGCGCATGAAGACTGTCACCAACGTGTTCATCCTCAACCTGGCCATCGCCGACGAGCTCTTCACCCTCGTGCTGCCCATCAACATCGCGGACTTCCTGCTGAGGCGCTGGCCCTTCGGGGAGGTCATGTGCAAGCTCATCGTGGCCGTGGACCAGTACAACACTTTCTCTAGCCTCTACTTCCTTGCCGTCATGAGCGCGGACCGCTACCTGGTGGTTCTGGCCACCGCCGAGTCGCGGCGAGTATCCGGGCGCACGTACGGCGCGGCGCGTGCCGTCAGCCTGGCGGTGTGGGCGCTGGTGACCCTGGTGGTGCTGCCCTTTGCCGTGTTCGCTCAGCTGGACGAGGAGCAGGGCAGGCGCCAATGCGTGCTGGTCTTCCCGCAGCCCGAGGCCTTCTGGTGGCGCGCCAGCCGTCTGTACACGCTGGTGTTGGGCTTCGCCATCCCGGTGTCCGCCATCTGTGCCCTCTATACCACCCTGCTGTGCCGCCTGCGTGCGATCCAGCTGGACAGCCATGCCAAGGCCCTGGACCGTGCCAAGAAGCGCGTGACCCTGCTGGTGGCGGCTATCCTGGCTGTGTGCCTCCTCTGCTGGACGCCTTACCACCTGAGTACCATCGTGGCGCTCACCACCGACCTCCCGCAAACGCCCCTGGTCATCGGAATCTCTTACTTCATTACCAGCCTGAGTTATGCCAACAGCTGCTTCAACCCCTTTCTCTATGCCTTCCTGGACGACAGCTTCCGCAGGAGCCTCCGGCAGCTGGTGTCCTGCCGCGCCGCCGCCTGATACCCTCTTCATCTGAGGCAGCACGGCGTGTTCAGGGGAACCCCGGGAGCAGCCCTCCCCCCTCCCCGACTTCGTGAGGCCCCTTCCCAGCTTGCAGACCCGCAGGCCCTACCCAGAACTGATCCCGGAGTTGTCCAGTCCCCAGGTGGGGCCAGTGAGTAGCTAGCCTGAGGACAGCTTGGGCCAGGACACCGCCCTGGTTTCCTCCTACAGCTGAGAGCAGGGCTTGACCCTTGACCTTAGGGTGAGTGGCAGGACAGTGTTGTTGAGAGTCTAACTCTCCCTGGGAGTAAGCTCTCCGTTGTCACAGGCGCCCCCGCCGGTGTTTCACCACCGGGCTGTGTATTTTCCTTCTTCGCCTTCCGCGATGAATGCTACTGATTTGATCACGCTGGTAAACAGCCTGACCCTTCTTAAGTGCACTCTCACTGCCTGGGAACAAGGTCAAGGCTATGCCTGATTAGAGAGGTGTGTATGTGTGTGTGTCAGGTGGGTGTGGTGGGTGATGGTGAAGGAGGCTGGAACCTAGTATGTCCAACAAGAATAGAAATAACCACCCACTCAGTCGGCTTCACAACCTTTCCTCTTTCCAACTCCCGATTTCACCCTAAAAAGACCGTCAGAGAGGCTGCAAGAGCCAAGCGTCCAAAGAAATCACTAGAGAGCGAGGTTCTGGCGCCCTCTAGAGGAACCAGGGAACCAGAGCGCGTGTGAGAGCAGCTTTTGCATTGGGGTTGTAGCTCTTGGTCCTTTTTAGCTTCTATAAAGTTTTCCAAAGCTTCCCTCCTGCCTCGTGGCCATCACTGGCCTCTCACACGTTTTGGATAATTTCCTTGTGGTGTGTACACATTTTTAGCACCAAGAACTCTGTAAATACTACATATGTCTTAATCTCACAGGCTACTTACTTAGAGGACTAAGAAATAAAAGATGTGACCTGTTCCATCCTTGCTTTCCCTTCCCTGGGTATTCTTCCAGGACCTCCCTTCAGTGAGATCCCGGCATGGGAACAGCGTTGCATCCCTGGGTTTTTCTTGGCTGGACACTTGCCTATGTTCTAACCACAGGGAATTCCTAAGCTTTGTCCAATTCTAGAAGGAAGCCTATGAGAGCCTGGGGAATATCTGTTTCTGATTTTCCACAAGGATCTGCCAGCACCTAGTTTTATCTCTATCTATGGTCGACCAACTTGGAGGAGTCTACAATTCACACCTGAGACAGGAGGCCTGGGATGACCAGACTCGTCAGTGATTGCACTGTTTTAAACACTATGTTTAGGATGATTCCCGGGAAGGAATTATATGACTTTCAAGTTTTTTTTTTTCCTATGGGAAAGTTCGGTTTTATGTAACCAGAGTGTTGCCAGAAGATTTTGTTTACTTAGTTTGACAACTAAGCTGATTTTTGAGTAATTTACATTCAAAGTATCCTTCAAGAAGGAGGCTAAACCCCTCTCTGATTTTGATGTATGGGAATTGGTACCTTGACTCATAGCTGTGAAAAAATTGAGATAATTTTCAAGTATTAGTTGAGAAAGTTAATCTAGAGACTGTGTGCCTCGGTTGCAAATAACAGTGAATTATTTAAAATGAAGTTTTCCATCAGTCATGCATTTGAAACATGGCTACCACAGCCTCAAGAAAGAGGGAGGCCTCAGCTGTGGTCTTCAAAAGTGTTCAAATTTGTGGGAAGCATTCTACAGATATTTCTTTAAAACTTCACTTTTGTGTGAGTCCTCTGTAATTTTTCGAAATTAGGGTTTTAAAACTGAGTGACTTGTAGTTTGTTCAGGGTGATGGATAAAGGATACAGTAGAAGTTTGGCCTCAAATGCAGCCAAACTCTGCCACCTTAATTGGAAACTCAGTCTTCATAAATGCAGCAACAACACAGATCGCTGCTGGAAAAACATGGGGATGGACATTATTCTCTCCCCTAAAATCAGGTACAGACTGGCAGTCTAGTTTGCATGAAGAAGACTCAGTATCCATGTCACTCTGTCTTTCTAAGCCCCTGATGATCACTGTATCACCTCCAAGCTGTCACCTTTTTGTGAGTATTTGAGGATTCAGATAGTTTGTCTTATGCCTAACCTTTTATGTATTAAACAATACATAGAATAAATAAGCAAATGAGCCATGCAGGAGTCAAATTAGAATTCCATGTTAATTCTTGCAGTCTTAGTGTAAACTGTGTTGTTTGGCTTTACCACCTCTCATATCTAAAAGTGTGAATTTTGTTTTACTTATCTTAGTATAATTGTATAATGTGGGTTTTATGCTTTCTCGAGAAATGCAGGAATTTGCTCAATGATTGCAGAAGATCTCAGTTTAAAATAAAAGCTGAAACATTCAGTGTGACAAGTCTATACTGTGTTTTCAAAACACACCAAAGAGAAAATAAAACAAAGCAACCACTGCAACAACACTCCCCCTACAAAAAAAAAAAATCCAACAAAATGGGTCCACATCACATGAATAGAAAGTCAAAACAAACATGGCCAGGGGATAAGAGAGTGGAGAAAGATTACACGAAGCAGGCGAGAAGAGCTTGAGCAATGATGCAAGGCCATGCTTTCATGAGCAAGGGGAAGTTAGGGATTTTATTTGGAAAGCCAGTACATATTCCTGTGAGCAAGCACTTCAGGGACAAGTGCATCTAAGCATGCTCAGTTAGATGCTACTGGGCACATTCAGTTGAAGGTCAGAATCAAAGAGGGAAAATGGTGGGCAGGAATACATTTGGGCACTTTCAGATTGCGTAGTAAATACTTTGGTGGACAATATTCCTGGGTGTGCTCAGCTTGCATGGTGGGTGGTGGGTGGTCACTCTTGCACTTGGACTGCAGTGCTGGGTCATAACTAAATGCACAACACATGCTCCCAGAAGTCTCCTCTCCAAGCAGGTTTTAGCTACGGCCAAAGACACAGACATGTTGAAGGTGACTTAATGCAGGTGGTTTAATGCAAAAATTAATTGCTAAGTTTTGAAAATATTGCCTTTATGGAAAGGTCATAGAACAAATAAGCAAAGAAAAAAATTGATAAGAAATGGAGATTGAAATCTCCGCATACATTTTTAAAATTTGGTTCTTAAGAAAATGATGCAAAGCTTAGCCCAGGATTCTAGAACTTAAATTGGCCATAGAAAAGATAATAAGTGTTTACCATACCAGCACAAAAGTCTTTTCCTGAATATTTGAACAACTGTGGGGAAAGTGAGAAGAAAAGAATTGCTAAGTTACTAGCACACATGTGCCATTCCATTAGCAGCATACACAGGCATGGCCCAAATACATGTAAGGCAGAAAACCTCACTGAAACCCCTCCTTTCCCCAGCTTCATGCCTTCACAAGGAGCCTTAATCTAACATGGACAGTGTTATAGACTGAAGGTCAAACATTCCCTGTAGGCTTTTGGGTTTGAACAATTAGTCGCCGGTTGGTGTTGATGTTTTGGGAGGTGTTGGCAGCCTTTGAGAGAAGAATTCGGGGTGAGGGAAGCAGGTCACTGGGGGTTACAGCATTATGTGCCTGCTTCTGCTACTGTTCTCTGCTTCTTGCCTGCTGTGATGTGATAAGCCAGCTTATACTCCCATCAGCAGGAACTGACTGAACCACTCCCACCATGCCTTCCTGACCATGACAGACTAAGATTCTTTGAAACCATGTGTCAAAATAAAACCTTCCTTCTTTAAGTGGCATTAGTTAGGCATTCCATACAGTGACAAGAAACACCTAGTCTTATTCTCTTTTGGCAAAGGTAGACCAGGTTTCAATGGTAATTTGCTGCAGTAATTTTAAATATTAAGCTACAGGAAGCATTGACATATTTGAATTATTTATTAGATCCAAAAATGTCCACCTGCTATTTCATCATGGAGGATGCTAACTGTAGTAGGCTACGTCATGTCAGGAAAGTATTCCTAAGAATGCTTAAAGTGCTAAAGCTATCTTGGATAAAACTGGTCTCTGGAACAGCCCTAAATTCCTAAAATAAACTGGTCTCTGCACCAATTCCTATACAATGTGACCCTGAGCTAAAGGTTAACCATCTGATCAAGTTAGCTGCTATTTCTTTGCTTCTGTAAACACCACTTGCTTTCAGTGCACATCACAATTGCATTACAATCTTTTTTTTTTTTTTTCTGCCATTAAAAACTCAAACCAATGGGAGGTTGTGGTTGCTTCTCTCTAATCTGCTTGGAACAGGCCCTACTCAGGCCTCTCAGAAGTTCTTCTCTTCTGGCACCTTATAACAATAGCAAGAATAATAAAGTTTAATAATCAAACTTCAATGTTGAGGTGTGGTCCTGTGATAGCGTGCTCACCCAGGATCCATGAGACCCTGAGTTTGGTTCTAAATGGAGAAGAGAGGGAAAGAGAATATAAATAAAATGACAGCCCTAACAGCCTTGCAAAGCATATGGAGTTGTTCATATAAAAAATAAAATTACACTACCCAGAACAAGCCCCTTGGTCAGTTGCAAAGGTACCTCACACTATAGCCTCCCATGCCTGTGTAAGAATGTTCCAGGCTGCTCTGTTTCATCTGGACATCTGTTCATACCATATCTCCTGAGGTTACCCTGGAAATAAAACAGTAGCAAAAGATGGGCAAGGGAAAGAAAAGATAAAATGATGTGTTCCAGAAACTATGAGAATGGATGTCGCATATGCACGCACAATGCAGGGCAGCCTCCTTCTCGTGACAAATGCTGCCCTTGCAGCAAGAGCACACCACACTCGATGGAGTGTTCTTGGGAGCATGACTGCACCCTGCCCAGTGGGACACAGCCAAAGGATTATTCTGTGAAACCCAGAGCTAACAAAGAAGAAGTGCTTGTGTCATCTTGTCTTCATTTGAAGAGTTAGGCCTTTGTCTGCCAGTTTTCAGGGTAGGTGGCAAGAATGAAGCAACCAAACCGTAAGGAACGTAAATATTTACACCTGCAATGTGCCCAGTAGTCATCCACATGTTTGTTGCAGCAACTCTGCCTCCCCATTAAAAATTCTATCTGCAGCCCTGTTTCTGAACCTGTTCTCTTGGCAAAGACATACTGTTAAAATTACTGGTAAAAAGGATTTTTTCATATAATTTTTTAAAGCATAATTTAGGTTTATTATTACATTTAGTTGTTATGGTTAGGATAGTGCATCCACAGCATTAGAAAGGTAAGTAAATGTAAAAACATTTACAATGTGCAAAAGTGAGGTTTCTTGAATGTTTTCTTTTGTGAAATCGAGGAATCTATGTAAAGATGGGAAAAAGAGAATTGCCTCCAGATTTGTCCTTTGACCTCCACACTTGAGTCATGGTTTGTTTGTGCTTTCACTTGATCACCATGAACACACAGACACACAGACACACACACAAACACACTCACACACAAACCCACAGTAAGAAATCAATAGCCCATGCAGACTTGTATGTAAAATATTTCAACCCAAGTCATGACTAGGATTTATACTTTAAATAGTTTTTTTTTAATCCAAATAATACTCATACGTGAGTTGAGTTTTTAGGACTGTCCTGGAATGCTTCATGGACCAGGCCTCCTTGTCTAGTCTTTTTAGACCTGAGTCTCTGTGAGAGCTACTTCAGTTGTTTATTCTTGGGCTAAACTCATACTTTACCATTTAACTCATTTGCAAACACAATTGGGAGGATTTGGGTGGGCTGTTGGCACTCCTGAATAATTGTCCTCTTTCAGACTTTGACTTCATCGCCATTTTTGCTCTTGGTTCCCTGTGCCCATGAAAGCTCTGAGGTAAATTTCTTCATGTTGTGCCTTTTCCAGGCATTGGGTATCAGGGACTGCCTGTTTGCCTATTCTTTATACAGTTTTTCTTTCAGCCTCCCAGTTTGTGACCCCTGAGCAACCCCTCCAACTCAACAGAGTTCTGTGCATCCTTCTAGAGACATTTCTTCTCCCGGTGGCTCGCTACTTCTGTTTATCAGCTCTAAAAAGCTGTCTATGGAGCTTAGCAGACATAACCCCGACTAAGTCACAGCATGGACAGGGAGCTGGGTACCATGAGTCCTGTGCCGATGTTCACCAGACCAAATTCCAGTATGGGGAAGGGATCGGGGTATCAAGTTTCACCTTTAGACAAAGAGAGGATCCCCTGAGAAGCTGAGCACCCTCCAGTGGAAGACCACACATCCAAGGACATTTAGGGAGCACAAAATGGCCTTGATGAGAAAAAAAAGAGGTTGCAAAGGTGGGAGTGTGGAAGGTGGGTCTGAATAGAGTTGGAGAGGGAAAGTGAGTATGATCAAAATTCATTGCATAAAATTCTGCAAGAACTACTAAATATTAATTGATACTTCTACTATCTCTCACCCATTTCTTTTTTGTCCATCCAAAGCTCCTGTTTCTTTTTTACCGTAGTAGGGTTTCAGAGAAAATAATAATGAACATTGTATGGATATCATCATTAACAACGCATGTGCAAATAGCTGTGCCTCTGTGTGCCAGGTGTGGATGCACACATTGCACATTTGCCAAAACCTTGGTGCGCCTACATAAGGCTAAGAGGAAATGTGCTGTGTAACTATGCAAGGCTCATAAATGTCTGGAAATGAAACAAACTTTAGCAGTCTGAACTGTCGGATTTCCCTGACATCAAGTGCTGCAGAGCTTACAGACACTTCCAGGTGACTGTCAAGACTTCATGACCTACCTGAAGCAGAGAAGCATCTCTGCATTGCCTCCTCAGCTCATCTCAGGAACAATAGACCAGACACATGCACTGTCTACAAGTGCCAGGCTGCCTTTGGCACATATTAAACAAGGATTCTGGGTGGCATTTGACATCAGTGTGAGGTACCTTTATAAATGATCAAGGGGCTTGTCCTGGGTAGTGTCCTTTATTTTTATATATAAACACCTTAATATTTGCAAGGTCTTAGAACTGTCATTTTATTTATATTCTTTTTTCTTCCCCTTTTTGTTTTTGACAAAACTCACTGTCTCGTGGATCCTAGGTAAACACTCTATCAGAAGACAACACCTCACACTGGTTAATTAGTTCTGTAGGTCTTCTTGTGGAGCTCCCGTCCCCTCCAAGTCCTTCTATCATTGCCCCTCTTTCCCACAAGACTTCCCACACTTTGTCCAGTGTTTGGCTGTGTGTCTCAGTTTCTGTTTCAATCCACTGCTGGGTGGAGCCTCTCAGAGGACAGCTATGTTAGGCTCCTGCCTGTGAGCGTAACAGAATATCATTAGTAGTGTCAGGAGTTGGCTCTCTCTCATGAGGTAAGTCTCAGGTTAGGCCAGGCATTGGTTGGGCATTTTCCCCATCTCTGCTCTATCTTTCTCCCTGCACATGTTGTAGGCAGAGTAAACTTAGGGTTGAAGCTTCTGTGGGTGGGTTGGTGTTCTCCCTCCACTAGGAGTCCTGTCTGGTTAGAGGGTGTCCTCTTCAGTCTCCATGCCCCTGCTACTAGGAGTCTCAGCCAGAGTACCCCATATCCTCCCTGGAGCCTACCCTGTCCTGGGTCTTCAGCTTGTCACAGGGGTGCCTGCACCCACAGTTCCTCTTCTCTTTGCAAGACTCTGTCTTCCTGCACCCCTGCCCTGACGGTCTCCTCAGGTCTGATCTCCACCCTCATTTCTCTCTGCCCTCCCTCTCCTACCCTGTCTTCTCTCTTCAACCACTTCTGCTGTCTATTCTATTTCCCATTCTGAGTGAGATTTAAGCATCATCCCCAGGGTCCTCCTTGTTACTTATCTTCTCTGGGACTGTGAACTGTAGTATGTTTATCCTGTATTATATAGCTAAAATCTGCTTATGAATGAGTACATACCATGTGAGTCTGTCTGGTTCTGGGTTACTTTGTTCAGAATGATCTTTTCTAGTTCCATCCATTTACCTGCAAATTTCATGATTTCCTTGTTTTTATTTGCTGAATAGTATTCCATTGTATAAATGTACTATAGTTTTTTTTTAACCATTCATTCTTCTGTTGAAGGACATCTAGGTTGATTCTAGATTCTGGCTATTACAAATAAAGCTATGAACATAGCTGAGCAAGTGTCCTTATTGTATGGTGGAACATCTTTTGGGTATGTGCTCAGGAGTACATACCCGCATGGCTGGGTCTTGAGGCAGAGCTATTCCCAACTTTCTAAGAAAGCACCAGATTGATTTCCAAGGTGGTTGTACAAGTTTGCAGTCCCACCAGCAATGGAGGAGTGTTCCCTTTTCTCCACATCTTCTCCAGCATGTGTTGTCACTTGAAGTTTTTTTTTTTTTAATTAGTTTTGTATCCAGCCTCTTTGCTGAAGGTGTTTATCAGCCACAGGAGTTCTCTGGTGGATTTTTTTGGGTCACTTATGTAACCTATCATATCATCTGTGAATAGCGATCCCAGTGAGACCAGGGACAAGGCAAGGCTGACCACTCTCACTGTATCTCTTCAATATAGTACTTGAAGTCCTAGCCAGAGCAATAAGACAACTAAAGGAGATCGAGGGGATACAAATCAGAAAGGAAGAAGTCAAAGTATCACCATTCACAGATGATATGATTGTACACATAATTGAAAGGGTCATAAGGCACTTTGCTTAGCATGCACAGCTGAAAAGCCCTCTCTGCACCACACAGGACTGCCCGGGATGTCCTTTGCCTGGCCAAAAGCCTTGGACCCTCCACAGGGACAGTGAAGACAAGAAATAAGAATGGTAGTTAGTATTGGCTTTCCCCCAACCCCACAAACATGAGCATAAAGATCATCACACCCACAAGTCTTCAGAAGAAATCACTAGTAGAATCGATAAATTCAAGTGAATCAAGTAGGAGCATGCCCATGGAAAATACTTCACCAGGCAAGCATAGATGTGAGAGATTATAGTTGAAGTGCTAAACATTGTGTGTCTTAGTTTTCTATCGATGTGAAGAGACACATGACCACAGCAACTCTTATGAAAGGAAAGCATTTAGTTGGGGCTGGCTTACAGTTCAGAAGTTTATCCATCATCATGAAGGTAAACATGCGGACATGCAGACAGACGTGGTGCTGAAGGAGGTGCCAAGAATTCTACATCTGGATCCACAGGCAACAGGAAGAGAGAATGACACTAGGCCAGGCTTGAGCTTCTGAAACCACAATGCCCACCCATGAGTGACACTTTCTCCAACAAGGCCACACCTCCTAGTAGTGCCATGCCCTATGAGTCCATGGGGCTTATTTCCATTCAAAACACCACATTGTGTAAAGGCCCTGCCGTAAAATCTCTACAAAGTGAATGCTATGGAAGCACTAAGAAAAATGTAAAAAAAATAAAAGTTAAGATACCTTTCTAATGGTGTGAAAATGATCTTCCATTCTTAATAATACCGGTGTTGTGACATTATCATCAATTCTTACTAAATAAGTAATAAGGATAAGTGAATAATTTAGAGAAGAATGTATCACTCAAATGTTAAATTACCAGTCTCCTGCACATCCTTCGTTCCCTTTTGACGGTGTATGTATTCATTGGCTCACTAGGTGGCACCAAACACTCATTCATGTAGCACTCAGAGCTTTTCCCCACCTGCTTCCAGAGGACGGGGACAAAAGCCCTAACAGTACATCATCCTCCCCAAAGTGATAAGAAGCCACTGAGAACTCTCTCTCTCTGGGTCTCTCTCTGTTTCTGCAGAATCTAGATTTTTTTTTTTACTCTCCAATTTTTTTAAAATTTTAATTTTTATTTTTTACAATTTGTTGATTTAATATGCCAAGTGTAGGCCCCTCTCTAATCTCCTCACTGTCCCACACTTCCTCCTTCTTCCCTCCTATCCCCTTCCCCTAGTCCATTGAAAGGGGGAGTTCTCCTCCCCTGCCATCTGACCCTAGCTTATCAAGTCTCATCAGGACTGCCTGGCTCCTCTTCTTCTGTGGCCTGGCAAACCTGCTTCGCCAGGCAGAAGTGATCAAAGAGCAGGCAACCTTAAAAGAGCGATGCTGAAGTGCAGCTCTCCACGATTGATGATTTCTGGCAAGGTTCTGGGAGGGGAGGGACTTAGTTCTATTTAAGGGGTGGGCCACTGAGAGTTTGACAAAAACTCTTATTTTTGTTTTTACTTTTTTGTTTTGTTGGTGGAGGGCAGACATACATAGAAGGAAGGGCTGGGAGGTGAGTGTGATCGAGGTGCACGGTGTGAAAGTCCAAGAGAACCAATAAAAAGGCTATGCTAAAACAACAACAACAACAACAACAAAACCCAAGAAAGTGTTGGGGGCTACATAGATTAGAAGATGCTTATCTAACATATGTATTGGCTTTAGCGCTGGGTGTGATTTTTCAATTACAGCCTCTGTCATAATACATAAAATATCTCTGTCCAAATCATGAAATTTAAGACGGTATCAAGAGGGCCAGGCAGATGGCTCAGCTAGGAAAGCTGCCGACCTGATTTGGATCCGTAGGACTCAGGTGATGGAGAAAAGAACCAACTTTTCCTCTGAGTTCCGCACACGTGCTGATGTGCACGCAGTCTCAGGGTATGCAAAAAAAGTAGATAAATACTTGAATTTACAAAAACCTTTGAGAACATAATACCAACCTATTAAGGGACATTTAGCAATCAGTTCATGAAAATATGATGACAGATTAAATTTCCAAGTTCTGACTATGAAGAAAACTCAGTGTTAAGAGCATGTATTGATTTTGCAGAAGTCTGGGTTTCAGTTCCCTGGACCCATTTTGGGAAACTCAAAAACTCCCCATACGGTAACTCCAGATCCGGGGGGATACAACATTACAGCCTCCATGGATATGTGCACATGCCCACATAGACACATACTTTAGAAATGAAATCCCCCAAAATATTTTCTTTTTATTTCTGTTAGACTTTTAAAAAAATAAATCTTTTATTTCTCGTTTTCTTTAGTTCTTTGGTACTTTAGAAGATGTTTAGAAGATGCTATCTTTCCCCTCCCCCAACTCCTCTCAGACCCAGCTCTGCTTCTCTACCCACCAAACTTTGTGTTAAAAAAAATCAGGGGGAGGTGATCAAAGAGCAGGCCAATCAGTTCATGTCAGAGGCAGTCCTTGTTCCCATTACTATGGAACCCATTTGGATACTGAGCCGCCATGGGCTACATCTGTGCAGGGGTTCTAGGTTTTCTCCATGCATGGTACTTGGTTGGAGTATCAGTCTCAGGAAAGACCCCTGTGCTCAGATTTTTTGGTTCTGTTGCTCTCCTTGTGGAGCTCCTGTCCTCTCCCTATCTTACTATTTCCCACATCTTTCGTAAGATTCCATGCACTCTGCCCAACAGTTGGCCAT
>CM053750.1:43472356-43499390 GCA_028658305.1 Pachyuromys duprasi
GCCATGGGCTACATCTGTGCAGGGGTTCTAGGTTTTCTCCATGCATGGTACTTGGTTGGAGTATCAGTCTCAGGAAAGACCCCTGTGCTCAGATTTTTTGGTTCTGTTGCTCTCCTTGTGGAGCTCCTGTCCTCTCCCTATCTTACTATTTCCCACATCTTTCGTAAGATTCCATGCACTCTGCCCAACAGTTGGCCATAAGTCTCAGCAACTGCTTTGATATTCTGCAGGGCAGAGCCTTTCAGGGGCCCTCTGTGACAGGCTCCTAACTTGTTTTCTGTTTTCTTCTGATGTCCGTCTGCTTTGCCTTTCTGGCTGGGGATTGAGCATTTTAGCCAGAGTCCTCCCTCTTGATTAGTTTCTTTAGGTGTACAGATTTTAGTAGGTTTATCCTATATTATTTGTCTGTATGAGTGAGTATATACCATGTGTGTCTTTCTGCTTCTGGGATAGCTCACTTGGGATGATCCTTTCCAGTTCCCATTATTTAACTGCAAATTTTATGATATCCTTGTTTTTTGGAAAACAATGCAACTACTCCTCATGAGAACTGATAGACTAGGATCAGAAGGAAGGAGGTGAACACCTCCCCTATCAGTGGACTTGGGGAGGGGCATGTGTGGAGAAGGGGAAAGAAGAAGGGATTGGGAGGGGAGAAGGGAGGTTTATGGGGGCATACAAAGTGAATACCGTGTAATTAATAAAAAGAAATCATCAGCCACGCCTGATGGCACACACCCATCATCCCAGCACCCAGGAAGGCAGAGGCAGGTGGATCTTTGTGAGTTTGAGGCCAGCCTGGTCTGCAAAGCAAGTCCCAGACAGCCAAGGCTACACAGAGAAACCTTGTCTCAAAAAACAAAAACAAAAATAAAACAAAACAAAATAATTTATCAAGTCCAGTTTATGCTGCCAATATATTTTTGGATGTGTGGCCTTCTGTGGAAGCACAGTTGCCTTGCCAGAGGCTACACCCTACAGAAACCTTTCCCTCTTTCATCTTCATTGGGTAGGAGTTGGACTTCACATCCATCTCTCTTCTCTGGTTTGTGATTCTTTTTGGCTTGAACTTGCACAGGTCTTGTGAGTATCACCACAGCTATTGTGAGTTCACGTGTGGGACTGCCCGGCAGCATCCAGGAGACACTGTTTCTTTATACTCTCTTCCATCCCCAGCTCTCAGCAGCTTTCTGCCTCCTCTAGTGTAATGACCCCTGAGGTTTGGGAGGGAGTATGAGAGAGATATCGTACTTAGTGCCGGTCATTAAATGCTCTACTCTTCTCTGCGCTTTGACTAATTGTGGAGTCTCTATGCTAGTAACCATTTATTTCAAATATGAGCTTCTCTGAAGAGGGTTGAGGGATGTATTAATCTATGGTTATAATGATAACTCATTAAGATTCAGTTTAATACTACATTCATTAGTATTGTTTCCCCCTAGGAGCTATGACCCACTGGGCCACAGCTTCGTGGCCCACAATGGTGCTTGATATGAGTTTTGTTTTCTGGAGTTTGACTTCAATCTAGTCATAAAGTAGTCGATTCCTTCTGTGATGATCATGTATCAGTGGGCATGCCCTGCTAGGACAGTCATTGTTCCAAGCATTACAACAATCAACTTTTATGTTAAAAGTAAAAAGTACTTTTCCAGTTCCCACCATTTACTGGCAAATTTCATGATTTCCCTGTTTTTTTTTTTATTGCTGAGTAATATTCCACTGTATAGATGTACTACAATTTCTGTATCCATTTCTCAGTTGAGGGGCATCTGGGTTGTTTCCAGGTTTTGGCTATTACAAATAAAGCTGCTACAAACATGGTTGAGCAAGTGTTCTTACTGTGTACTTGAGCCTCTTTTGGATATATGCCTAGGAGTGGTATAGCTGGATCTTGAGGAAGCGCTATTCCTAGTTGTCTGAGGAAGTGCCCATGGCAGTTCAGTGTCCAAGTGGGTTCCATAGTAATGGGAACAGGGACTGTCTCTGACATGAACTCAGTGGCTACCTCTTTGATCACCTCCCTCTCAGTTGGAAGCAACCTTACCAGACCACAGAAGCAGACAATGCATCCAGACCTGATGAAATCTGATAGGCTAGGGTCAAATGGAAGGGGAGGAGGTCTACCCCTATCAGTGAACTGGGAAAGGAGCATGGAAGGAGAAGAGGAAGAGAAGGTGGGATTGGGAGCGGAGGAGGAAGTGGGCTACAGCTGGGATACAAAGTGAATAAATTAAAAAATAATTAAGCCGCCGGTTGTGGTGGCGCACACCGGTAGGATTTGCTGAAGGAGGCAGAGGCAGGAGGATCACGAGTTCGAGGCCAGCCTGGGCTACACAGTTTTAAGAAGTAATGATAGATCTGGGGGAGGTTGTTGAGACTTGGGGAGAACAAGAGCTCCACAAAGACCAAACTGAGCAGGGCACAGGGGTCTTGTATGAGACGGTTTCTACAATCAAGGACCATGTGTGGATGTGGCCTGGAACCCCTGCTCAAATGGGGCTCATGATAGCTCGGTGTCGGACTGAAGACCCTATTCAGGGAAACAAGGACTGTTTCAGTCTTGATCTTGATGGCTGACTCTTTGACCCTCCCCCATACAAGCCGGGGAGTGACAGACTGGCTAGATCCCAGGGGAGGACATTGCAGCCAGCCCTGAGGGGACAGGATGAGCTGGGGTTGGATGGAAGGGGAGGAAGTCCTCCCCTGTTGGTGGACTTGGAGTGGGCGGGGAGGAGATGAAGGAGGGTTGGGGAGGGTAGGAGGGGATGAGGGAGGGGGCTACGCCTGGGATTCAAAGTACCTAACCTGTGATTGATATAAAAATAAATAAATTAAAAAAATAGCACTTATATAAAAAAAAGAATATTGTAAGCTCCTTGGTTCCTCTGTACTAATTCAGGTTGATTCAGGGTGCGATATAATTATAATCTAAAGGGTAATAACTGTCTTTATAGCAATGTAATTCCCCTTGAGCTTTTATTTATATTTGTACCAATCTCTCATTTGATTGATGAGAAACATCCACACATTAAATCAGACATACAAATGTAAGATATCAATTTGAAATAAATAACTTTAAAAAGAAAAAAATAATTAAAATTTTTAAAAAGAATAAAAGGAAGAGATAGCTAAAAATAAATAATAAATAGATAGAAAATTCCAAATCTAAAATGTGAACATAGTCATTGATATTTTATTTGCAATAGCTAGGAATTGACCATGCTTGTTTCTTTTCTGAACATTCTTGTAGTATCTGTTCTTTAATTAACCTACACTTGACTTTGAATTCTTTGAAGACATTAATTGTGTATTATCAACCATTGTGTTCTCAAACACAGTGAGTGTCAGACAGCCTGGCATTTCTCTGAGTTATCTGTAAGAGGTTTCCACAACAGACACTGATTTGTTTTTCAATCCCATCTCTTATTTGAGTTGATTCTGTAATTACAGATTAATAATAATAATTATACTAGATATTACACAAAATTTCGGTTTTAACTGATTAAACACATGTAATATAGTTCTTTAAACATAATCAAATATTAAAGATATTTTAGTTTTAGTTTTTCATTTTGTGAATATGTGCTTGCTTGTGTTGGGATATGGGCATGTGAGTACAGTACTCTTGGAGGCCAGATGAAAGCGTCAGTTCCTCTGGATGTTGGGATGACAGGTGACTCTGAGCTGCCCACTGTTATGGGTGCTGGCAATTGAACTTAGGTTCTCTGGAGAAGTAGTATATGTTCTTAACTGTAAGGAAGTTCATAAACAAAATGGCTCCCCAAAGTGAACTTCAGTGGAGTCATGCCTTGGTTTGTCACTGGGATGTTAGGAGGAGGAATAGAAGTTGCTAATGTCCCCGATGAGAAAAAGTTTTTAACAACAGCAGGATTTTTCAGTGTACTCTGGTCTAAATGCTCATATCCCATTCACCAGACAAGATGCTGAAAACTATTTCTGAAGTGATGATAATAAGATGTGAAGCTCAAATTCTAAATGTTTGGTCCTCAGCTGATGTTATTATTGTGAGAGGTTCTGGAAACTTTAAGACATGGGGTCTAGCTAAAGGAAGTAGGTCACTGAAGATGGATGCTTCAGAACATCTTGTTATTGGGCCCCTCCTAGCTCTTACTCTGCTTCCTAGCCATTTGAAAGTTGAATAACAGCCTCTTCCACATGCTCTTCTAACCATGATGTTCTTCCCAAATCCATGAAGCCCAGAAACATTCTTTGTGGGCTAAAACAAATCCTTCCAACATGAAGTTGTTCTGATCAGGTGTTTTGGTTACAGTTCACAGCTATGCTGAAGTAACTGATACATGAATGCCCTGCTTTTGTGAATGAGGTTTTAATCTCCTTCATAAAAGGTATGTGGAAGCTTGATTTTTATCCTAGCCATGTGAGAACACAATGGAAAGTACTACTTATATGAAAACAATTTCTCGTGAGCTATCAAATCTTCTGACATTATGATCTTGGATGTCCCAGACTTCGGAGTGATAAGCAGTAAGTTTCAATTGTGTATAAAGGATGAAGTCTGAGGGTTTTCTTTTCTCTCTCTCTCTCTTTTTTTTTCAAACTATCTTGAATGAGTAAGATACTTGAGCTTTCTATGGTGCAGGCCCTTCTCTTACTTTGATGTATACAATTAGAGGTGTTATTAACTGCTGCTATTAAATTTTTAGCAAACACTGATGCACTGTTTTTACAAGAACTTGACAGAAATGCCGTCTGAAAATTGGAAACTGTCAAAAGTGATTGTTGGCTGATCTTTCCATGCAATGCTGGCCTTCATGTTACATTCTGGACAATCAACCTCTATGGAAGCACAGGTTAGCTTGCAGATTGTCTAAAAAATTTAGTATTATTTAATATTTTGTGTGTGTATACGTGATTATAGGGGCTAGAAGAGGAAGCTGGACCACCTAGGTCTGGAATTATAGGCAGTTGTATGTGGCTGTACGAGAGTGCTAGAACTGAACTTGGGTTTTCTGCAAGAGCAGCAAGTGCTCTTAATTGAGGGGCCATTTCTTCAACCCCAATTTCTAGATTGTTTTCATGGACATAGCCATGATTTCTGTTATTAATCAGGGAACCCAAAGATAGTGGTGAATGACCCCATTAAACAGAAATCAATTTTGTATCTATTACAGCAATATTTCAACATTTTCCTGTTAAATATTTTGTATATGCATAAAATCTTAAGTGGTTTTTTAACTTAGTTTATCTTATTGGTTCTTTCATTAAATAGTAGGTTAAATTATTTTTGCACACATTAATTTTAAATACGCATGAGTGTAACAGGTTTCAATTAGTGTAAAAGTCAATCCCAAATTGATCAAGTACCTAAACATACAATCTGAACCTCTAAACTTATTAGAAGAAAACAAGGGAGGTACTTTAAAACATTGGTGTAGGGTAATGAGTTTCTGAAGAGGAACAGAAGGCACAGGAAACAAAAGCAAAACTTGATGAGCAGGAGTATGGAAACCCTAAAAGTTTCTGCACAGCAAATGAATCTATCAGCATCATTAAGAGGTGACTTACAGAATGCAAGAAAATATTTGCTAACTATTCATTTGACAGAGGGGTTAATACTTATAATATATAAGGAGCTAAAATAAAGTAACAACAAAGAGAAACCCAGTTCATAATAGGGAAAACACCTGAATACTTTTCAAAATAAGAAATAGGTGCTTCCCATCAATAGCTCAGCTGGTAGAGCCGAGGACTGTAGTAAACATACTAAAATCTATAGTCTTAAAGAACCTAAACAACAAGGAGGACCCTACAGAAGATGCTTAAACCTCATTCAGAAGGCGAACAGGATGGATATCAGAAGTTGGAGAAGACAGGGAACAGGACAGGAGCCTACCACAGAGGGCCTCTGAGAGACTCCACCAGCAGGGTATTGAAGTAGATATTGAGATTCATAGCCAAACTTTGGGCAGAGTGCAGGGAATCTTATGGAAGAAGGGGGAGATTGAAAGACCTGGAGGGGACAGGAGCTCCACAAGAAGAGCAACAGAGACAAAAAAATTTCTGGGCCCAGGGGGACCTGCAGAGACTGATGAATCAACCAAGGACCATGCATGGAGAGAGAGACACCTAGATTCTCTGCTCAGATGTAGCCCATGGGCAGCTTAGTCTCCATGTGGGTTACCTGGTAAGGGGAGCAGGAGCAGTCACTGGCATGAATTTGATTGCCTGATCTTTTATCACCTCCCCTGGTGAGGTGGCCTTACTAGGCCACAGAAAAAGAGGATCCAGACAGTCCTGGTGAGAACTGATAGGCTAAGGTCAAATAGTAGGGGAGGAGGACCGCCCCTATCAGTGGACTATTGGAGGAGCAAAGGGGGGAAAAGGGTGGGAGGGTGTGACTGAGAGGAGATGAGGAAGAGTGCTACACCCAGGATACAAAGTGAATAAATTATAATAAATAATAATAATGATGATGATGAGGATAATAATATATTAAAGAAAAAATTAGTATTAAGTGAGAAAGTGAAAGAAAAATTGTATAATTCAGACAATTCTATTCCTATTTAATAAAGAATTATTATAAACAGAAAAAAGAAATACACATCATTATCAAATATATGAAACATACATGATATTATTAAGACATTTAGGGAATGGCAAATCAAAATCATAATGATATATCATTTACCTCAGCTAAAACAGCTATTATTAACAAGAAGACAAGCATGGATGCAAAAACAAAACAAAACAACAACAAAATAGCAACGTGGAGGTTCCTAAAGAATAAAAATGTATATCTACCTTGAGATCTATCTACTCCACTTCCAGCTTTGTGTGTGTAAAATCAGTACAAAGAAGGGATACTGAAGATCAGTTGAGAAACCCAGTTTTGCAGACTGAGAAACTACCAGGTTCTTGGACATTCCATTCATAGCCAGCCATTGTCTAGCCATAGCTAGACCACAGCCTGTGAGTCATTCTAATAAATCCCCTTGGTAGATAGATAGATTGATTGACAGATAGATATTCTATAAGTTTTGTTACTCTGCAGAATCCTGACTAATCCAAGAGAGTATAGATAATAGCTAGCTCTTACACACACACACACACACACACACACACACACACTAGACAGATAGACAGGTAGATAGATAGAGAGATTGGGGCATGAAAGTAGAAGGCAAAGTACTTGGAAAGAAGTAGGAGAAGTACAGTGTGCATGTGAGTGCATGTATGTGTATAACAAAGGAATTCATCGTACAAATCTTCATTTTGGTGCTAGTAACAATAGCCTTGGTGCCTATCAACCCATAAATGAAAGTAGAAAATATGGTGTGTATTTTCACACGACATAGTATTGATCCAGAAAGAGCAAAATCCTAGCACATACAGAAAAACAGGTAGAACCTTAGGACATGATGCTAAGTGAAATAGAACAAACACGGGAACAAGTTCTGCATTTTTCACATGTGGTAGTTCTTTCTCTTATTCTCTCTTTCTCTCTCTTTTTTCGAGACAGAATTTCTTTGTGTAGCCTTGGCTCTCCTGGACTTGCTTTGTAGACCAGCTGTCCTGCCTCTGTCTCCCTGAGTGCAGGATTAAAGGAAGGCACTCCCATGCCAGGCCACATTTAGAAGTTTTAAAAAAAGTTGACTTGAAAATATAAACCACTATTACTAAAGATTGAGAAGCTTCCATAGAAAAGGGAAACTGGATTTTATCAGTCTCTACTGTATTTAGATTTGGAAATGTAACATTGAACCCCATTCACATACAAAATAAATATGTGTTAGCAAAATAATTAAAAACACATATGGTACACTCTAAAAATAAGACAGACTCGATAGAGCTCTATGTAGAGGATGTCAGTCTCTCACATTTGTATGTTCTATTTTATTTTCTTTTATAACTTATCTTTAATGCTGTAAGTTCAACGGCAAACTCCAGTATATGTTAGCATTCATGAACTCCTAATGGCTAATAGAAAAAAGTAACAACAAAATGTTATGACATCTTTGCCATATTAAGGAAGCAATGTGACAGAAACGTTGTAGATCAAACCATTCAAGGTGGTTCCTAGAAAAGGAGGAAAAGATGCAACATTCCTTTTGGTAACATTTTTATTACCATGTATTCCTTATATAAAGTGATGAGTCTCATTATGGCTGTCATACTAAGGTATAACAAGTATTTGGGCATGTTCACCCTCCATTAGCCTTTTCCACCCCACTCCTGCTTCCTACTGCTCTATTGCTTCTTCCCCTATACTTCCCTTTCTACTTTCATGTCCTGGTCTATCTATCATCTATCTATCTATCTATCTATCTATCTATCTATCTATCTATCTATCTATCTATCTATCTATCTATCATCTACCTACCTATCTCTCAAGGGGATTTATTAGAATGACTTACAGGCTGTAGTTTAGCTAATCCAGCAATAGCTGGTTACAAATGAAATGAAACTACAGGAATCCAGTAGTTTCTCAGCTCACAAAGCTGAATGTCTCAGTTGGTCTTCAGTATGCACTGGAATTTCAAAGATGTAGGTGTAATACCAAAGAAGAAATGGGTATTCTCTCAAGGCAAGAGCAAGCAGGCAAATAACAAAGGCTCTTTTCTTCTGTGTCCTTCTATAGGCTTCCAGCAGAAGGTGTGGCCCAGATTAGAGATGGGTTTTCCCAGATCAAATGATCTGAGTTAAATATGCGTCTTTCCAGGGCTGGAGAGATGGTTCAGTGTTTAAATGCACTGGCAGCTCTTTAAGATAGACGCCAGTTTAATTCCCAGCACATACATGCAGCTCACAACTGTCTGTAACTTTAATTCCAGAGGATCTGACAACCTCACTCAGATACACATGCAGGCAACATATCAATGCATGTAAAAATAAATGAATCATTAAAAAAAATACTTGTCCTTTCTCAGTTCAAAAGATCGAGATTAAAGGTGGGTCTTTCTACTTCAAAGATCTAGGTCAGAAGTAGACCTTCCTACTTAAAATTAGGCAAAAATCCCTCACAAGTATGTTCTTAATTTTAGGGTTTTAGTTATTTTCCAATGTAGTCTGTTGACAACTAAAAATACTCATCAAACTACCGACCTCTTTCATCAAAGTGTCTATTATCTAGATTCTGCATATGAGAGAAAACATTATTAGTTATTGTTTGATTCAGTTGACAGTTCTAACAATGGTGCTTTTTGGAAGCAGTTTCTGAAGTTTCCTTTGTTTGATTTCAACTTTAAATCTTCTATCCAAACATGTAAGACAGTTACCAAACTAAAGCCTTCATTGGCTTGCTGTTGGCAAAGGAAAAAAAAATCATGTTTCAAAGAAACATCTCTGGAAAGTCTCCACAAAGCAAGTTGGGAACTCAGAAGCTCTCATCAAAGAAAACTCAGTGGGTTCCCTAGTAAGGGGAACAGGTACTGTCTCTGTCTCTGGCATGAACTCAGTGGCTGGCTCTTTGATCACCTCCCCCTGGTGGAGGAGCAGCCTCACCAGGCCACAGAGGAAGACAATGCAGATAGTCCTGATGAGACCTGATAGGGTAGAGTCGGATGGAAGGGGAGGAGGACCACTCCTATCAGTGGACGAGGGGAGGGGCATGGGAAGAGAAGAGGGAGGAATGGTGGGATTGGGAGGGGACTAGAGAGCGGGCTACAGCTGGAATACAAAATAAATAAATTGTAATTAATGAAAAATAAATTAATTAGAAAAGAAACCTGGATTTTCTGAGGCTCACAGCATTCTTGGCAAAGTGGAAGATTTTCATCCTAAACGTTTTAGCATTTATCACACCAAGACTAATTTTGTTTATAGGTGTACACTAACATTATCAACCATCAGAATTCTCTGACTAGTTTGGAGACAGGTGTCATAGGGAATGTGGCAGGGAAGAAAAGCAGATTCTCTTGTATTATTAATAATAATTCTTGGTGAAAAAATGTATGTATCATGTCTAACTCCTTTCCTTCACCCTAATTTCATGGTAAGTTTGGTGTTTGCCATGATCACAGCTGGATATTTCATTCCACGTAATAATGCACATAAGTCTTCTCAAGTAGAATCAAGAATGACAGGAACCTCTATAACAGGAAGTGTTCTGCCTATGTGCTTTTAAGGAATGAACTATAGATATGTATGTGTTTATACCTTTCTTTCCAAATACATACAATAATTCATATTCTGTACTTACATTTTCCAATGTTTCAAGCTGTGCTACATGTTATTTTATTGTAATTTTATTGTTTTGCTTATTGATAAAATATAGCTACAAACATATCTGGTAAGTACATTTTTAGTGATTAGAAACCCAAAAAGCATGCTTTAAATAGCTTGGAAAACTCTACTATCCTCTTTTTCTTCCTTTTTCAAAGCAGAAAGAACATTGCTTTTCTAGCATTTTGTACAGTATATGAACATTTCTGGCCAAAAGAAAATTACTGCAGAGGCATGAAAGCAGGCCACAGCTTCCCCACGACACAAAGTTCTGAGTGGTAATCACAAACAGTAATTTCAGTGGCTTCCCAGAGCACAAGGGCTTTTCAGCTGAAAAAGGATAGCAAGAAAGCTTCAGACACTCAGCTGATTCATCCAGCAAAGGACAGCTCTTCCCTGTGGGTGAATAAGATTAGAAGCTGCATTTTTTTGTTTTATTCCACAAGAAATTAACAAATAAAGTTCATAAAATGAATGACTACACCTCACTACATAAGCATTCAGTGAATCTATTAAACAGACATTCTGATTCATATCAAATATCAAGGTTTAGCAATGTATGGATACACTGTCCCAACCAACAGTCACTGAGCTTTACAAAGTTTTGGAGATCCTAACGTGGGGGTGTTCCCACAGTCTTTACAGTGGACAGGGAAAATGATTAGGGTGAGGGAAGAATGAAGTTCATCAGCTCAATTCTGGTAAACAGTGGTGGGCAAAGACTTCTTAGAGTCTGACATCAGCTCATAAACATTTGCCATATTTCACAGGGGTCTTTTATGAGACTGTTTCTCCAACCAAGGACCATGTATGGATATAACCTAGAACCCCTGCTTGAATGTAGCAAATGGTAGCTCAATGTCCAAGTGGGTACCCTAGTAAGAGGAACAGGGACTATTTCAGACATGAACTCAATGGCTGGCTCTTCGACATCCCCTCTGCCCCCCTGAGGGAGGAGCAGACTTGCTAGGCCACAGAAGAGGACATTGCAGCCAGTCCTGAAGAGACCTGATAAGCTAGAGTTAGATGGAAGGGGAGGAGGTCCTTCCCTATCAGTGGACTTGGAAAGGGGCAGAGAGGAGATGAGGGAGGGATGGGGGGATAGGGAGGGAATGCAGGAGGGGGTTATGGCTGGGATATAAAGTACATAACCTGTGATTAATATAAAATAAAAAGTTAATAAATTTTTTTGCCATATTTAATCATAACATAATGCTAGAAAAAGTTTTCAGCACAACAAAGCCCAAGGCTTGTTTACATTGAAGCTCTTTATAAAATATATATGGCTTTGTCCATACAAAGGGTTAGAAACAGTGCTCAAGAAGAGGGTCTAGGAAGAATGACCAAGGTAAATATATTGCCTGATTCCATTGATAAGGGCAGAACATGTTCATTTCCATTTGCTGCAAAATTTAAGTTGACCATGCTTTAACCTGTTTCTGGAATTTGACATGCTCCCCACCCTTTGGGGTTTGACAAACACCTTGAATGTACGGTGATAAGATAAGATGCAGGGAACAGAACAGGAGCCTACCACAGAGGGCCTCTAAAAGGCTCTTAGCAGTGTATCAAAGCAGAGGCTGAAGCTCATAGCCAAACTCTGGGCAGAGTGCAGGGAAACTTATGAAAGAAGGGGGAGATAGAAAGACCTGGAGGGGACAGGAGCTCTACAAGGGGAACAACAGAACCAAAAATTCTGGGCCCTGGGGGCCTTTGCAAAGACTGAGGACCATGCATGGAGATATCCTAGAACCTCTGCACAGATGTAGCCCATGGCAGCTCAGTGTTCAAGAGGGTCCCTAGTAATGGGAACAGGGACTGTCTCTTACATGAACTCAGGGGTGGGCTCTTTAATCACCTCCACCAGATGGGGGGAGCAGAGAAAGTCCATAGAGAATCACAATGAAGCCAGTCCTCATGAGACCTGATAGACTAGGATCAGATGGAAGTAGAAGAGGACCTACCCTATCAGTGGACTGGGGGAGGAGCATAGGAGAAGAAGAGGGAGGGAGGAAGGGTGGAATTGGAAGAGGATGGGGCAGGGGGCTACAGCTGGGATACAAAGTGAATAAACTGTAATTAATAAAAATTAAATTAAATTTTAAAAAGATGCTCTGCCAAATACTTTGAAATGCTCATCAAAATCCCTATATATCCAAAATTTCCCTGAAATCTCCCACTCCTTGGAAACATCTTTGTCTTGCGATTTTTTTGGACTACATAAACCCACCTTTTCCTGTGTTTAATGCTGTTTTTTTCCAACTCAGCATTAGGGAGATAGCCCTGTCTGGAAGAAAATAAAGCTTGCTTTATTTGACCAGAGTTTACTCTCATTTGGTTGGATTAATACCTGGCCCTAAGATAACATAGAAGCCACTTAGGCTACTGTAAATGTACAAATAACATCTCTCACAAAGATGAGTTTTATGGCCTAAAAGTAATGCTCAAGGTTTCGAGGGGAAAAGAGCTGGGATAAGGAAAATATAAATTTTGGGAGATAATGGCTGAGCCTGGCTCACTGGACAAGAAAGTATCACCGGCTTGTAAAACTACCCCCATTCCCAGCATTCCAGGAGGAACAACTAAGCACCTTATTCCACTGGAGAGAAAAGTGTCACTTCCCCGGCTTTTACCTGCTTATATATGCACACAAGGTCTTTTATGCTCTCTACGGTCTAATACTGGCATAGGGGTGAAAATGGCTGAATGTTTGTATCTCTTAAATATCCCATTCTTCCATGCGTGCATCCATCCATTCACTCAGCAAATTCATATTGGAAGTATTATTTTGGAGCATGGTCTGAATTAAATATTGAGAACGGTGTAAGGATTGCATTGCAGCTGCCATCATAGACCACAGGTGGCAGTCATGCCCACTGCCTGAATATTTTCTTCCTGTCTGCACTGTGCTCATCACTGGAGCTACAAACATAAGTGAAGTTTCCCACATCAGGACCTGATGTTCTAGAAGCAGAGGTAAACACATCTATGACCAGCTGTTGAGCAAAGCATAAGATACTATGTGAATGTGTAAGAAATATATCTACAGAAATGTTTCATCTACCAGTTGCCACAAAACATTCTAGACACCAAAGGCAAAACAGTTTTTAGTATGACTGAGTGTGTGGATGTGCACACAGGTGTATGTATACATGTCTGGAGACCAGAATGGACTGTGAATGGCTTCCTTAACTACTCCCCACTTTATTTACTTGAGCTCTTGCTGAACCCAGAACTCCCTGATTTGGTGAGACTGGTTAACCAAATTAACCCAGGGCTCCTGTCTCGGTCTCTGGAGTCCTAGGATTACTGGTGGGCTACTCTGCTTGCCTGGATTTTAAACAGATTCTGGGGATCTGCAATCCAAACATCAAGCATTTATCCACTGAGCCATCTCTCCATTCCCGGCTGGAAGATTTTTACCAACCCATTGCTGGTAGACCATATCAACCACTCCATTTGGAGAAAATAGTTTGTCACTGGGATCTCTTGAGTCTCTGTACTAACTAAACAGCTACAGAAAAATTTAAAAAAGGCAGACTAAGCAGTGGTACATTAGGAGGTGTTGTGCTGTTCAGTGTGACTTTGACTTACAAACAAGATCCTGTTTGACGTACAAACCATGATCCTGTTTTGAAGCCGCTCTGTGAACCTTAAGACTGGTTTTCTATGCAATCTCACCAGACACCAGAGGGACCTACCTCAACATTTTACTGCTCACCCTCTTCTTTTCCTCAATAGCAGTTCTTTTTGAAGGAAATCATGTGAATAATGTGGGGGCATAGACTGCCAATAATGTAAGCACACTATTATTTACCTCTTGACTGACTATTCAGTTCTTATCTCCAGTTTCACCTAAGCAATGCCTAAGACTGCTTCAGTTTCAGGAGACAGAATCCTTAACTACCACAACTAAGTTTCATGTTAAACTGCAGTTCAGACTTATTTAGATGGAGCAGACACCTGTTCTGTTCAGCCATCCCTGAGTGCCAAGAGCTCAAGCTCTCTGTCTCGCTCAAGGTTTTCTTCTCACGGTTCTTTGTCAACCATGGACTGGGTCTCCACACTTTACTTGTGTGTAATTCCTAAAGCTATCTCAGGTCATCATAAATTAGCATTTTCAAGATCTGGTTAGAACAAATGCTGATAAAGCAGCTTTTGTGTTTTGAGATGGAAAGGGGCCCGTGTCATATTCAGTGGGATGGAGAACTGTTCTCTACAGTTTTCAGCCTTGTTAAATGAAGGGGAAAAGTAAAATGGTCTTAGCAACTGAGAGCCTTAATTTAGACAAGTAGATTGGTTAGTGTGCCTGATTGCATTTTAGTCTCAGGTAAATGCACTGAAACTCACTATGAAAAAAAAGGGGGTCTGTTTTTAAGAAGCTATTTTAATAAGCAGTGCATATTATCTGCAACATTTATTCTGTTTAATAAAGAAACATTCTAATACACCCTACACTCGATTACAAAGGCTGGAGGATGAAGAGATGAAGAGATGGGTGAGGGTAATTGGTCAACAGCTTCTAAAGTTCCTGACTGCATCTTTAAACCATGGCTTCCATTTCTTCATGACCCCTGAGGTACTCCGGCATCTTGTTTCAAACCTCACCAAATACAGAGCAGGGAGTATTGCCAAGAACATCTCAGTGCCACAGTTCTCTGGTTTGTTTTCCTGCCTACCTTGTCTGTGAATGAAGTTTCCATGTAAGGAATGCCTTCCGCCTGCACATTTTGATTATGAAACGCTACCATGGGCACTTTCCCAGCTACTGTCTAGCCCTGTCACTGAACGCTGAGGAGACTTCTTCCTGGACTTGGTTCTTTTCTGGCTGACAGTTGCTTGTGATGGCTGGATAGACTCTTCTATTTCTGAGATACTCCAGCCCTAGGGCTTTGTTAACACTGTCATTCAAAGTACGCAAAAACTGAGTCACAGTTGATTTCTTAAAAATTTTAAAATTCACATAATTTACCCTAAGCCATTTAAAAATAAGTACTTTAGTGACCTTTAATATATTTACAAAAGTGTGCAACCACCACCTCGAAGTTTCAGACATTTTGTCACTGCAAACAAACCTGCAAGCAATTGCCCTCCAGCCTTCTTTTGTGGCAATCATCAATTTAGCTTCTGTGTCTGGACTTGGCTTGATTTTGAATTTCAAGGGAGTGGAAATATAAAATGGTGATCAGCTATGCCTGCCCCCCCCCCTTTTAACTTAACGTAGTTCTCATTCATATTACAGCAGCAAGAGGAAAACCTTTTCCTCTAGCAATTCAAGTCACTGAAAGTGGCTTATAAATTTAGGAGCGTGCTGCCTAATTTTATGTCAACTTGACCCAAGCTAGAGTCACTGGAGAGGAGGGAGGCTCAATTTAAAAAATTGTCGCCCTAAGATTCAGCTGTAGGCAAGCAAGCCTGTGGGGCATTTTCTTAACAGGTGATTTATGGGGGAGGGCCCAGCCCATTGTGGGTGGTGCCATGCCTGGGCTGGTGGTCCTGGGTTTTATTAGAAAGCAGACTGAGGGGAGATCCAAGATGGCAGCAACCAGCATACACCATATCTGAGGGGCAAAGGATCAGAAAGCAGGCTGAGCAAGCTGTGGGAAGCAAGTCAGTAAGCAGCACCCCTCCATGGCCTCTCCATCAGCTACCACCTCCAGGTTCCTGCCCTGCTTGAGCTCCTGTCCTGACTTCTGTTGATGTGGAACTGTGATGTGGAAGCACATGCAGAATAAAGCTTTTCCTCCCAACTTGCTTTGGTCATGGTATTTCATCACAGCAATAGGAACCCTAACTAAGGGAAGGGGAAACTATATCTCCTAGCATTATTATCCAGAATAAAATCCTTGCTTAAATTGTGTCCTGAAAAAGAAAAGAAACACATTTACCTATTTGTATGTGTGAACGTACAAAAGAGTATCCCTCTGAATAGTTAAAGTTTGTACACTATCTTTAATGGGATAAGAAGATAGGAAAGGGTTTCTATGTATAGATCAAACAGTTTCTTTAGGGAAAACATATAAAGTTTTGTGGGTTTTTTTTTTGGTGACAAATGTATTATAAAATATGTGATAATGTTTGTTCAAGTCATCTTCATTTTTCTCTTGAATATAAAACTTCTCCAGAGAAGAGAGTTTATGGTAGTGTTAGTCATATTTCCTCTGTTCTACTTTGTTTTTCAATTGTTGTGAAAAAACACCATGACCAAGAGAAACTTAAGGAGGAGAGGTTTATGGCTTCCATGTCCTGATCGTAGTTCATTACCAAGAGAATCTTAGTCAGGAACTGAAGGTAGGAGCCTGGAGGCAAGAGCGAAATCAGAGACACAGAGAAGTGCCACTTACTGGCTTACCTGGCTTCTTCACTTTCCTTCCTTCCTTCTTCCCTCTCTCTCTTTCCTTCTCCTTCCTTCCTTCCTTCCTTCCTTCCTTCCTTCCTTCCTTCCTTCTTTCCTTCCTTCCTTTCTTCCTTTCTTTCTTGTTTTGATTGCGACATGGTCTTCCAACATAGCCATGACTGGCCTCAAACTTGCTCTGTACACCAGGCTGGTTTCAAATTCTTTCAGCATCTGTTGAGGCTTAATTGTCTCCAGTTTAAACTAATCTTCTTGATACCAACTCAGAGAACCCAAGGGGCCTGTGCTCAAACTACATTACTTTATGTTATATTTCTGAGGCAAATTAAAGAGAGAGAGAAAGAGACCAGTCTGAACTTAGCACATGGGACTGTTTATTTCAAAACAGTGAGGGTCAACACTCTCCCACTGGGAATGTTGAGAAAGGGGAAAGAGCTTTTATAGGATATTTGGGAATGAGAAACTAAATGGAGCTGAAGGGCGCTATATTCAAACTTGCTATTTCTCCCTCCATAAATTGCTTGTCCAGCTAAGACTATTTTATCTTTAGAAACTGCCTTGTCCCAGCTATCAGGATGCAGGAGACAGCGGGTGACTGAGTTAGGCAATGACAGTTTGGGGGAAGGAGCTGAAGTCTCAACAGAGGACCTTAGTTAGAGTCTATCAGAATTAATTTATTCTGAAATAAAGGTTTATTCCAGCATCTTTCTAGACTGAGAGGTATTCCATTTTACTATGGTACACTCACCCACTCATCAGTTCATGGTTATTTACTACAATTGGAATGTGTCTTCCAAGTTTCATGTGTTGAAAACAATCCTTAAAATCAGATGCTAATGGAAGTTATTAGGTGAGACATTTGTGAGGAGACTGGGTCATGCCAGCTCAATCCATGTGGATGGATTACCCATTAATTGACTAAGTGATTAATAAATGGATGACTGAGGGAATATATTGGAAATGTGCTTTCCTCGGCATTCTGTCTCAGTGTCACTGAGGAACACCATATACATACGTTGATTCAGTAAGAAATCCACTACTAGATGACAGCACCAGCTTCTTGAATTTACCAGTCTTCAGATCTAATGGCGAATGATCATCTATTTGAAACAATTTACTTGTCCTTATTTTTTTATCATTTTGTTTTGTTTTAGCAATAGAAATGAAAGAAAACTTTTGCCTATTTTATATATTTGGCTATTATGAATAATGTAGTAGTTCTTATGTGAAGGTCATTCTATTTCTTTTATGTGAAAATGAATGAGTGAATCAGGTGATGATTCTGTATTTAGCCATTTGAAAATTTCTGGACCATTTTCCCAAAGAGGTTGTCTATGTTATTTCACACGCTAACCAAAACTGCTTATTGCCTCTCTGTCTAGTTGATGTGGAATGCCATCACATCGTGTTTGATCTGCTTTCCCCTAATGACCAGTGGTACTGAAGTATCTATTCATATATCTTTTAGCCATTGCTCCATGTTATTTGGAGAAACGCCTGATAAGTCCTTTGTATTTATTAGGTTCACATTTGTGGTTATTAGTTCCTTTCTTTCTAACATATTGAAGATCCCGAATCTATTCAAATGTATGATTTGCCTTCTATTCCATTCTGTACACTGTCTTTTACCTTCCTTGGTACTATCTCCTAATGCAAATCAGTTTTCAGTTTCATGATGTTTCATTTATCTTTTAGTTTATTGTTATGCTTTCACTGCTAAAATTTTAAATTTTAAATTGGAAGTAAAGGTAAGGAAACAAAAAGGCATCACGTTAGCTCAGCATTATTTGGATGCCTTAAAAACATGCAGAGAACTAGGCCATTGAGCCCTCTGTAAGGTTTTTTCTACTGTATTTACTATACTGAACAAACAAGAGAAGCCCTTTTGTTGTTGCTTTTAAAGGGTAAGATTTTCTGAGAACTTGCCACTCATCTTAAGTAGCATTATTTACTTCAAGATGCAAACATTTTTCCCCCTAAGGGGTGAAGTATGGATTGTTATGCTTATTATCAACAGAATATTTTCTAGAATTGTACATTTAATATATTTTCTCAGAAACTATGATGGTTTCCCATAGCAAGTAGAAAAATCTTAACTACGTCTTCTAATATTTTAGAAGAGACTCTTCTAAAATATTTCAGTACAGGGCAGGGGTACAACTTCAAGTGTCAGGTGTGTGAAATATTTGACATGGGTCAACCATTTAATTCTCTCCAAGGTAAAGTTTTTGTGTTCATTGGCCTAAGGGATAGCCAGAGAGAAGTTTTTTTTCTTCTTCATTTCTCAATGTATTCATAAGGGTGTTTATGGAAGAGATTTGTACTAAACTCGATAAACTGTCATTAATGTTGGTGAACTTTATGCTGTTGTTTGGGAGCCAGAATAAAACAAAAAGGAGAGGAAGGGTATCAGGGGAGTAAACCAGTCAGCAGTACTACCAAACCGTGATGCAAAGAGATGCAATGGCCAGCATGGCAAAAATATCCCCAAAGGTGTAAGAGTAGCATGCCTCTCTTGGGAATAACCAGTAACTGTTTAATTGAACTTTAGAACCACTCAGTAGGTGAAGATTGCCTGTAAACCTAGCCAGTTACTCATGGCTGCCTAGACTATGCAATCTAGAAGAGAACATACTATTGTAACCACCAAAACCATTATACTTTCTAACTGCACTCTCAACAATTATCCTTATGCCCACAAATAAGGGCAGCCATAAAAAATGGTTTTGATTTTGCAGTAGAGAGAGGCCATTACAGAAAGCCATGATTAGTCAAAACGCAGAGAACAGCATCAGCATCACAAACCCTATACCTAAGGCTGATGGAACATTGTAGAAGAGGAAGCAGAACAATTGTAAGAGCCAGAGGTCCAGGGTGTGTGATGCAAGATTTTGTTTTCTATATACGACAGAGAAGCTAAGCCCACGAAAGCTCAATGATATGACTGATTAGACAACACCTGAACAATGATAAACACTAGTTGCTGTGCCTATGTATATGGGGGAAATCTCGTAAGGCCTCATGCATAGATGAAGAGCTATAAGCAATTAAAGATTACTTCTCCAGTGATGACATCCAAATAGATTATTCAAAACTTTGTGGTCAGACCTATATACACACACACATTTAAAACCAACACTAAATACACTCAGGAGGTTATAGGTAATAATTAAAGAAAAAGAGACCATTAATTTGAAAGGAAGTTGTGGGGGTACAGGAGGAGTTGGAAGGAGGAAAGGAAACGAGGAAATGATGTAAATACAATACACATATATGAAATTAAAAATTGCAAAGTGCAAATATATGAGAAAAGAGAGTCTCAGTGCTGGGAAAACTAGGTTTCACATGTAGAAGAATGAAATTACATTGATATATCTTAGGCTAAACAAAGTCAGTTAAAAAATGTACCAAAGGTCTTAAGATTCTTAACTATAAACTGCGGGATGAAGGCAGAAGGCAAACACTTTGGAACTGGCGTAGATGAAAGATTTCTGAAACAGACTCTGATACTTCATAAGCCCAAGAACTAACAAATGGACTTCCATGAAATGAAACAGCTTCTGCAGAACAAAGCAAATAGTCACTAGGGTGAACACAGAGTGGACAAAATCTCTGCCAATTAGATACCAGATGGACATAAAGAACTCGAAAAACTAAACATCAAAAGGCCAAATTATCTAGTTAATAAGTACGCTAATAAACTTCATAGACATTTTCAAAGGGAAAAATACAAGTGACCCAGTAAATACTTAAATAAAAGTGCTCAGATATTTTTTAACTAGCAGAGAAATGCAAATTAAAGTTACTTTAAAAACTCCATTTCTATCCAGAATGGCTGTCATAAAAAATAAATAAATAAAATAAATAAATAGTGCGAAATTCTTAATTGCTCCTGGCAGGCTATAAACTTGTAAAACAACCATGGAAAGCAGTACGTATACTTTGAAGAAATAAAAAAAAAAAAAGGAAAATACCGTATGACCAAGATAAAATATTTTCTGGTGTATACTTGAAAATCACTGTTAACACACCAAAAAGACACACACACACACATTATTCATCCATACAGAAAAATTAAATCATGAAAAAGAAAAAAGGGTTGGAGAGGTGACTCATTAGTTAAAGCCTTGCAGAGGACCCAAATTCAGTACCTAGGAATGGACCTGGTGACTCATAACCACCTGTAACTCTAGCTCCAGAGGATCCAGCATTCCCTGGCTTCAATGCGGTGCACACATGGGCACAAACACAAGTGCAATTTCAGGGTGAAATACAAATTTTAAAAATAATTAAAAAGTTAAAGCAGAGCTGGATAAATGACTCAGTGATCTATCCAGATCACCAGCTACTTCTTCAGAGGACCCAGGTTCCATTCCCAGCAGCACTCCTGTGACTCTAGTTCTATAGAATCCAATGCCCTCTTCTGGCCTCTGCAAGCACTATGTATGTGACACACACGCACACACACACACACAGGCAAAACATCCATATTAAAAAAGTAAAATAAAATAATTTAAAAAGTGAAATCTTGATGTTTGAAGGAAAATGGAAGGAACTGGAAATAATGGTGTTAAATAGTTCCAAAGCAGAAAGACAAACATTTCATGATTTCGTCATATTCAGAAAATAGACCTAAGATTCCATTTCACTAGGCTGGGAAGACTAGTTCTTGTTCAATTGGCAACATGCTTGCAACGCAGGCATGAGCAACAGGGTTTAGAACCTAGCACGCATGTAAGAGCCGACTGTGGTGGTGTGTGCCTGTAACCTTAACATTGACAGAGGAAGCAGGAACAGGTGAGTCACCAAGAGTTTACTGTTCTCCAGTCTAAGTGTTCAGTGAGCTCCAGTTCAATGAGAGCCCCTGTTTAAAAAAACAGGGTGAAGAACAACAGTGGGAGATGCTAACATTAATCTATATGTACATGTACATGTGTGTGTGCACCTGAATGTTCAAGAGCACAAGTATACATATATAGCGCACACATACAAAAGTGTGTGTGTGTGTGTGTATGTATACATGCACACATGCGCTTACATCACAAAACTAGAAAGGACATCATGAGAGAGCAAAGGCATCCTAATGGTGGGGGAACAGTGGGCAAAGGAACATTTGTGATGTGCAACAACAGTTGGTTGTTACAGCCACAGGGGAGCCAGGGAGTACAGGAGAGGGCAGTGGAGGAAAACCAGCAAATTAGAACTAAGTGCAAGGAGTTGTATGTGTAAAACTGAGGTTGTCACAGAAGCCTTCAATGTCATTCTCAACTGTGAGTCTGCAGTTATTGACAATACTGCAAAAGAAGCTTCCTTGACATTTCCAGGCAGTGGCAGCATAGACCATGGGCTTTCTCATGGTTTCTGGTGACAGCATGGACTCCAGCGGCAGAACAGACCAAGTACACCAGGGCTCTCATTGGTAACACGAGCCAGGGACATCAATATGGCTCCAGGCAGCAGCACAGACTGCAGACATCCCCATAGCCTTTGATGGTAACATAGGCCATGACATTCACAGGGCCCCTGGCCACAGTATGACCACAGGCAAAAATGTGGCCCTCGGCACAGCATGAACCATAGACCACATGACCTCAGGCACAGGACACACACCTGTCCTCCAGCGATAGACTGGGTCACAGACACAGACATGGCTCAAGGGACAATACAGACCACAGGCAGCCACTAACATGACCTGGAGTGTCAAAGACCATGGACACAAGCATGTTCCCCCGCTATAACATAGATCGCAGATATCAACATGACCTCTGGGGTCAGCATGGACCCGAGAGATCTTTTGAGGATTCTCAATCCAGAAAATGAACTGTCCTCCATCTTAAACATTCTGTCATTGCTCACGGCCAGAGCAACTGTGCGTCTAGGTAGTATGTTGAGGGGCAGAGCCTGCGAGAGCTCCAGGCTGTTCCACAGCATGTTGCCCGCCTCGGCAACTCCATGTGCCCCATCCCCAGTTCTCACACACCTGTCACTGGCATTGTATCTCTAGTTCCTCCGTGTGCCATGCTGTTCCTCCATCTTTCCCATTTCTTCATCTCATATTTGTTTGTCAAACTGCAGTGTGTCACATAGCATTTTTTTTTAATTTAAATTTTGCCCAAACAGCTTTATATGCAAATACTCACTGCAAGGAGTCATCAGTCTGGTTAAAGGTTTCTGAAGTACTATAAATGGTGGGCCTTCTCAGATATCCTGCTGTGGCCAGAGTCAGGGTGGTCTTACGGAGGAAGTAGGTCGAGGCAGGATCTACACAAGCTCTAGGCTTCTGCACACTGCTCTGCCCTCAGTGCCTGCTCACCCCGCACTACTGTTGTGTTTGAAGCCTATGAGCAGTACTACAACCCCGTGCTCCTCCATGGCAGCCACAGGGCTGAAGACAAGGGAAGAAAGGTGCATCAGCTTGGTGGTGGCCCTATTCATTTTTGCACCCAGCCTTACAAGACTACTGCAGATCATCAGTTGTGGCCTGGTGCCAGATACCTGGACCAGGGGTGTAGGAGAGATCGTGTCTGCCTCTGCCTCTAGCCCAGCACAGGAGCCATGCACCCTATCTTTGCACTGTCCTGTAATAATCTTTCCTCACCATCCCTACCCCAAGGGGGTGAAAGGGGAAAAACAGTCTATACAGAAGCCGTTGAAGAGAACTCTTAAAAATTGTGATAGGGATTGTGAAGTGTAGCTTTTCAAAGCTGATGGCTTCCAGTGGTGCCGGGTTGGGTTGGTGAAGGACTGAGTTTTTATGGGGATGGCCACTGGGTGTTTGACCATGCTTCAGTGAATATATGGCCAACACAAATTGGACTTGGCAATTTAAAACTTTTTTCTTCTTTTTTCTCTTTTTTTTGGGGTGTGTGTGTGTGTGTCATAAGGGTTGGAAGGGTGGACCTGGGAAGATTGGGAAGTGAATGTGATAGGGTACATTATGTGAAAGTCCCAAAAATAATATGAAATTATGTTGGAAAATGTCATAATGAAACCCATTACTTCTTATGCTATGTTAAAGTTAGCACCAGGGCTGGCGAGACAGCTCTACAGGTGAAAGTACTTACTGTAGAGCCTGATAACCTTAGTTCAATTCCTGGGATGGATATGAAAAGGAGAGAACTCCAGGACTGGGCACATCCTCTCCTCCAGAGGCCAGACAAGGCAGCCCAGGGACCCACAGGGAGGCATCAGAGTCAGAGAGGGACCCTGCTGCAATCATTGGGGCATCCACATGAAGACCAAGCTGCGAGTCCGGTACATATGTGTAGGGGGGACTGAGACCACTCCATGGTTGCTCTTTGATTGGTGGTTCAGTCTCTGCGAGCCTTCCTGGGCCCAGGTTAGTTGACTTCGAAGGTCTTCTTGTGGTGTCCTTGGCCTTCTGACTCCCTCAATTTTCCTCCAGCTCTTTCATAGGACTCCTTGAACTCTGCCTAATGTTTGACTGTGGGTCTCTGCATCTGTTTCCATCAGCTACTGGGTGAAGCCTCTCAGAGGAGTTATGCTAGGCTCCTGTCTACAAGCACAGCACAGTGACATTAACAGTGTCAGGATTGGTTCTCTCCCATGGGATGGGTCTCAAGGAGGGGCAGTCTTTGGTTGGGCATTCCCTCAGTCTTTGCTCTATCTTTGTCCCTGCACATCTTGTAGGCAGAACAAATTTTGGGTTGAAGGTTTTCTGGGTGGGTTGGTGTCCTTATCATTCCAATGAAGTCCTGCCTGGCTGCAGGGGGTGGCCACTTCAGGCTCCATATTTCCTGTTGCTGGAAGTCTGAGCTATAGTGACCCCCATAGACTTTCTGGGGCCTACCCTATTCCATTTTCTGGCAAGTCTAAGTGATGCTCCCAAGTTCTGATTTCCATTCTCTCATCAGGCCCTCTCTCTCCTGCTCTCCCTATTCCTAAACTCCACCTCTGTCCCCTCTCCCTCCCCTGTCCTACCCAGTTCCCCTTTTCCATCCACCTCCAATGCCCATTTTTTTCCCCTTCTGAGTGAGATTTAAGCATCTTCCCTTGGGCCATCCTTGTGACTTAGCTTCTTTGGGTCTGTGGATTGTAGCAGGGTTATCCTGTACTTTATGGCTAACATCCACTTATAAGTGAGCCCATACCATGCATGTCATTTTGGGTTTGGGTTGCCTCACTCAGGATGATATTTTCTAGTTCTATCTATCTTCTTGCAAATTTCAAGATGTCCTTGATTTTAATACTATGTAATATTCCGTTGTGTAAATGTATCATATTTTCTTTATGCAGTGTTTCTTTGAGGCACATCTAGGTTGTTTCCAAACTGTCTTGCCCATTCTACTTTCTTCTCTCTGAAACATATATGTAAATTTTGCATTAATACAGGAATGTTTCTAAATAATAACCTGTCATTTATCTATCTATGTCTCTCTCTATCTAACATCTATCAATTTATCATACATTTGCCCACTTATCATCAACCTACCTACCCACCTGCCATTTTTCCTTTTTTTTTTTTGTATTACTCAGTTTTATCATCACTGTAACCTGACCCTTGACACAATCAATATGTAAAGAGAAACCACTTACTACTTCGTCTCCCGTTTCAGTCTAGTATCCTTGACTCTTGTGATGCTGGTAGGCAGAACAGGAAAGCTGCTAGATCATGTCATGGAGGCTACTCATCTCACAGTGGCCAGGAAGCAGAGAGGGAGAATACCTTCACTCTATGGCTTTCTCGACCGCCTTGATTGATTTCTGTCTCCCACCTTATAGGATGGCACCACCCACATTGTTGATGGGCACCCCACCAGTTAATTCTCTCTAGAAGCAGACTCCCACATGCATTATTTATGAAGAAAAATGGTTTTGTTTATCTCAGTTTTAGTAGTTAGTAGTCACTGGTCTGGTAGTTTTATCTGCCCAGAATTCACTAAGAGTATATACTGATGCACCACAGCATATCATAGGAACAGAAAGGTAAGAGCTCTTTGTGGAACACAATGGCCATATGAGTGACCTTGCAGTGCAGCTACCAACTCATGAGAACAATTTTAAGTCCTTCCAATGGCTGACTAGCCAACTTCCTAGTTATCACTCATAGGTCCCACCTCTTACTTTTGAGTGTGTGATCATGTGCTCACACATGCAGGGGCACACATGTAATTTGGAGTTGTCTAGTCTGACTCTGAACTCACAATCCTTCTGCTTTTGCTGCCCCAGGGCTGAAAGTACAGGCATTGTGCCACCATGCCCATCTAGGCCTTTATCCCTTAAAGATTCCAGTACCTCTCAATATTACCCCACTAAAGGTCAAGCTTATAGCATATGAACCCACAGAAAACACCCTCAAGCAATACACAAGCTATAGAAAATGCGTCCAATAAACAGTATTACTTAAAGTCTTTGACTTTTTTCTATGAGATAATGTTTTAAGTTTCACAATAATATAATGACAACATAAATAAATACAAATATCCCTGGTAGAACTTTCCGTGCTCACCTCCTGCCACGTTGCCACACGCCCTCTGCTGGACTTTGTGGGAACAGCACTAAGCAACAGACAGCAAAGCACAGAGCAGACTGACAGAACCTGTGGGCTCCATTTGTTTCTTAGCTGTGCTCCCAAGTTGAGCATCAGTGTAGTCTGAATTCTCCACTTCTTCATTTTTTAAACTTATTTATATTAATCACAGGTTATACACTTTGTATCCCAGCCATAGCCCCCTCCCTCATTCCCTCCCACTCTCCCAATCCCTCCCTCATCTTCTCCCTGACCCCCTCCAAGTCCACTGATAGGGGAGGACCTCCCCCCTTCCATCTGATCCTAGCATATCATGTTTCTTCAGGGCTGACTGCAATGTCTTCTTCTGGGATCTAGCTAGGCTGTTCCTCCCTCGGGGGGGGGGGTGGTCTACAAGCCAGCCATTGAGTTCATGACAGAAATAGTCCCTGTTCCCCTTACTAGGGTACCCACTTGGATACTGAGCTACCATGGACCACATCTGAGCAGGGGTTCTAGTTTATATCCATACATGGTCCTTGGTTGGAGAAACAGTTTCATTGAAGATCCCTGTGCCCTGATCTATTTGGTCTTTGTGGAGCTCTTGTCCTCGCCAAGTCTTACTAACTCCTTTTTTTCATATGATTCTCTGCACTCTGCCAAAGGCTTGGTTGTGAGTCTTATTATCTACTTTGATACATTGCTAGTTAGAGTCTCTCAGAGGCCCTCTGTGGTAGGCTCCTGTCCTGTTGCTTGTTTTCTCCTACATTCAATGTCCATCCCGTTTGTCCATCTAACCAATGATTGATCATCCCACCCTCGGTCCTCCTTCTTGCTTAACTTCCCTAGATGTATAGATTTCAGCATGACCTTCCTATCCTATAGGTCTATATAAGTGAGTATATAACAAGTGTTTCTTTCTGCTTTTGGGATACCTTACTCAGGACAATCATTTTCAGGTCCCACCATTTGCCTGCAAATTTCATGATTTCCTCGTTTTTAATTGC
>CM053750.1:43499890-43526724 GCA_028658305.1 Pachyuromys duprasi
TTGTTTTGTAGGTTTAGTGTTTTGACTATGATGTGACAAGAGGTATTTCTTTTCTGATCAAAGTCTATTTGGTGTTCTGTAGGCTTCTTGTATGTTTATGGACATTTCTTTTTTTAAGTTGGGAAAATTTTCTTCTATGATTTTCTTAAAAATATTTTCCAGTCCTTGGAGCCTGGAGTCTTCTTTTTCATCTATTCCTATGATTCTTAGGTTTCATCTTTTCATGTCGTCCTTGATTTCTTGGATGTTTTGTGTTTGGGACTTTTCCAATTTTAATTTTTCCTTGAGTGAGGAATCAATTTCAGCAAGTGTATCTTCAGCTCCCGAGATTCTCTCTTCCATCTCTTGTATTCTATTTGTGATGCTTACCTTTGTGGTTCCTGTTCTTTTCTCTAAGTTCTCCAGTTCCATGTTTTTCTCTGTTTGTGTTTTCTTTATAGATTCTAATTCTGTTTTCATGCTTTTTACCATTTCCTTTATCTGATTGAATGTGGCTCCTATTTTTTTGTTTGTTTCCTCTCTATATGTCTTTAATTGTTCCTCTACATGGGCAGTTATAGTCTTCTGTATTTCTTTGAGGGCCTTGTTCCTTTCCTCTTTTTGTTACTCTTTTTGTTCCTCTAGTAACTGCATAAGCATAGCTTTAACATAATTTTCCTGTTTCTCCGCTGAATTAAAGTCTCCATTGCTTTTGGGTGTTTCTGGTGGTGTCATGGTGTCCTTATTTTTGTTGGGTGAGTTCTTACATCGACCTTTGGCCATTTGTTTATATATAATCAAGGAGCTGTTTGTTCCTTGAAGGTGAACTTGAGACTCGAACTGTCGGTCTCTGGTGTCTGGAGTATTCTTCAAGAAGATCAGAGAGTTCCAGTGGTTTGGGAGTGTATATTGTTGCCTCAGTTGTCCCTGTGGGAGGAAAGGTTTCTGGTGCAATATAGTTGTTGGGGAGGGGGAGTAAGTGCGTAAGTGTGTGTGTGTGTTTGAGCGTGCGTGTGCGTGTGTACTCAGAAGGTGTCTTTCAGGGGAGAGCTAGGGAGTGTATATGCTTGGGCTACTGGGTTTGGGAGCCAGGGCAGGAGGGCTTGAGGGTGCTAGTGTGTTTAGCAAGCGCAGACTGCGGGCACCAAGAGCCTGTGCAGGTTTCCTGAATTCCCACTGTCCTTCAATCTGTGGCGGGTTTCACGGGCTGGACTCTGAGGTCAGTTGGTGCTGCAGGCCATACACGTATTCTGTTGTGGGCTCTGTGTGCCCAGCTCTGTGCTCTGTGCTAGAAGCTGTGAGCACTGCAGGCTTGCCGCCTCTCTAATCTGGAGGGTTGGTACCTCACTCTGTGCCAGAGGCTGAGTGTCCTGGTTTGAGATGGCGGCTGGAGACACTGCTCTGGTCTGGAGTCTCCGTGTTCTGACCTGGGCTTGCTGCTAAGGGCTCCCCTCTGGTCTGGGGACTTGGCACCTCCCTCTGAGCTAGGGGCTGTGCACCCCATACTTGCATGGTATCTGGGGACACCTCAGTCTGGACCAGATACTATATGTCCTGTTCCGGAATGGTGGCTGGCGGCACTGTGGGAGGCGCATGTTCAGATCAAGGCTAGCTGATGTGCACCCACCATTTCTCCCAGGTCTGGAATGGTATCCGAGGTGCTTTAGTCTGAACCAGAAACTATGTGTCCTGGTCTGCGATGGCAACTGGCAGGGCCAGGAGAGTTTTCATGTTCAGATAAGAGCTAGCAGATGTGCGCCCGCTGATGCACCTCGGTCTGGAATGGTATCTGGGGTGCCTCCGTCTGTTCTGGAACTATGTGTTCTGGTCCGAGTTGGCGGCTCTCGGGGTGGCAGGAGGCTGCACGGTCAAATCAGGGCTAGCAGATGTGCGCCCGCCGATGCACCCCGGTCTGGAATGGTGTCTGGGGTGCCTCAGCCTGGCCGGGAGACTGTGTGTCCCAGTCGGTGTGGCTGGTGGCACTGAGGGAAGCTGAGCTTTCAGATGCACCTGGTCACCTGGAGTGTTTCCAGGGAATAGCTGGGTGTCCCTAGGACTTTTCCACTTGATTTCCTCACTGTAGGAATTCTGCTCACCTGGCAATCACAAACGATAGTGTTTTACATCCCATATTCCAGCCTCCTGGTCGCTGTGCTGACACTGCTGTCCTACTCCTCAGACACAGTGTCCCCCCGGGGCTGCCATCTCTGCAAGGCACTCCTCCACTTCTTTCCTGTCTTATAGGGACCAGGGGACTCCCGATTTTTAAATCTACCCTTGATGATTCTTGAATGAATCCAAACCTGAGTTTCTATCCTCTTTTAGGCTATAGAAGCTGGTTCTCTCTATTTCCTACTCAAAAGGAAGTAGAGTGGTGTTCCCCAAACATGTAACTCTAGCAGAGAACCAAAATATTCTTTGTTTAAATTTCATTTTTATTATTTTTGATTGTGTTTCTCCTTCTCTCTCTCTCTCTCTCTCTCTCTCTCTCTCTCTCTCTCTCTCTCTCTCTGTGTGTGTGTGTGTGTGTGTGTGTGCCAGAGGTTAGGTGCCAGATACCCTGGAGATGGAGTTACCGGTAGTTGTGTGCTGCTTCATGTGGGTGCTGGAGATTGAACTCAGCTTCTCTGGAAGAACAGTATGTGTTCTAAATCACTGAGACATATCTCCAGCCCCAACGACCAAAATATTCTAATTCTTAGGAGCAGCTACACTAAAGGGATGTCTTAGAATGTCTCTCTCACTGATGACATTGATTCCGTGAGGAAGATCCCTCTCAAGTTTGAGCCACTCAGGCCAAATGTAACTTTTGGGTGTGAGATGCATGTGAGCTAGAAATATTACTATCGCCTTACATCCTATTATATATGATCTCATGAGGCTTGCCTTCCTTCTCCCTTTCTTTCTTTCCGCTTTTTCCTCCTTCCAGTCTCATTTTTCTTTTCCTCCTTCTCTCTTCTTCTTCATCCAGTGGTTCATTTCCACCACAATGCAGGCAGCACGAAAAGTCACAAGCTCACAAAGTGTCACTGTACTCTTGTGGGTTCTAAGACTTTCTGTGTTGGCAGGAGCATAGCATGGACACTTCCTGACCGTAAGTCCTTAGAACGAGTTTTACCCAGCTGCAAGGCTTGGTCTTCAATCACAAGAGTCCATCAACGTATTCTGAGAGTAAAGGCTTTAGGTATAAAGTTGTCTGGTCCAACTTGATTATGACATACATTTTGGATTTAAGAACCTATATATAAGATGTTTGAGAGTGAGATTTGATTTTATAACAATATTGAGCAAGCTTAGGTTAGTCACAGTTCCTGAATTTCTGTCTTTATGCAGAGCAGAAATAGAATATAAATAGTTCAACTTCTAGACCTAGGAAGTTAGTACTTAATTAGGCTAACAGAGTCTAACCAATGCTTGACTGCCAACATTGGGAAAAGGTTTGAATCTCCTGCTTGGTGAATAATTAGTTTCCCATGGCTTGTTATAAAGAAGTTAAGCTAAAGGTCACCTTGAAAGACAAATATTTCATAGCTTGTCAAATCTTGGATTTAGTTGGCATAGAAATATATCATTAAAATGCCAAAGAACAAGTAAGTTTCTATTTTAGCTTATTTTTTACATGGATTTAAGATTGATATTGTCTGAAACTAGTACTGTAAGATCTTAGGGTTATTTAAGTATGAAAAATGATGGTCAGCATTTTTTCTTATATGCACACAAGCACACCTAATTATGTTACAAATTTACCTTAAGAAATAAGGAGGGAATGCTTAGAAAAAATACTGTGATGGAAGTCACAGAATGAGTGAGAAAGGAGTATAGAGTCTCTGCTACTGAGGATCCCTCCTAGGAACTTTTCAAAGTCCGGCCATTGAGGAGAAGAGAACAGCAAGAGTTATAAAGCTGTAACAACACCAAGGGCCTCTCCTGGCTGCAGTTAGCTTTTGCTGCTGAGAACCTTGTATAACCTGACAGGCTGGAGAGGGGTAGATAGATATTGTTCTCATCCCAAACAAAAGAAAAAAATCATTTACTTAATTGCAAGCTTTAAATTTGCTTACCTGGTTTTGTTCAGGTACTTTTATGCCAGCCAATGAGAAAACAAAGAATCTACCTTTCCTGTTAGAGGATACTATTTGCTTTAATTAAATAAAAATTCATTTAGCACATTTTATGTGCCTTGTAGTACATCAGGTGAGAGAGAAGAGGAAAAGCTAGTCTCAACGATCAGTGATGTAGACATCTGTAGAGGAGTCACAACTCATCCTAACAATCTGAAGATGAGGTGAAGAGAACAAAGCCAAATATCAATCCTGATAAGGGATTTGCTGAGAACGTTTGAGAAGGGTCTGGTTGTAAGAACAGGATACAATGGAGAATGACTTCAGGTCATGTAAATGAAGAAATATAAAGGCACATTATATGCAGAGCAGACAGACAAAGCTGCAGGGACAGGGGCATATGGCTGTGTGGTTTCAAGCTGACTGGAAAGGCAGACTGACTACTTGTGGATTTTGAATGTTGAAGGCATCAGAAGTGAGAATTCCAGAAAAGGTTTTGGTTTTTTTTTAAGTAGGGAATTGTCATAACCACATTTTTTTTTTTTAGATTTAGGAACTAATTCTGGAGTTAGTGAAAACTTCAGAGGAGAGAATAGAGAGAGATTCTGGAAGCTGAAGCTCTATAAGGAAGCCATTAGTGCCAACATGTACATGAGGGAAGAATAAGGATGTAAGTATGAGCACTGGAAAGGTACATTACAGAGTGGCAGAACTCTCAGAATGAGCACTGATAGCGGAGGTTCTGATAGTGCCCACACGGATGGGATGGTTAAGGCAAGTCTCAAGTGACAAAGACACTTTTTTTTTTTAATCTGTGGAGGATGGTGAGATCCGCCTTACGCAAAAATTTGGTAATGTTTGATGAAGATAAATTTTAAATTCTAAGTTTCTGTGTGTACTGTGATGTTGTGTTTTTATTGTTTTGAGAGTGTCTTGTTGAATTACTTATTTTTGAAATGTGTATGGGGTATTCATACAGCCCAGGCACTGTTTTAGTTTCTAGGAATCTAACAGTTTTTGTAAAGTGACAAAGTGGGTGCCGATATTATTCTGGGGAATAAAAAGAAACATGGCAAATAAATAAAATTCAGAGTATTGATAAAAAACATTTAAAAGGAGAAATGGAAATATAAAATAATGAAAGAGGATGCCAAAAATTTAGAAGAAATGGTCAGGACCCTTGATTACTGTGATAGACTGAAAGGAAATAAAGGTAGCATATAGATTGGGAAGAGGAAGCAGGAAGTTTGGGGTTAAGAATGTGCTCAGAGTCTGTGAGGAATCATACAGACAGGGATAGAAAGCTGACCATGGAGAGCTTCTGGAATGCAGTGAGTATTTTGGCTTTTCCTGTTCATGGAAAGGGAAACTACCGAGGATTTCCAGAAGACTAAATTAGGCCCTAACTAGATGCCTCTGGTATTAAGTTGAGAAGCTATGTAGGAGGCAAGGATAGGAAAATAGAGACCAGTTTGGAAACTATTGGAATCATCCAGGCACAGATATACTCAAAGGTGGTGACAAGTGGGACAAGGTGTGGGAAATACACACATCCTTGATGTGTTTAATTACAGCGTTTGTGGACAGACCCCAGACAAGGTGTAAGGGAAAGAAAAGTCAAGGCAGATTCTCTAATCAATGAAGTGGGTTTTTAATTGACTTAGATAATAAGTGTGGAATGAAGTGAGATGGAAGAGAACACCAGCAGTTCCATTTTAAGCATGTTAGCAGACACTAGTCAGCTCTGAGTGAACAGAGCTTTGTTTCTCTCACTTGGCCTTGCTTGGTCTCCATGTCCCTCTCATGTCTTTGCATCTGGAAATAAGACTCTGCAGAAGTATTTGTGGACATTTCTATAGATAGAGCTGGGCTACTTTGTGTCTTAGATCCTTCCACCAGAAACATTATACTATCCTTAGGTCCCTCTCCTCCATAATCTTTTAGGTTCTTATGAACCTACCAAGCCATCATGCTTTATATTTCTAGACTTATTGTTGATGCACTAGTGTGCATCAAAGAACAATCATAATATTAAATCAGTTCTTTCCTACCAAGAAGCAGCTGAGTTGAAACAGTCAATTATATGATCAAGTTATTATCCCAATATTGTTATTTATACAGACATAAGAACAGAGTTGTCTATTTATTATGATAATAAAGCTGGCAGATTTTGCTTGGCTTAAGCAATTTGTTGAAAGGATTTTTTTCATGACCTAAGATATATTTATTTTTCTAAAGACTGAGATATCAACAGCATTTCTAATATAAAAACCTTGAGATATTATGGTCAAAGTTTTGATTGCAATAGTTAAATAATCCATGCATTAAACATATTCCCCCACAACACTTTTTTTTTAAAGCACATTTCAGGATTTCAAAACCAAAAGCCAAGATTTTAATGCCACATGAAAACAAACAAAAATTGAACACCCCTTCCATCCCCCCCTCAAAGAAGCCCTTTGAAATAAGATGGGAGAAAATATAGAATGTGTAGTTTGGTGAAGGCTGTGTGCAGATTTTGTTCTATTAGAGACAGATAATGCCTCTGGGATAATGTTACAGGTTCTCTTGCCCCCAATTTCTGAAACCCTGAGGGAGAGATAACAGTACCTGACTTAGGTAATGCTCAGGACCTAGTCGTAGATCTAGGAACTCACACTTTAGCAACACTTTAGCAAGCTAAGTGTTAATAGTGATACAATGCACAATTGCTATCCAGTGAAATTTACAGCAAGGTTAGTATAAAGATCTCTCAGCCTGAAGTTTGGTTGTGAGTCTTAGTACCTGCTTTGATACCCTGCTGAGTGGAGTCTTTCAGAGGGCATTTATGGAAGGCTCCAGTCCTGTTCCCTTTCTTCAGTTTCTTCTGGTGTCTATTCTATTTGCCCTTCTGAATGAGATTTAAGCATCCTCCCTAGGGTCCTCCTTGTGATTTGGCTTTTTAAGGTCCATGGTTTGGTTTCCCTGTATTATATGGCTAATATCCATTTAAAAGTGAGTATTTTCCATGAGTGTCTTTCTGGTTCTGTGTTACCTCACTCAGGATAGTCTTTTCTAGTTCCATTCATTTGCCTGAAAATTTCATGATTTCCTTGTTCTTAATAGCTGGGTAGTATTTCATTGTGTAACTGTACCACAATTTCTGTATCCATTCCTCAGTTGAGGGACATCTAAGTTGTTTCTAGATTCTGGCTATTATGAATAAAGCAGCTATGAACATAGTTGATCAAATGTCCTGTTGTATGGTAGAGTATCTTTCAGGTATATACCCAGGAGTGGTATAGCCGTGTCTTGAGGTAGCTCTTTTCCCAATTTTCTAAGAAAGCTCCGGATTGATTTCTAACGTTGTTGTACAAGTTTGCTCTCCCACCAGCAATGGAGGAGAGTTTCCCTTTCTCCACTTCCTCATTAGCATGTGTTGTCATTTCAGTTTTGATCTTAGCCATTCTGACTGGTGTAAGATGGAATCTCATAGTCATTTTAATTGCATTTTCCTCATGACTAAGGATGTTAAGCATTTCTTTAAATGTTTCTCCACCATCTGGTATTCCTTTGTGGAGAATTCTGTTTAGCTCTATACCCCATTTTTAAATTGAATTATTTGGTTTGTTGGTGTTTAATTTCTTGAGTTCTTTATAAATTTTGGATATGAGCTCTGTGTAGGGTTGGTGAAGATCTTTTCCTAGTCTGTAAGCTGTCATTTTGTGTCAGATTGCTGTGAATCCTGTGGAAGACTCCAGGGATATAGATGGACCCTGAGGGGACAGGAGCTCCACAAGGAGACCAACAAAGCCAAAAAATCTGGGCCCCGGGGTGGGGCTTGTGCAGAGACTGATATACCAACCAAGGACCATGCGTGGAGAGAACCTAGACCCCCAGCTCAGATGTAGCCAATAAGCATCTCATTTTCCTTATGGGTTCCCTAGTAAAATGAGCAGAGGCTGTCTCTGACATGGACTCTGATGTCAGTTATTTTGGCTCCCCTTTTCTGAGGACAAGGGGAGAAGGATAGAGGGGAAGAGGGAAGGAGGGTGTGACCAGGAGCAGACAAGGGGGGTTTACAATGGAATATAAAGTGAATAAATTATAAGAAATAAAATTTTAAAAATCTCTCCGTCCTTAATTTGTGTTCTGGAGTAGACAATGCCTCATCTTATGTAGAACAAGCTGAGCAGAGAAGGACATCTTCTAAGACCAAAAGAGTTGATTTACTGTGTCCAGCCCTCTTTCTTCTGTGACAGAAGTAGATCATCACTTCAAATTTGTTTCACTTATGTAATTAAAGCAGACAGAATTTTCATGTCAGGTCTCTCAGCTACAAAGGACCCCTTCTGCATGGCTGCCATTAAAACAACAACAAACCCAAAGGCAAACAAAATTGGCTCATTTGGTTATACAGGATTTAGTGTGAGTGTCTGTTTTAATCTGTTTGTGCTGCTATAACAAAATACCAGAGACTGGGAAATTTATAAAACAAAAATGTTATTTTTATAGAATGGAGATTGGAAGGTACTCGCATTGGTACTAGTGAAGACTACTCTCTGTATGCTCATAGCAGAAAGAATAGAAGTGCTAGGGACCAAAGGAATTGTGAAGGTTCCTCTATAATGGCCATAGGCCCTCAGAAGGGTTTAGGCTTTATGATAACATGATCCTTTCTTAGTAGTACTAAATGTATCAGTTATTAAGCTTAAGCTTCAACATGTAGAGTTTGGAGGAGATGTTATCATTCAGGTCAATCTCCACTTGGGATCTGTTGGGACACAATGGTAAATGCTAATCCAAAACCATGACCACCCATAGATTTTACTTAACCTTGAGAAAAGGTTTCTCGCCAGTGTTACTGGGGAGGAGGTTCTCTTTTGGAGTTCTTAGTCTTACTAATGAAAGTGTTTAGATTCAGAGAAACCTCAAGGACAATTTTATTCATTCATTCATTCATTCATTCATTCATTCATTCATTCATTCATTCAAAGTATTATACAGCATAGGGGAAAATCCTGGCAGCTACTCAAAGGAAAAGTAATGTCCCACCTTTCAAGTTAGCTATTGTGGTGGTTTGAATAAGAATGGTTTCCATAGGCTCATATGCTTGAATGCTTAGTACTCAGTCAGTGGAACTGTTCAGGAAGGATTATGCCTTGTTGGAGGAGGTGTGTCACTGTGGATGGGCTTTGAGGTTTCAAAAGCCCATCCCAGCCTGTCTCTTACTCCCTGAGATATAAGCTCTAGTGGGATGCTTTCCTGCCTGATGGCCATGGATTTTCCACCATGATGGTCATGGACTCTCCTGATGAAATTGTAACCAATCTTTCAATGAAATATGTTCTTCTATAGGTTGCCTTGGTCATGTGTCTCTTCATAATAGAATAGCAACTAAGACAATTATTAATAAAAATAAAGTTTATTAAAAAAGTATAATGGATTTCCAAGAGTGGAAATGGGCTTTGAAATTAGGAAAGAGCCCCTGGCAGTGTTGGTGTTATGTATTCTAGTAGATCCTCCCACTTGTATCCTGGGTTCTTTCCCTCTGTTCCCAGAAGTCACGGCCTCCTATCTTCCTCTCTAAACTGGCTTCTTTCCCATGTCAATCTTGGTTCACTCTCCTCTCCTTATTTTGCTATAATGAGACAAACTGCACATCTCTTTTATCCAGTTAGAGGAAACTCTACTTGCTCCTTCCTAATGCTCTACTGTCGAGGAGTTTTAAGCCAATGTTAATGACATAGCCCCCGAGGACCAGTGATTTGTGACTTCATACTGGTTTATCTAGACTGGTCAGATCAATGGGTATGTTCCTCAGCTTCCAATCAATGACACATGCATTCAAAATGGCAATGTAACTTATTTTGCAAAGATGGAACAAGGCAAATGGTCCCCACTGAACTGTCCCTTCTCACCAATATCTCTGAGCCCATAAACACAGCACTCCAACTCTAGTTGGTTCTTACTTAACAAGTCATTTGGTTGCTTCCTAGTATGTATACTTTTGTTTTCTCAGATACGTCCTTTGCAAATAAGTCTTTGCTGGCTGGCTGCCCATATCCATTTTTTATATTCTTTAATCAACAAAAACATGAAGCTCTACTAAAAGGGGTCTGAACCCCTTGCCACCTACAACAACCTCACTATTAGTTCTTGTTCATATGTAGTGCCTCAAACTGTCCTAGACTGTGTTCAGTCTTCTTATATGAAGTAGGAAATATTGGAGGTCCCTTGTTCTTAGCAGGACCATCACATTTCCTTTTTTTTTGGTGATGATAACTAGCAATTAAATCCCAGACTTCAGCAAGTTCATATGGTAGCAGGACATAGTTAGCTCTCACACACTGGGTAAGATGCTTAAGACCAGAAAAGTAAGAGAATGGTATGATCTACAGACATAATATTCAAGACAAAAATTCAGAGACTTATTAATAACTGTGTGGGCCTAGGCATCGCTCTCAGATCCTCTCCCTTCATCCCCATACCCCATGTCATAGTCACAGGGTATAGTGAACATAATTCTTAAGCCACAGAAACACACTCAAAAGAAATCTTTTTGGGATTTCTTTATGTGTAAAAAGAATTGCAATATGCCCAAACAAAGAGTATTCTCTCTCTAATTAGGATGTACTCTGATATCATCTCTACAAAGCTGGAGAGATTCCCTGCTTCTAATTAGCGGCCTTTGGAAAGGCCTGCAGTAAAGGTCTTTGGATTGCACAAACAGACTGTGGCTACTGCGTTGCTTTGTAACTCTCTGAAGGTCACCATGACTCAGGGTGCTTCAGTGTCTCCTCTCAGAGATGTGTAAATGCTTCAGGTTCTCATATGGTTACTGCATGGTAGCTTCTAACTGAGTGTAACATTCTGCAAATGAGTTAGCAATAACTTCCATTCTAAATGTATCTAAGGATGAGTGTATCTCACTGGATCATTTAAGCAGGTGTGCGTTGAATTTGTAATCAGTCCTGACCTGGACTCATATGAGTGCACGATCTGGGTGTATCACATCTTTTAGCTAGCCTTTCAAGTCTGAAGCTTTTACAGTCTGCCACCACAAACATCTAAGCACAGCTCTCTGGCTCAGCATTTGCTGCAGAGACTCCAGCATCACTACTGTCCCATCCTTGCACATGACAGATAAAGACAGTGAACAAAATATTAAGGTAAATTTACAGCAAATCTTTGTCCTTGAGTGGTTTCTTCTGTTTATCACCATCCAAAGTAATTTCTAAATGTTATCTTGGGACACAGTCCTTAGTTACAGCCAGGGATTCTGGAAACTATCCTGTTATCAGCGATGAAGAACCAGAACACATGGCCCACAAAGATTCTATTTTGGCACAGGATTTATTTTGACCTGAAAGCAACTGAGAAATAGCAAACTGAAAAGGAGCTTTCTTTTCCTCCAAGTCTGCATAGAGGAAGATTATACATTTCCCTGAATATATTCTCTGGACTAGTCAACATATATTCTCTAATCAACAGGTGAATGCTTTTAACCTGTTGCGATAGCTCATTACTGGAGACATCAGGGACTTATTCTGTATAAACAATGCTTGCTAAGATGACGTCTATATTCCATTCGTTTCTCCATGCATTTAGGTTCTTACAATTTACTACATCCCAGTCCAGACTTCTTTTCTTTGTCTAACCACTTGTATATAATCCATCATCCTGTGTTAACGTGGCATAGAAGTGTCTCTTTTCACTTTACTGTGAAGTGTCAGTATGCATACAAAATATTTTTTCCTTCTATTTATCTTTACTTTTCATGTTGAGTTTACAGGACCTAGACATTTGATTTCACAAGGATTATTTCTTTTCCTGAAGCCATAATTTTAGAAACCTAGATTATCCCCCTGACCAGCGAAGTGATGAAACATCTATACCAACCAACTTGAAATAACCGGGCCAAAATGAGAAACAGAACTTTCTTCATTTCTGTCTCTCCTACCAATTTACAATCATATATGACCTCTATCCAGCACACAGTATGTTCTGTTTCTAGTTAGCTACCACCAGCTATTCCATACCAATGGATTCTATGCATAAAGCCATCTTTAATCCGTTACCAAGCTGTCACACTCCTTTCCCTGACTGAGTTCTGTCCAAAACTCTGGTGTGGATGGCTGAATCCTCAATACAGCAAGCTTAGGATATCATCTGCTTTTTTCATCTCTCTCTACTTCTATTTATATGTTCCTTTATGCAAAGATTTTGGGGACAGCGTAGCGCTTTGCTTATCTGCCTTTTAAAAAATGTAGACTCCCAATCTCACAAATTAAGAAATATTATTTTGTAATAAATTACCTTTACTTATGAACAAGAAACTAATTGATGTGCATTTTAGCAGGACAATTAGCAAAATGCATCTTGATAAAATGTACTTTGTTTCATGGAATATTTAATTTAAAAATATTCTGTGATTAGATCTCATGATTGAAGGTTTATTTTGTGTGTGTGTGTGTGTGTGTGTGTGTGTGTGCAGTGAATGGGATTAAAGCAGAAATGTATAACTGGTCCAAGTGCAAAGAAGAAGTTGTGGTGGGTTCAGCCACAAATGGAACACGTGCATCAAACCCTTCCAAGTTTCTTCAGATACCGTCATGAAGGAGAGCAGGATTGTAAAAGCCAGAGGTAAGGGAGGACCAGAGCTAAACATTATTTTTCTGGCTATGGCAGAACCTCTGCACTCAGGACCTCACAACAACTGTGATTGCCTGCACAAGACCTACATAAGATCAAGACAGCCAAAGTTCTGGCATGGATGTGGATGGGGGATAAATGATAAGCTATTGATGGTTGGTGGATTCTGTATGAGAAAGTGTAATTTTCTTTAAAAGTGCAGTCCCTGGCAGGTCAAGCAAGCTCCAGTTGATGTCCCTCACCCAAGTATATATGGGCAGTACACATTGTACTCTGAGCTTTTTTGTTTTTTTGTTTTTTTTTTTTTTAAAGAGAGAAGACATGAAATTGAAAGGGGCTAAGTAAGTGGTAGATATATCACAAAGCAGTTAGAGGAGGAATGAGGGGGAAATATGAACAAAATACATTGTAGGCATGTATAAAAACTTCAAAGAATTAGTAAAAATATTTGATTAAAGTATTCTATAAACATGACATTAAAGTTTAAAATTAATTTTATTATATTTTCAGAAGTTCATACACGAGTATTATATTTAGATCATTTCTATTCTACTCTCTCCTCTTTCCAAATCTTTCTGTGTCCCCACCACTTCCTTTCAACTTCATGACCTTTCTTATCATTTTTCTTATATATCTGTATAAATATATTCAACCTGCTAATTCCATTTAACATTGTCCACATGTACATGTGCTCAGGATTGACCATGTAGAATTGTATAGCTTAACAGGGACTTATCCTTAGAGTTATTAATTGCTGTATCTATTCATCCAGGGATACAAGTTTATAAGACTTCCCAATTTACTTTGGAATGTCAACTGGTGTTGTCATGTGCATTTCTTATTTAGGAGACTATGTTGTTGAGATTCCATGGGTATAGCTACCTGTCATATACAGAAGACACTATCTCACATCAGATATCCTTGTTCTCTGTATCTGATAATCTTTCTGCCCCTTCTTCCATGATATTTCCTGAGACTTAGGTGTAGAGGTTGTGTTGTAGTTATATCAGTTGAAATGTGGCATGTTCAGTTGTTCTCTGCATTTTGACCAATTGTGGTTTTCTCTGGTGGCCTTTGTTTGTTGCACAAAAGAGGCTTCTTTGATGGGGGGTGCCTTACTTAAAGTACTATTTCTGTGAAGAAATGCAGTAATGACTGTGGCAACTCTTATAAAGGAAAACATTTAACTGGGCCTGGCTTACAATTCAGAGGTTTAGTTCATTGTGGGAAGCATGGTGGCATGCAGGCAGACATGGTGCTGGAGAGTAGCTGAGAGTTCTACAGTCCAATTAGCAGGCAGCAGGAACAGAAAGACACTGGCTCTGGCTTGAACATTTGAAACCTCAGAGCCACCCCCTAGTGACATACTTCCTCCAAGAAGGCCATACTGCTTCAACAAGTCCACACCATTTAATTGTGCCACTCTTCATGAGTGTATGTGGGCCATTTTTATTCAAACCACTATAAGGGGCTACACTTATTCATGAAAATAAAAATAGGTGCTTAGACTGAAGTTGGGAATTATGCTGGTGTAGGAATTGGCAATATCCTTTATTGTCTATGACTTCAACAGCCATAGGTAGTTGGTTAGGCTTACAGTATCAGAGATGGTACTGTATGGTACTCAATAGGATGCAGGAACTCCCTCCTATTGCATGGACCTTGAGTTCAATTAGGTGGCTGTTGTTTCAGATATTTAATATCTTATGGTTTTATTGAGGTAAAATAAACTGAATTGTGTATGCTTACAAAATAAAACATAATGTTTTTATATATGCACACACCACAATTTGATTACATGAGCTAATTAAAATGCATGAGCATGTGTTTTTGGTGAGATCTGTCAAAACATATTCTCCTAGTAATTTTCAGGTATATGATGTATTAGCTTCAGTGACAAGGCTGTGCAATAAATCTCTACAATTTATTCATGGTGTCCAACTGAAACTTTAAAAAGCACTTAGCTTTTTAATGTGTCCCCAGAAAGAAAACATTTTGAAATGGCATTGAGGTCACTGAGGTCAGAATAGGTCTGAAACTAAATTGTCTTTGCTTAAACTGGAGGATTTTAAGCTCAAAGTTAGTCACTTGGGGTAAATGTTTTCTTGGATTCAGCCTCAGAGTCACACAGACTATCTGCATCTGCAGTTCAAGGGGATCAGAGTATATCTTCAAATGAATTTTGAAGTTGGCGATGTCATCTACATCGCACTGGGTTTCTAAGCAAAAGAGATGTAAGAGTCACACAAGCTAATTTCTTTTCCTTCTGACTGTATTAGGCCTCTTGTTAAATTGCTTGACTTAGTTCATTACTCTCAGATAGAGATCATGAAGCTACAGTTGGTTCTGTCCTTGGAGCCAGTTTGTCAGGTGGTCAAACAAGAAGACCCTGAGTTTGCAGGCCCCTATGACACAGAATTTTAAATTGGAGCTTATAAAAGAGTTTTAATAGTTCCAATAGGGCGAAATGATATAGAAGACATTCAAAGTAATACAATTATAAAGAATTTGTTATGAAATATTTGTTTAGGAGACATTAAAAGACACAGAATAGAATTTATCTTAGGAAATTGTGCCTCCAAATGTCCTAAAGATAAGTAGTCTGATAACCAGGCTTGTTAGAGACAAGGGAAACGGATAATGCTTATATATATAACAGTTTCTTCACCAGGATTGACCAGATGCTAGTCTCATCATTCTCAGTCCAAGGGTGAAACACAGAGTCACAAATAACATTATATACTGGTTTGTCATTTAGTCCCCTGTGCTCTTATTAAAACAAACAAACAAACAAACAAACAAACAACCCCTTATAAATCTGCCAGGTAGAAAGATGACCATGGGTAACAACTATTTAGAAAAGAACAACACTGGCATACTTAAAATAATTTTGGCAATATGTGATATCTTTGCTGTGTAAATATCTATCTACCTAAGCAGCCAGACTTGCAGTCTTGGGTCCTGGGCCAGGGACTTGAAAAGGATTTAAGGATTTAAAGATTTTCGTATGTGAAATGTGTAAGCTAAAGTGTCCAAGAGTTAATAAAATCTTCAGTTCAATATGGACTCTTATTTGTAAATTTGCCTGAGTCAGTGGAGCCTTTAGCAAACGACCCCTCCTTCATTTCTTAAGTGTGTAGTGATTTCTATATAGTGGCATGTTATATTTTTTAACAATATTACTAAAAGTGTAGGAAACAGGAAAAAAAAAAGACAAACAGAAGCACAAAGAGCAATGGGAAAAGATGCAGTGTTGGAACAGGTTCTTTCGGAGGATATCTGCTGGGATTAGATCTTTGTTTTCCTGTACAAACTCCTGGTAGGTTGCCGAGATTTCATGTGTCTACCAGGGTTGTGTGTCGGTACCGTCCCTTCTTTGCCCACAAGGGTCTTTAGCTTTGCAGTTTGTGGTCTAAGTTCTTCTGCCATCCCCGTCCTTCTCAGGTCATACATACAAGAGTGTAGATGGGTATCTCCAACACTCAGCCAAGCTGTACTTTAGGGCTATTGAACTCCAAGACCACTTCTGTTGGCGATATCTGCTTCCAGCCATTGAGAGTAGGGCTATCTTTCCCCATGCCTTTTACTTCCTGCTCCTCACCTCTGGCCACCTGATTTTTTGTTTGCCAGAGTCTGATCTTCCTGTTCTCCATAGCTGCTTCTGAGGACCGTCTCTCATCCAGATGGTATGGCAGGTAGAATTCACATTCTCTGATGTGGCTTGTCCCTGCTTTCGGATCTTTTCATAGAAAACTAAACTTTGTATTGTTGAACTATTTTCTTTGAATTTATCATTTGTTTAGTAGTATTTAGTTCTCCATAACGATATTTTCTTTTTCCATGAAGAATGCCTTAGTTCTTTTTGCAGATAGCACACGCCTTAGAAGTCACAGACTCCAGATGTTGCTTTCAGGAATATAGTGCTCACTTATTTGTTTCTGAGGAACTGTACTAACTGTATATATTTGTTCTTCTTTTTGTCTATCTAAAATCAGATTTTGTAGTGGTGTGTGTGTGTATATTTGTGTGTGTGTGTGTGTGTGTGTGTGTGTGCGGGCACCTGTACGTAAGTAAGGGCTTAGAGATGTGGCCTGGCACATTCAAGGTCCAGGCTTAATGTTCAAGACAAACTAAAGCAACAAGACCAATATCAGTTGACTTTTGTTGTATAATTGCCTCCAAGCAAGCACTCATAGCTGGTGCCACCTTCCTTTCTTCTGTATGGAAATAGTGAGGACATATTGCTAATTAGTATCCTAGATGCATAGAATAAGAACAGTGCTTTGTAGTATTTCCTGTAAGAAACTCATCCTGTTAAAAACTGTTCTACAGGCATCCATATTTTTGGGTATTCTAAATAAAGATTCTGTCATGTGATGTCAACTCATAGCCTTAAAAGATGAGAAAACAAGTATTTATTACATGGACATGTGAGTGTCATTTTCTTGGCCTTTGCTTGGAAGAAGAAGTGAAATCTTAAAAGCTCTTTTATTCCTAATGTAGATAAGCCTGAAAGTGCAGAATATTAACAAGTGCATAGAGTAGACATAGACAATTTTAATGACAGAAATAAGCAACCCTGTACTGCTGGGAACTGGAAGAGGGAGTATTAACTGAAATATCTAATTTTGATTAGGAAGAAAAATCCACAGTAAGTACTTCAGGAAGGGAGGCATCCAAGGCACCTTCAAGTCTAGTTCCTTCAGGATGTCAGCTGGAGGAGTCATGATTTGGAGTCTGCAGAACTTCCATATGACTTCATGAAGTTCACGGCCACTGGGTGCTGTCCTCAGCAACCTTAATCACCAAGGTGCAGAACTCTATGTTCTGATTACCTTTAGCTTCTTTGTTCCTCCAGGAAAGTGGCAAAGGTTTATGAGCAGGATCCGGCCCACTGAGGTTTTCCATACCACTCCTGCTCATCAGATCTAAATCTCTTCAACAATCATCTCATTTGCTGCTGTCAACAGCTTTTTTTTTCAGTCAGAAATGGGGTTTTCAGTTCTTTGAACAAGCCTCTAAGTCTGCCATTTTCCCCAATATAATTTTCTATTATAGCAAGCTTATGCAATAATTCATGAATAAATGGAAAATTTTCATCACTGTCGCACACCTATTCCTATCCGTGGACATCCATAAAGCAAACATGTGAAGATAACTTTGAATTCTCTGACCTTCCAGCCTCCAGTTGCAGATTCCAGGCATTAGCCACTACACTGAGGTTATAAAGTAGATCTTAAGAAAGCTGAAGTTTCTTCAGTAATTGTTTTCCCTCATTTGATTTCCATCTGGGTTGCTATGAACTACAATAATCAGAAGTTTAAACTGACCTTTATCTGAAACCGTAGCACAGCCTTCTGCACAGCCATGATTGACTAGCATCCTGAAATCTTCAGTGTAATTCAGATGCCCTCTCAATATAGAACCTTTCAAATCATACAGAGTGACAAAATGGCATTTCTCTCTACTGTTGACAGTCTGCCAGAGGATCACTGTCTCACCAGCGCCACTGTTCTGGGTTTTATTATTATTATTTTTGGCAGACCTTTTGAGTAAGACTTCTCCCTCTCTTCCTAAAAGGAAGCTATGTGTTTCCAGCTGTTTAGGGTTTGGCTTATTTTCAGTGTGTCACTTATCATATTCTCCACACTTTTCACTTGTCCTGGTATTAAGCTTGTGAGATTTCCGAGCTCTTCCTCTTTTTCTCCTTGGACTGGAATATGTCTTGTCTTATTCTGATGTTTGTCCTTCACTGGGTCATACAGATGAAGGTGCTAGTCAGCCATCTTGCCAGAAAATCTCTGGATTATGCTTCTTTCAGCCTTTTATTTATTTGTCTACACACTCATTCCTTTGTTCATTTATGAATTCATTCTGTCATATAACAGGGACTGTGAGAATATTCTGGCAAAATAGTAGATAGTCCTCTACTATCTGCAAAGGAAAACACCCAGGAACCACTGACAGCCAGAAGATTGGGGCTAGTTTTGACCAACACCTCATTTTCTCTGATGCATAGATATAAATGAATTCTCCCCTTTGAAAACCAGAAGCAACTCCTGGTGGAAAAGCAAGTAATTGACTGAAATTTTTTACCTCTTTTTCTGCTCTTCAGGTCCCAATCCTCCCAGTCACATCCCCAACTGCGTAGTAGAACATCTGCTGCAGCATCCCTTTCCTCTCTGACCCCATCCCCAATGGATCACAGAAAACCTTCTACTTCAATCTTCATTCCCTCAATCCATTCCAGTATCCTAGCTTCCAACACCAGCAGGCATTTTCTGCAAACACACCAGCTGAGCAGGCCAGGGAAACAGACAAACTTACTGAAGACCTTCAGCACTCCCTCCTCTCCTCCAGACCAAATTCCCCAGTCTCATCCCTATTTTCGCAACAGAACACATGTTGTAGCCTTCCTTCTCCTCTTCTCACTGAGGATCCCAAGACCTTCCTCTCCTAACTCCACTTGTTGCTTTATCCCAGCCTCAAACTCCAACAGGAACTTCTGCTAGGGAAGCAGGTAGGCTATCTATACATCTTTCCTTCTCATTCTGTTACTGTAGGTCAACACCTCCCGGCCTCATCCACAACAGTATACAATCCCTTCTGGGGTAGCCTATCTTCACTGTCTCCCCACATTTCAAGGAGTCAAAATAAATAGTTCCCGGTTGAACAGTCTGCTCTCTCCCACCTGTGACCTCCTTCAGACTCCTAGCCTATTCAAATTCCAAAGTGTCAGCTCCCAATGCCAGAAACATATTTTACCTAGAATCCCAGTATTCATGACAAGCAGGTCAAAAGAAAATTTCCTACCAAGCAACACACAGCCATTTCACTCTTTGAAAATCCAGAGAGAAATCAAAAAAACCAAGGAACAAAATAATGATGCAATGACCACAAAATCAGAAATTAATTTTAATATCTGACAAAAGAGATTTCAAATCAAAACAAATCAGAAGAGATAGGTAAGGGCACTACCTACTCATCAAAGAAAAAAGTCCACCAAGATGACATATCAATTCCTAACATCTATGTCCCAAACACAAGGACATCACGTTTTTAAAAGAAGCGCTTCTATAGCTTATTGACCCTCAGACAAGATCCTCAGAAGTAAGAGACTTCAATACCCCACTTTCACCAATGGACAGGTTATCAAGACTAAAACTTTATACAAATATTCTGGAGGTAAGAGATGTTACAAATCACTGCTGTCTTTTAACCTAACATGAGAGTTCGGTGACAAAAGCTCCCCAAAGAGTATCAAAACTACTGCTTCAATGTTTTGAGTACACTGAGTGGCTTATTCAAGCTTGCTGAGAAATTATTAACTCACCTAGGCCCTTCCCCCTTCTCTTTTTTTCCCTTTCCTCTCTCTCTTTCTCTTTCTCATGATGTTGGAGATGAATATGCTGGCAAGTGCTCTACCACTGAGCTCATGCCACTTCCCCAGTGCTCTTACCACAGAAAACACTGGCCTTTACTATGGCTTGAAGTCAGAAAGTATACTGAAATCCATTTACAGTTTTTCCAGTCATATGTCAGAGTGATGGTTTGTGACACAGCCACCCATTTGTACTTAATGATAGACATTACTTACGTGATGTTCTTCTGTTTCACCTTTGCAGACATTGCATTTTCACTTTGCTAAATTGCTCAGTCATATTTATTTCCTTAATTGCACTTCATAAGCTTTTAATTATGTACTTTTTTGACAAATTAAATTGCATCTTATTAAGATTTACAGAGGTCAGGCTTCATATTAACTCATGCAGTACATGTGTTCCTTGATAAAATACTGGCTTTCTCAGGACTATGTAAAATGATAGCATTTCATTTTCTCAATAAACTGGAAAAACAAGCAAATTATCTCTTATCTATGCTCTACCTATCATCTCTCTCTCTCTCTCTCTCTATCTATCTATCACATGTGTATCTATTAGCTATATGTCTATCACCTATCTATCTATATCATCTATTATCTACCTATCAATTATTATGTATGATTCTGTTTTTTGTCAACTTGACAGAAACTAAAGTCATTCATATAGCTTGCCATGATCCACTGCATCAAATCATCCTACTGGGAAAAGAATGGCCACAGGAGCAAAGCTCACACTGCATGGAGCGTCAAGGGTTAACAGGAAGTGGAGCTGGGCAGTAAAACAGGCTTATTGTTAAGGATCCACTTTGTCCAGGCAGCCTACACCTCTTAAAGGGTCCTCGACCTTCCTTTCCTAGAACCCTTTCTGTTGTGCTAATCTGACCAAAAGGAACCTAGAGGAGGGAATTGATTTATTTGGCCTATACTTCTACCTTTTGGGGGAAGTCAGGACAGGAAATTAAGGGCGAACTGAAAAGAAGCATGGAGAAACACTGTTTTCTGGTTCAGTCCCTCACTCCTGGGCACATGTTTAGGATCACCTGCCTAGGGATGGTGGGCTGGGCCCTCGTGCATCAATTAATGATCAAGACAACCCCCCAGACACACCCAAGCCAGGCTAAGGTAGACAATCCCTCAGCTGAGGTTTCTCCTGTCAGATGATTCTAGGTTATATTAAGCTCACAATTAGACACTACAACACTTGCCAGGCAGTACCACCAGAGTTCAAGCGCTTCAATCATGAGATGATGGGAGGCCTTTTGTAGTCAAAACACAACAGTTACTGAAACTTCTTACATTTCATATGATAGCTACATACACTAAAGGAACATGAGGCCTAAAAGATCAGTAATGCCCCTGTATCTTCCACAGCTCATCTTATCTCATCCTCCACCCAGGCTTTATCTTTGCCTGCTTGTATATTTCTATCTTTAAATACACTCTGTTACAATATATTCCAATTAAACATATAATAGTAAACACAAACAAATAATAGTAAATAATCTAGACAAGAAAATGGAGAATGTGAGGCTGGTGAGATGGTTCTGTGGTTAAGGGCACCGGCTGCTCTTCCAGAGGACCCAGGTTCAATTCCCAGCACCCACATGGCAGCTCACAAATATGTGTGACTCTAGTTCCAAGGCATCCAACTACCTCACACAGAATACATGCAGAAAAAAAAACCCACCAATCCACATAAAATAAAAACAAGTAATTAAAAAAAAAGAAAATGAAAAATGTATGATTTTATCAGAAACAATAGACAGGACTCTCCCCAAGATTCAGTGAAAGGTGTTAAAATTAGTGGGCAGAGGTTTGTAAAGACAGAAGACATTTCAATTGTTTCAAATTACCTCCCTCAAAGTATGTATTAATTATAAAGGGAAATACAATTCACGTAATTATTATCTTACAGATCTACAAACAAATGACTATGAACTTTGTGGTTTAATATACATCTATTTATTGTCAGTTTCTCTGGGACAAGAAGGGACCTCTGCCTAGAGTCTCATAGACAGGAATCAAGGTTCTAGCAGGTTCTGTTTTCATTTGCTGCTTAGGGTTGTCATATAAACCCTGGTAGTGCATAAGCAGAATAGCTTCCTTATCTATGGACTAGAGTTACCTTGAACCTACCTTCTGCCCACCTTTAAGGTGTTATCAGGTCCTAGACACCACCCCAGTTATCTGACGTGGGAAGGGAGGAGTGGTTCAGCTTTCAGTTCGCTCCTTCAAGGCCAGCAGGGAAGTCTCTTTCACTTGGAACTGAGCTCCTTTCTTTTGCTAGCTCTTTATACTAGTTCAGACTAATTGACCCCAAATGAACTGACCCCATTTAAACTACAAAATTTGTTTTTCAGTACAACACAAACATGGAACTGTTCTCTACCATTTCGTTTTCAAACTTTATTTTAAGTCTCAATTTATTTCATAATCAGTGATCTTTCCCAGAAGGTGCGTGAGTTCTGAGCACTAATGATTTGGAGCTAAATGTTCCAGATGTGGTTTCATGTGCTTGGGGAAGAGTGGGATTTATCATCTTTCCTTTTCAGACAGGGAACCTATTGAGGCAGGCGTAGAAACAGTCTGCCGCAGAATAGGGAATTAGTAAACAATTCACACCAAGGAGCAGAGGAAGGAAAAGGGTCACCACACGCCGAGAGCAGGGAACATGCTGAGGACAGCGCATGCCTTTGGTTAGTGGGCTAGATGCCAGTCTAACTGTTCCAAAATGATCAAGCCTTACAACTGTCTGAACCCAGATGGAAAGCTGGAAAACAGAAACAGGGGAAATTCTAAATAACCTCAAAGGCAAGGCTGATTTCCTTTGTGTGACATTGAATCAGCAGGACAGGGTCCTGCACATGGAGAAAAATAGGAGACTGTTGGAACAGTGCACAAAGGAATAAGAGCTATGGGACATCCTACACACTAGGGTGCTGAGCTGAACCTGAGTAATAGTCACCAAGGATTAAGGAATGGTCTAAGGGTGCCGCAGACTGAGGTTTTAGTGTAGAAACCATTTTGCTGAAGGGCCATACCAGCACGCTGAGCAGGGCAGAGACAATTCCTGACCTCCATTCAGTTCTGAGGTCAGAGGAGTTGGTTGGTGATGTCTCTTTATTTGTGACATAATCTGGAATCCACAGGTAAGGAACCAGGTCTAGCAGAACTAGACAGACACAGGATATCCTGTCAAGGAAGTGGTCACAGGCAGCTGACATGGACATGGTGCCTGAAACACAGCTGAGGGTTAGTCAGGTTGTGGCTGAAGTCTATGTGGAGGCAGCAACAGGAACGGGCTGAACATGGGCTGTAGCATGATAGCAGCAAAGATTTGTACCCACTGTGATACTTCTGGCAAGAAGATGGGGTGAGGCTTCCTGGGCCTGCCATGGTTTGCTCAGAACTGAGCGCGAATAGCAAATACATCAGCTCTCTCTCTTCATAGGATCCATAGTCACAGAATCAACCAAGCTCAGGCTGAGAACAAATATATCTATATAAAACTTGCATGTATTTATTTTTTCTTATTTTTCTCTAAACAATATAGCATAAGCACATTTAATAAGTTTATATGAATAAGTACTTTAAGTAGTCTATGGATAATTTAATGTATACATGGGTTATTTGTAAGCATACTACATAAGAGACATGAACAGGTACTGATTTTAGTCCTTGAGGAGTTACAGGGAACACTCCCACACAGATGACCCTGAAGGATGACTGTACTGTATGTCCAGGATTGAAAAGACCTCAGCCATTCCTGTACACCATTCATCACTTTATTTTAATACTTATTGAGTGCCATATGTGCAAGTACATGAAATAATTAATTTTTGTTAATCATTCATGATTAAATATTTAGCATTTGGTCTTGATCAATGTTCAGAAAAATGTGAACAGTTTTTCTTCTTGGTTTTTTCCATTCCCTCTTCTCTATGATAACACAATCCAGATAGAGATGATTTCTAGAAGAGCACACCTCTCTAAAACCTAGAATCCACTTCAGCTTTCAGTAGTGTGCTTTTAGCTGCTCACACTAGAGGAAGCATAAGAGAACAATATTTGCAGAGGTGTCATTGGGAAAAAAACAGTCAGGAGGGAACAGAATGGTACCCACTCTTTTCTCTGGTGCTGGGACTCCTGCATAGATTTTTAATGAGCACAGTTTTTCTTAATGTAATTTCACAAACTTACTTTAGAAGCTTACTGCATTTACAGGAACTTAATATTTCTAACACACTGATACTATTTGCCTACAAGCTATGTTTTGGCCAGAGAATATCAGAATTGTATAACTTGTTTCCATAAATTTTATTATATAACAGAAACAATAATTAATTGTTAGAAAATTTTTCATTCCATATAGATGTCAAATATTCTTTTCTTTTGGTGTTGTTTTTTTGTCATAACTCAAGAAAAACATTTTTTATTTCATATAAGTTACCTGTTTTCTTATTTTCTTATATCTCTATTGTAGGGGGTTATTATAGTAGTCTCCTTTGCCCTTGTAAATAGGATTCATTTCAATAGATTTGCAATAGATACCTGAAACACCAGATGGTACTGAATCTTAGGTGCAAGCAATGTAACATAATGAGCTGAGAGTCAATCTAATAATTAAAAAAATATCAAATGACCAATGGGAGTTTATTTGATAAAGTGTGAATACTCTATACAAAGGATTTTCCATATCTTGATGGGATACAGTGAGAAAGTATCTTTCTTTTGTATCTCAAAAGGGAAACTTGTTTTTATATTTATTTTTAATATATAAATTATTTTTTTAATAATGTACTTACTTTATACCCGACTGTAGCCCCCTTCCTACTCACTTCCATGTCTCACCTTCCCTCCCTTTTCCCACCTCTCTCCCTTCCCTAGTCCACAGAAAGGGGGAACCCTCCTTCCCTATCATCTAACCCCATTCTATAAAGTCTCATCAGGACTGCCTGCATCATCTTCCTCTATGGCCTGGCAAGGCCACCTCACCAGAGGGAAGTGATCAAAGAGCAGGCAACAGAATTCATGTCAGAGACAGCCCCTGGTTGACTTACTAGGCAACCCACATGGAGACTGGGCTGCCTATAGGCTTCATCTGAGCAGGGGGTATAGGTCCTCTCTGTGCATGGTTCTTAGTCGGTGCATCAGTCTCTGTAGGACACCTGGGCCCAGATTTGTTGGCTTTGTTGGTCTCCTTGTGGAGCTGCTCTCTCCTACAGATACTTCTATTCCCCCAATCTTCCATAAGACTCTCAGCACTCTGCCCAAAGTTTGGCTGTGAGTCCCAGTATCTGCTTCCATCCTGCTGAGTGGAGTCTTTCAGAAGACACCTATGGTAGGCCCCCATCCTGTTCCCTCTCTTCAGCCTCTTCAGGTGTCTATTCTGTTTGCCTTTCTGCATGAGAATTAAGCATTAATTAAGCATTAAGGTCTTCGTTTATAGGTCTATGTATTTTAGTATGTTTATCCTATATTATATGGCTAATATCTGCTTATAAGTGAGTACACACACACACACACACACACACACACATATATATATATATATGTACGTGAGTCTCTTTCTGATTCTTTCTGACTGTGTTATCTCAGTCAGGATGATCTTTTCCAGCTCCATCCCCTTGCCTACAAATTTCATGATTTTTCTTGTTTTTAATAGCTGAGTAATATTCCCTTGTGTAAATGTACCACAATTTCTGTATCCATGTATTGGTTGAGGGACATCTAGGCTGTTCCCAGACTCTGGCTATTAGAAATAAAGCTGCTATGAACATGGCTGAGCAAATGTCCTTGTTGTATGGTGAAGCATCTTTCAGGTATATGCCCAGGAGTGATCTTGGGGTAGCGCTATTCCCAATGAGAAAGTACGATTTCATCACATCACTCAGAATGATGCACAACCCCATTCTTATTAAATATTTACTTTTTTTTAAATTTTTTTTAAATTTTTTAATTTTTTGTTATCAATCACAGGTTAGGTACTTTGCATCCCATGCCCAGCCCGCCCACTCCCTCCCACCCTCCCCAACCCTCCCTCATCTCCTCCCTGCCCACTCCAAGTCCACCAGCTGGGGAGGACCTCCTCCCCTTCCATCCAACCCCAGCTCATCCTGTCTCCTCAGGGCTGGCTGCAATGTCATCCACTGGGATCCAGCCAGTGTGTCACTCCCCGGCTTGTATGGGGGAGGGTCAAAGAGTCAGCCATCAAGTTCAAGACTGAAACAGTCCCTGTTTCCCTCACTAGGCCCTCCAGTCCTACACCAAGCTATCCTGGGTCCCATCTGCACAGGGGTTCCAGGACACATCCACTCGTAGTCCTTGGTTGTAAATATTTACTTTTGAAGTTTTTAGTTTTTAGTATTTTGGGTAACTAAAACCATGAGGTATTTCAGTACTCACTTTATTTCACAAGGAGATAGGAACTGTCTTCCTAAAGCCACTATGAAGATATGAATTTAGCTGTTAGCAGATTTTCCTTCACTCTTTCCCTCCCACCCTCCTTCCCTATTTCTCTGTCTTCTTTTCTGTCTTTCTTTTATTTTCCCTTTTTTGAAACCCAGTCTTACTATATATAGCCCAAGTTGGCCTTAGACATGAGAGTATGGTTATAGATGTGTACTACCATGTCTAATTTCCAATTTTTCTTTTTTTTATATTCTTTTTTTAAAATTTATTTATTTTTATATCAATCACAGGTTAGGTACTTTGAATCCCAGGCATAGCCCCCTCCCTCATTCCCTCCTACCCTCCCACTCCCTCCCTCATCTCCCTCC
>CM053750.1:43527224-43543687 GCA_028658305.1 Pachyuromys duprasi
GATGATCGTTTCCAGGTCCCACCATTTGCCTGCGAATTTCATGATTTCCTCCTTTTTAATTGCTGAGTAGTATTCCATTGTGTAAAAGTACCACAATTTCTGTATCCATTCCTCAACTGAGGGACATCCAATTTTTCAAAATCTTTAATCTATACTCTTAATTTTTTCTTTCTTTTCCCCTTCATCCCTCCAGTGTCTTCTCTTTACACCTCCCCTTTCTTCCCCTACTTTTTTTTCTGTCTTAGTTATAGTTTCTAATGCTGTAAAGAGACAATATGACCACGGCAACTCTTATTTAAAAAAAAAACATTTAATTAGGACTGGATAACAATTTCAGAGGTTAGTCCATTGTCATCATGAAAGAAACTTGATGGCATGCAGACAGATGTGGAGAAGAAGCTGCGAGTTCCTGACCCTTATCTACGGGAAGCAGGGAAAGAACTAGAGCTAGACCTGGCCACGGCTTTGAAAAATCCGAACCCATGTCCAGTTCCAAACTTCCTCCAGCAAGGCCACACCTAACCCAGCAAGAACACACCTGCTAATCCTTCTCAAGCAGGGCCACTCCCTGATGGTTAAGCATTCACATAAGTATGTGGACCTGGGGTGGGGTGCGGTCATTGTTATTCAAACCATCACAGTCTCCAAATCTGAGCAAGGAAGAAGTGTCCGTTCAAAAGCAGATCAGACCAGTACTGAGAGGATGGAGTGAAGCTGCAAGTCCCCAATCCTGGTGGAGGACAGAGGACAAGCAGCCTACGTCCTCACCAACAGGCACAACTTTTACAAGTGTTGCATAGATAGCAGCTGGACCTCTGGACCACTTGTGAAGTAACTTGAGTCCTGAATACATCTCGTGTCTGAGCCAGTATAGGGTACGGCATTCTAGAAGGCTTTTTAGCAGGGTGGGGATTTCAGTAGAAAATAATAGTGTTGCCCACTAGACAAATCTCCGCAACTAGAAACCTCTCCCCCGTCAAGAAAGAACTCAGATGGAAAAGGAAGAGAAAGCTTATTGACTTGATGGGTTGACCTGCTTGTCCATGAAGAGAATTATGTACCTCAGACTGAGTTAGTTTGTACATAATTATAAACAGTCTGAAACAAAGTTAACTATTCTCAGTACGTTATGCTAAAGCACATTTATCATTGGTTGCGTGTGTGTAGTGTGTGGTAAAGGTTTCATTACATGGTTTCATAAGATACCTTTTTTAAGTGGGTAACTAATTTGAAAATTTTCTTTCCAGAGGATAATGAGTTTATCTCATGAGAGTGTCTGTTTTGGAAAGGAAATGGTCTTATATATATTTCCCACAAAAGTAAAGTATCTGTTAAAGAAATGTTTCTAAAACTTAAAATTCTTCCATTTTCCTGGAAAAATTATCTTCTGAGATTGGCAGGCAATTTTGAAATCATAGTGACACAGACAGGAAAAACCTGCTACTCATGTTCAAATTACTTTTCAAGTTCAGAAATAAAATGCTGTAATTCCGGCACCTTCCCACTGTAATGTGGCACAGACGAGGTATAGAAAGAATTGCTCATGGTTGCTCTCAGACTCAGAAATTATTGCTACCTTCCAGTGGAAGTGAAAACTTCAGATCTATTTTTTTTTCTTTTTTCTCATTTATTTACTTTATTCACTTTACATCCTTGTAGCCCCTTCTCTCCTCTCCTCCCAGTCCCACCGTTTCTTCCCTCCCTCTCCCTTGCCCCCTCCCCCTTTTCTTCAGAAAAGCAAAGGTCCTTTTTCTATCCACCCCAGCTCATCAAGTTATGTCAGGACTGAATGTATCCTCTTCCCCTGTGGCCTGGCAAGGCAGTCTCGCCAGGGGAAAGTGATTTAAAAACCAGCAAGTGAGTCCCTGTCTGATGTAGTCGCCACTTCCAGTACTAGAGTACCCACTTAAAACTTAAGCTATCCATCTGCTATATCTTTGTTAGGGGCCTTAGGTCCAGTTTATTCATGGTCCTTGGTTGATGCTTCACTTTCAGCAAACCCCTCTGAGCCTTGGTTAGTTGGTTCAGTTATTTTTCTTGTAGAGCTCTTGTCACTTCCCGGTCCTTTTCTCTTTCCTCCCACTATTCCCCAAGACTCCCTAGGTATTGACCAATGTTTGGCTGTAAGTCTCATCATCTGTTTTTAGGTGCTGCTTGGTAGAGCCTTTCAGAGGACAACTCTGACAGGCTCCTGTCTGCAAACTTGGCAGAGTATTGTTCATAGTGTCAGGGTTGGCACTCTCAAGGGTGGGTCTTTGGTTGGGCCAGGCATTGGTTGGGCATTCCCTCAGTCTCTGTTCTGTCTGCCCCTTCTTTATCCTTGAACATCAAATAGGCAGGGTAAATTGTGGGTCAACGTTCTTGTGAGTGGATTGGTGTTTCTTGCCCTTTACTAGAAGACTAACTACTCTACTTAGAAGGTGTCCTTTCCAGTTTCTATGATCTCTGTTACTAGGAGTCTCTGCTTGAATCCCCTTCATATCCTCCCAGGAGCCTACCCTGACTTAGCTTTCCTGACTTACATCTCCCACTTGTCACAGAGATGTTCACAGAGAGTTAGGAGGAGAGTCCTAACAAAGTCCCGAGGAGAGCAAGGGCAAGAGGACTGAAGGCCTGTAGAGAAAAGAGAAATTGAAGATGGGGTAGATATCCTATTTTGGGGGGGTGTGTTGTTTAACTTTCTCAGAAATAGAAGTTAATTTGATCACATTGAAATGGCTTTGGCATATAACTTCATCTATATTCATGTGGGAGTCTGATGGGAACTTACTGAGAAGGCAAAGTTCCTTACCCAGAGCTGTGCTGGCATGAGAAGGTAGATTCTAAAATATGGAAAGCAACCTTGTTCACTAACATTTGTTTAAATAGCTCTTTTTTTTTCTCTTTCTATATGCCTACAGAGCTTTGTTAAATTTGAAATTAGAGAATGATAGGATGTGAGCTTGAGGGAACACATCAGACTCATCAAATGCTTCTGCTAAAAATGTTTCTATCAAAAATGCTTGTAAACATCTCCCCTTAGATCTTGGAATCTCTGTTATTCGGGGACTTGTTTTCTTAATCTCATTCTTAAATGCTTCTGGCAGGGATAGCAGTTTCCCTACATTACAGGAAAAAAAGTAAGAATCAGCTTGAATTAAGCCATAGATGGTGTGCTGACTTGTTTCATGTAAACTAGACACAAGCTAGAATTATTTGGGAAGAGGGAACCTTAACTGAGAAAGTGCCCCCACCTGATGGGCAAGCATGTGATATATTTTCATCATTACTGATGTGGGAGAGTCTAGCTCACTGTGAGCAGTGTTACTGTGGAGTTTTATAAAAGAGCAGGCTGAGCAAGTCATGAGATGAAATCCATTAAGCACCAATTGAAATTATAACTGATGTACATAAATTCTGGGAAAATGGTTCTGAAATATCATTGCAAAACCTTTAATCTTTTTACAGGTATTTAAAGTATATCTGGAGAATAATCAAATGATTTTGTTCAATGTAGTTCTTGGGATGGTAGGCTGGAATCTGAAAATATTGAAAGCTGCGTGTGTGTGTGTGTTTGTGTCGTTTGTGTTGTATAAACTTATGTGTGTGCAAGTATGTAAACAAGAGGCCAGTGGAGAATGTAAGGTGTCTTGATCAGTCACTGTTTGTTTTTCTCCTTTGATATAGATCTGTCCCTGAACCTACAGCTAGGCTGGCTAATGATCTAAATTAGAGCTAAAGGTCTAATGATCCCCTTATCCTCAACTTCCAGAACTGCAATTATAGATGGTCTGGGCCATGCCTTGCTTTTTACACGGATCCTGAAACCTGAACACAGGTCCTCATGGCAAACACTCTTGCTTACTAAGCCAACTCTTTAGCTCCGAATATTTCTTGATATTGAACATCTGTCTAACATAAGAATGCAGTCCATGAATAAAGCTGTATGAGATTTCTGAGACCTTGTGAGAAAATTCCCATTAGACAAGATGAGAGTCTTAAAATCTCTGTTCCTTCATAATGTGGGTTATTCTTGGAAAGGGCTTTTGTTCTCCTCATAGGTGTATTAATAAAAGTTGGTTTTGTCTTAGATTACTTGTCTTCATGTTCACTATTATTCAGAATGATGTTTCCAAACACAAGCTGTCTTCCTGACTGTATACAGATTAAAGTCATGTGACCTTGTCCTTGTAGCTATATACATGAATTCAAGTGAATTTTGCTCACAGGACCTTTCTTAACCCTCAGAATGCCCTTAGAATATAAATTTTCTGATGCCCTGAATAAAATTGGCTGGTGCGTTAGACTTTAGTCCACCTCATTTTTAGGCTGTATTTTCCCAGGTTCGCACTGCTAAATAGAGTGACAACATAAGATAAAAGGTTAGATGTCCAAGTATTTATAGAAAACATTTTGTCATTCTGTCACAGTAGATACTTGATTTTGTTTGTCTGTTTTGTTTTTGTTTTTGAAACAGTATCTCCTTGGTAACTAGATGTTACCATGTAGTCCCCATCAAATGCATAACCTGTCTCAGCCTTCTCAGCACTAAGTACTAGGATGATAGGAAAGGTACCAGCATGCCTGGATCCTGAGTGTTTGTTGTGGTTTTCTGTCTACCTATCCCTGCGGCCAGTGAGGCTGAGTCTGGAGGACTGAAAGAGATATTCCCAAGATCTGAGCAGGGACCAATCACAGCACTCAGAGGTCTTCTGAGCTCAAAAGTAGTGCAAACAAAGCACTTCTGACTTTTGTTGTTAAAGCAAGCAAAATATGAGGTGATGTTTACAGTTAGCATGAGGAAATACAAGTGAGGGACTATACCTGCTGTTACATCTTATCATCTTTGATCATGTGAAAAGACTCAAGAATATTATTTGTCTTTGCCTTTCCCACAGAGATAATGTGGACATTTGCTTCATGGCCTTGACTTGAAGTGCATTGTTTATGCGATTCTTTCTAGAAACCCTTTCTAGATGGCTACCTTGAGTTCACAGCTTTCTTCCACAGGCTTCCACAGTTTTAGTTGTTGATTGTTTTTAACCCATAAAAATTTGCACTTCTCTTGGAAATAGGAGCTTGCATTTATGCACTGAAAATATATCACAAAGGAAGAAAATGTTCTATGCGTCCACCTGCTCTCCAGCTCCCGCCAAGATGATAGTTGATTTACACTGAAGTCTCATGCAGTCGTTTATAGATATAAACATGGTGTGTCTTTATACTATTGCAGTGTTTCCTCATGATTTATCTCAAGTAAATATATAGAGGATACTAAAAATGACAATGTATTTCATTACATTCTTTGTATAATTTGTGTGATATTATGGGCTTTCTTTAAGTCATAATGTTGGAATATATTTTCTCTATTTCAGAATTCAATTTAAATATAATGTATTATATTATATCTATGCATTTAATTAGTGTTATTGTTTCAAATAGGATACTACTTAGGTAAAATAAGGAAAGTAGATTAAAATACTTTTTCATGGGAAAGGCAGAAGCTTTTTGTTCCTTTAAAAATTTTTAAATTACAGTTTATTCAATTTGTATCCCACCTGTAGCTCTCTCCCCCCTCCCAATCCCAGTCTCCCTCCCTCTTCTTCAGCCTCGCCCCTCCCCCACTCCACTGATAGGGGAAGTCTTCCTCCCTTTCCTTCTGATCCTAGTCTATCTGGTCTCATCAGTAGTGGCTGCATTGTCTTCCTCTGTGGTCTGGTAAGGCTGCACCCCCCTAAGGGGGAAGTGGTCAAAGAGCAGGCCAATCAATTCATGTGAGAAACAGTCCCTATTTCCATTACTATGGAACCTACTTGGACACTGAACTGCCATGGGCTTCATCTGTGCAGGGTTCTAGGTTATCTCCATGAATGGTCCTTAGTTGGAGTACCAGTCTCAGAAAAACCCCTGTACCCAGATTTTTTGGTTCTGTTGCTCTCCTTTTAGAGCTCCTGTCCTCTCCAGGTCTTACTATTTCCTACTTCTTTCATAGGATTCCCTGCATTCTGCCCAAAATTTGGCTATAAGTCTCAACATCTGCTTTGATACGCTGTAAGATAGAGTCTTTCAGAGGCCCTCTATGGTAGGCTCCTGTCCTGTTCCCTGTTTTCTCCTTCTTCTGATGTCCATCCTCTTAAGGCAGAAGCTTTTCAATGTCATATTGACTTGATGCAGAAGATTACTGTGTATAACTAGGATTCATTTTTCTTTCTTTTTTTTTCTTTTTTTAGTTTTTTATATTAATCACAGGTTATGTACTTTGTATCCCAGCCGTATCCCCCTCCCACATTTCCTCCCAACCCCACCCTCTCTCCCTCTCTCCTCCCTGCCCCTCTCTAAGTCCACTGATGGGGGAGTTCCTCCTTCCTTTCCATCTGATCTTAGCTTATCAGGTCTCTTTAGGACTGGCTGCAATGTCCTGCTCTGTGGCCTGGTAAGGCTGCTCCTTTCTTGGGGGGGGGGAGGTCATAGAGCCAGCCACTGAGCTCATGTCAGAGACAGTCCCTGTTCCCCAAACTAGGGAACCCACTTGGATACTGAGCTGCCATGGGCTACATCCGGGGAGGGGTTCTAGGTTATATCCATGCATGGTCCTTGGTTGGAGAGACAGTCTCAGAAAAGACCCCTGTTCTCAGATATATTTGGTCTTTGTGGAGCTCCTGTTCTCTCTAGATCTTACTAATTCCCCCTTCTTTCATATGATTCCCTGTACTCTGCCCAAGTTTTGGTTATGAGCCTCAGCATCTGTTTTGATACACTGCTAGGTAGTGTATCACTACCCTCTGTGGTAGGCTCCTGTCCTGATACTTGTTTTCTCCTATTTCCAATGTCTATCCCTTTTGTCTTTTTAGGTGAAGATTTATCATCTTACCCCAGCTCCTCTTTCTTGTTTATCTTTTTTAGGTGTACAGATTTTAGTGTGTTTATCCTATGTTATAGGTCTAGTAAACCATGGGAGATGTCCTCTTCCCTCATGTTCCTTTACTAGCTAACCTCTGTGGTTATTCCAATTCAGACACATGTGTGTAAAGCTTAAAAGTTAACATTGAGATATAAGAGAAAACATGCAACATTTGTCTTTTGGGACTTGGGTTGCTTCACTCAGGATGATTGATGCTAGCTCTATCCATTTACCTGAAAATTTAATAATTTATAAAGATGTCCACTAACTGACAAATAGATGATAAAAATGTGGTACACTTACACAATGGAATAGTATTCAGCTGTTAAGAAAATTGAAATAATAGAGAATTTTAAGTTCTAGATGCCCTAAGAAAAATGATAGTTTTATTTATTCAACATGCTAAGTGAATACTAGGAACATGTTTACATCTGTGAATAACTGATAAATATATTTTGTTCCTTGGAGCAGCCTTGTTAGGCCACAGGAGAGGACATTGCAGCCAGGCCTAAAGAGACCTGATAAGGTAGGGTCAGATGGAAGGGGAGGAGGTCCTCCCCTATCAGTGGACTTGGAAAGGGACAGGGAGAAGAAGAGGGAGGAATGGTGGGATTGGGAGGGAATGAGAGAGGGGGTTATGGCTGGGATACAAAGTACATAACCTATGATTAATATAAAGAATAATTAAAAAAGAAAAATCTAACTGAGTGAAAAAGATAAATGATTAAGGAAATAATAATTCCATCTATATTTCTCTATTGTCATTATTAAATTTAGTATAGTCATTTTCTATGGACTTTAGGGCAAGTCTGTACCAGATATTTTCATTGATCTTTAGGTATAATTTTACTTGACATCAGAGCTTCAAGTCCTGTTGAAGTCATTGGAAATTTTGAGTGACAAACTCATTAACATGACTTTAAAATATTGCACAGGCCACCCTCTTTTTTAATGAGAAAAAAGCCATCATTTTAACATAAACAATTCCATAACAGCTTGCACATTGACAGTTCTAGGCTGCGACCTTGTCACTTGAAAGTCTATGCCTACTACAAAGCTGTTCATCTGTAGCCCACAGGCCCTGGAAACCTGCAATCTGCTTTCTGTTTCCCTGAATTCACCATTTCACACATGTTACATGATCAGAGACATGATTGACTGTTTGTTTTCAGTTGCGTTCACTTAGCATAAGGACTCCTCACACCTGCTTATTTATGCACGTGTTTCAACCTTTTATAGACCATGAATGTTGTTGTACTAAAGGACACACCCACCAGCAACTACAGGGGACCGAGGTTCTCCCTGTCTTCCTCAATGCAGGTATCATTTCAATTATAACAGTTCTAGGAAGTGTGACAAGCTGTGAAGTCTCCCCCGGCAATGGACCGAGAGACACCTTGTTGTTGGTGTTCCTGTATTAGCCAGGGGCAGAGCAGATGGCAGTCATTTGTTCATCCTAAATTGTGGCCTGTTCTTTTTTTGGCAATGGCAAAAGCTGTCTTATGCCTAGGACTCATTAAAAAAAAATCAAATTAAATGAAATCAAATCCAGACAGAGCAGTGGGAAAGGAGGAAGACAGACAGAGACTTGGGGACTGTTACGCCACCCACAGACCTGCCTGCCGTTCAGTGCATGACACAGTCGTGCCACGGACACCCACTTGTCAGGACACCGTGCAGTTCAGCATGGATGGAGAGTGTCACTAACCCAGGGGCCCACCCGTCACGTAGCCAGCCTGCAGTGGGAGCCGCCACAACGTGTGAGTGTGCAGTGGTCAGATGGGAGAGAAGCGGAGCAGCTCGAGCATTTCCGAGAGATGGAAGCGGGGACTCGAGAATGGAGAGGAATAGCCTGTCGGGAGTGGCCAGCCTTGGCGCCTGGGGCCATACTGAGGTCCCAGCCTGAGCTGCTATGCAGTGGCATGGGTCAGTGTCGATGTCGTGGCTCATATTACCACTAAAGAATATGGGGGTGTCCCTGGTTGGGACAGCTGCAGGGTGCCATGTGAAGGGGCTGGACATAACCGGCACTGCTCCTCACTGGAGGTGGTACCCTGGAGAGCCGGCGTCAGCAGCACTCTGGAAAGGGGGCCCTGGGCCTCGCCAAGTGGAGTGGAGCTGGCCCTTGTGGCTGGGGTGTGGGTGAGCTATCCCCGAGGGAATGAGTTAGGAAGATCTGACCCCATCATTCATCTGCTATGGGGTGGCACAGTCGCAGAAATGATACCCCTCTTCCAGCCCCTCGACACCTCCCGCAGTCAGGAAAGCTGCTTTCAGAGTCATAGGCTCAAGAGAGCTAGACCTGCCACGCACCAGCTGCATCACATGGGAGAACGGGCGCTGCACCTTACCTAGACAGCACAGCAGAGCTGATCCTGGTGGCAGGGGCACATATGAGCCAGCCCTAAAGATGACAGATCTGGCCCTGCCACTCATCTTGCTGTGAGGGGTGTGGGTGCGAGAGTGATAGAAGAACCCTTGCTACCTGCAGCAAGCAGGTGAGAGAACTGGCCTGGGGTCACGAGAGCCAGTGAGCGGGACTGGCTCATCTCGGGCTGCAGCACGAGGGAGAGGGGACCCTGCATCTCACCTGGGCAGCACAGTAGTGCTTGTCCTGGTCGATAGGGAGCAGGTGAGTCAGCCCAGAAGACAGAGCAAGGCAGAGCTGGCCCCACCGTTTCTCTGTCATGAGGTGGGGAGAGAGGGGAAGAAGGGAGATGTCCTCTGCCCCCCTGGCCCCTTGCCATCTGAAAGCTGGTCATGAAAGCCATTGAGCTGGGCTGGCCCTGCCCCTTGCTGGCTACAATTCTTTGGTAGAGTGGGTTTTTTAAAGTTAATTAATTACAGTTTATTCACTTTATATCCCAGTTTAGGCCCTTCCCTCATGCCCTTGCAATACCACCCTCCTTCACCTCCTCCCATGCCCCTCCCAAGTCCACTGATAGAGGGAGTCCTCTTCCACTTCCCTCTGACCCTAGCCTATCAGGATGAGCTGCCACGGGCTACATTTGTGCAGGAGTTCTAAGTTATCTCCATGCATGGTACTTGGTTGGAGTATCAGTCTCAGAAAAGACCCCTGGCCCTAGATTTGTTGGTTCTGTTGCTCTCCTTGTGGAGCTCCTGCCTTCTCCAGGTCTTTCTATCTCCCCCTTCTTTCATAAGATTCCCTGCACTCTGCCAAAAGTTTACTATGAGTCTCAGCATTCTGCATTGATACCTGGCAGGGTAGAGTCTTTCAGAGGCTCTCTGTGGTAGGCTTCTGTCCTGTTCCCTGTTTTCTCCCTCTGCTGATGTCCATCGTTTGTTTTTCTGAATGAAGGTTGAGCATCTTACCCAGGGTCCTCCTTCTTGCTTGGCTTCTTTAGGTGTACAGATTTTTAGTATGATTGTCCTACATTATATGTCTAACAGCCACTTATAAGTGAGTATATACCAAGTGTGTCTTTTTGCTTCTGGGATACCTCATTCAGGATGATCTTCTCTAGATCCCACTATTTGTCTGCAAATTTCATGATTTCATTGTTTTTAATTCCTGAGTAGTATTCCATTGTGTAGATGTACCACAAATTTGTATCCATTCCTCAGCAGAAGGACATCTGGGTTGTTTCCAGGTTCTGGCTATTACAAATAAAGCTGCTATGAACATGGTTGAGCAAATGCCCTTGTTGTGTACTTGAGCATATTTTGAATATGTGCCTAGGAGTGGTATAGCTGGATCTTGAGGAAACGTTATTCCTAATTGTCTGAGAAAGTGCCAGATTGATTTCCAAAGTGGTTGTACAAGTTTACATTCCCACCAGCAATGAAGGAGGATTCCACTTTCTCCACATCCTCTCCAGCATGTGTTGTCACTTAAGTCTCTGATCTTAACCATTCTAAGGGTGTAAGGTAAAATCACAGGGTCATTTTGATTTGCATCTCCCCGATGACTAAGGACATTGAACATTTAAGTGTTTCTCTGTCATTTGATATTCCTCTATTGAGAATTCTCTGTTTAGCTCTGGATTCCATTTTTTAAATTAGATTACTTGATTTGTTGTTCTTTAACTTCTTGAGTTCTTTATATATTCTGGATATTAGCCCTCTGTGAGATATAGGGTTGGTAAAGATCCTTTCCCAGCCTGTTTGCTCTGATGACAGTGTCCTTTGCTTTACAGAAGCTTTTCAGTTTCATGAGGTCCCATTTATTGATTGTTGGTCTTAGAGCCTGTGCTTTTGGTGTTCTGTTCAAGAAATTGTCTCCCTTGACAATGAGTTCAAGGTTCTTCCCCACTTTTTCTGTTAACAGATTTAGTGTGTCTGTTTTTATGCTGACATCTTTGATCCACTCGGCCTTTAGTTTTGTGCAGGGTGATAAATATGGATATACTTGCATTTTCTATATGTAGATATCCAGTTGGTCCACCACCATTTGTTTCTTTTTTTCCATTGTATGGCTTTGGCTTCTTTGTCAAAAATCAAGTATCCGTAGGCATGTGGGTTTATTTCTGGGTCTTCTATTCTATTCCATTGATCCACCATCCTGTTTCTATGCCAGTACCATGCAGTTTTTATTACTATTGCTCTCTAGTACAGCTTGAAATCAGGGATGAAGATACCTCCAGTGATCTCTTGTTATACAGTATTATTTTAGTAATTCTGATTTTTTTGTTTTTCCATATGAAATTGAGAATTGTTCTTTCAAGTTCTTGGATGTTTTGTGTTTAGAACTTTTCTGATTTTACTTCTTCTTTGAGAGATGTATCAATTTCTGCAACTGTATCTTCAGTGCCTGAGATTCTCTCTTCCATCTCTTGTATTCTGTTGGTGATGCTTAGCTTTGTGTTTCCTGATCTTTTCCCTAAGTTCTCCAGCTCCAGGGTTTCTCTGTTTGTGTTTTCTTTATTGATTGTAATTCCGTTTTCATGTCTTGCACCATTTCATTCATCTGTTTGAATATTTTTTTGTTAATTTCCTCTTTATGTGCTTCTCTTTGTGTGGCTATAATTGCCTGTATTTCTTTGAGAGTTTTGTTTGTTTCCTCTTTACATACCTCTAATAACTCGATAAGCAGAGCTTTAAAATCATTTTCTTGTGTTTCTGATGAATTAAAGTATCCACTGATTTTAGGGGTTGCTGGTGAAGCCATGATGTCCTGATTTTTGTTGGATGTGTTCTTACACTGACCTATAGCCATCTGCTTATCCATAACCTTTGCTGTTTATTCCTGGAGTCTGTACTTCAGACTGGGTCCATCTGTCTCCGGTCTTTGGAGCATTCTTCAGGAAGATGAGAGGGGTCCACCAGTTTGAAAGCGGATGTTGGTATTTCAGCTGTAGCTAAGGGAGGAAGGTCGCAGGGGCATGTGCACAAGTGTGGGTGTGTGCATGGAAGTGTGCCTCAAGGGACAGGATGCTAGAGAGTGTGGATGCCTGGAACAGTGGAGCTTAAGCACAGGAAGGGTGCTGGCGCTGTCTGCAGGCTCAATGTGCATGCACAGGTGCCCTGAGTACCTCAGTGTCCTACAGGTCTGTCATACTGTTCTCCTGGTATTCAGATTTGTCTGAGCTCCAGGAATTGTTTGCCTGCACTCCACTGGTAAACCCACAAAACAAGGCCTTCAATGCTGAGAATGCTGTCCCAAGAATCCCTGTGTTGCTCACAGTGGGGGTGTGGGTGCGAGGGATCCAATCTCTGGCTGCTAGTGTAGAGGGACCCTGGGTCTGCGGCTCTACAACTATTCATTTGAAGGTAGCCTCACTTGCTACCAGGCCTAATTGGAAAGCACAGGGGTTTTCCGTGTTGTTCTCTACTCTCATATTTGGGCCTATAGGTGCAAATCAAAGTGTAGGAGATCCATCAGCTCAGTGGTGTCCACTGTTTGTCCGCCGGGCAGGGAGATGTGTGCTTGGGACAGCCGCCTCTGCCATCTTAGTCCCTTCACATGGAAGCTCCTGCTTGTGCTAACCACAACAGCAGGCCTGGGAAGCCCATGCAGCTGCCTGCTGCAGTTGCTGGCCTGGGAGGCCCTTATTGCCGCAGCTTCTGCTGTCTCAGTCATTGAGCACAGAGTCTCCTGCTTGGGCTAACCACTGTGGGCGGCCTCCACCAAGCAGGGAAGCCTGTGCTTGGGGCAGTGGCCACTGCCTGCCTGCTGCTTCTGCAGAGCAGCGAGAGCTGTGTTTGGGGAAAGGGGAAGTGCAAGAGTTGAATATGTGCCACTCTCAGCTCCTGGAGACCTGTATCCAAACTCACCCAGCTCACGGGTTGTCTCCTCTCACCCAGGAAGCCTCAATGTCAACATTCTGGCTTCAGGTACCCCTTCACTCACCAATTTCAGAGTTTTGGATCCCGTACCACTCAGATACAGTATGCACTGGTCGCTGCCATCTTGGACTCCCCAAGCAAACTGGGTTTTGCACCTTGCATGGGTAGCACTGTAGTGCTGATTCTCATCAAGGAGGTGTGAGTGAGCTGGATCCCAGGTGAGAGCATGGGAGAGCTGTTCCTACCACTCCTCTGCCATGAGTGTATGCTCCATAGTCATGAGAGTGCACCCTATTACACACACACACACACACACAGAATCCACCAAGTCCAATTTGTGCTGACCATCAAAGCATGGTCAAAGTCATAGTGACTGGTGGCTTCAAGAAAACAGAGTCCTTCCTCATCCCCCACCAAAAGCCATCACTTATAAAGAGCTACATTTCAGCATCTTTACGACAAATTTTAAGGACTCTTTTCAATACCTTCCTGTTTGGACTGTTTTGTTTTGAGAGAAGGGGACGTGAGAAGGAGGTTGTCACAGAAGCCTTCAATGTCTCTCATTCCTACAAGCTTCCAAGATGAGTTTCAGCAATATTCCAGTATTTATGGTGTCCCAGAAACCTTGAGCTAGATCAATGACTCCTTGCAGTAAGTATTTGCACGTAAAGCAACAGATTGCAATGCCACCTGAGTCCGTAAATGTGCAATAACGAGATTCAAAAGATGAATGAATGAAATGGAGCAATGGGGAGAGGCAGAATTAGAGGCATATGGAGGGAAGTGACAGGGATGAGAACAAAGCGAACAAAGAAGCGTGGCTGCTCTTCAGGCCCCGGGTGGTCTGGGGCTACCACCAGTCATGTCTTGCCTCAATGAAAAGCAATAGAATGGTGCTATGACTCAGCTCACGGGCCAGCATGCGGTACGGGACCTCCACTGCTTGTTCTGCTTGCCCTGCTTGAGAGAGGAGAGCACAGGTGATGTGCTACCTGGCCTGCAAACACAATGGTTGTGCCTGGGGTACTGGGCAGGGCAGCCATTAGCAAGGTAATGTGCAGCAGCCTGGAGCGCAAGTGTGTTCTGCCCTTGGACGTGGTGCCCAGCTGCAAGACCACCCTGACTGGGCAGCAGCAGGAGGCTGGCATGAAGAGTGGTCCATTTTCGGGCCTGAGTCTCTTCGAGGGGCTTCTGTGGTCTGTGCTGTTGCTGGAGGCTGTGTTGGCATCAATGCTCCATGTTGTTGCCTAGACTGTGTCCGTGTCCATGGTCCAGAGCTGCCAGCAGAGAACCATGTTGATGGTCATGATCTATGCTGTCAGGGACTGTGTTGCTGTCTGTAACGGTGCTGCCACTGGAAATCAAGTGGAAGTTCTTGATAAGTGCTGCTGCTGGCTGCTATGCGCAAGGAATTTTTTTAAAAATTATTTTTAAAATTTAATCTCCAAGATTCTGTCTCAAACTCTTCCCAGTGCTTTGTCTGCTTTGCTTTTTATACATTTCCATTCTGTCAGACTGATCTGCTGGCTTGGTGATGATGGAGGATATATAGATGATGGGCGCCTGGTCTTCATGTGGGTTCCCTAGCAACTGGACTAGGGGCTGTATCTGACATGGACTCTGTTGCCTGCTTTTGGATCACTTTCTCCTAACTGGGATGTCGTGTCTGGCCTCAGTAGAAGATGTGCTTAGTCCTGATGCATCTTGAGGGGTTAGGGTGGGTTGGTATGGAAGCTCCCCTTATCTGAGGAGAAGTGGACAGGAAAATGGGGGAAGAGGGTGGGAGGGTAGTACTGGGAGGAAAGGCGGGAGTGACCAGTGATCGGGATATAAAGTGAATACATAAATTATTAATGAGAAAAGGAAGAAAATGGCTACATAAGCAAGCCAGGTAGCTAGATAATCACTATTCCTGATGTTCACAGAGGACAATTTGGAGCTCTTCCTTATGGCACATAAGGAAAGTACTAAAAACCCACAGTACTACTCTCCTACTCATCATTCCAAGAGAGAATGTTGACTGGGCATGTACACAGTGAATGAAAATGAGCACATGGCCAGTCCTAGTTATGGTTGGGAAGAATGTTTTAATGTAGACATGAGGGAGAGAACACCCTGAGGCTTCTGAGCCTTTGATCTGAGAATCTGCTCCTTCTTCTAGTCCTATTATTCTTAGGTATGGTCTTTTCATGGTGCCCTAAATTTCCTGGATGTCTTGTGTTAGAAATTGTTTAGCTTTAGCATTTTCTTTGACAGATGCATTGCTTTCTTCTCTTGTATCTTCTATGCCTGAGATTCTTTCTTCTATCCCTTGTATTCTGTTGGCAATGCTTAAGTTTGTAATTCCTGATCTCTTTCCTAAGTTTCCATCTCTAGGATTGCCTTAGTTTGTGTTTTCTTTATTTTTTCTATTTCCCTTTTCAGATCTTGAAGAGTTTTGTTCATTTCCTTCTCCTGTTTGCTTCTAGTTTCCTGTATTTCCTTAAGGGATTTATTAATTTCTTTCACCTATTTAATTGTATTTTCCTTTACTTCTTTGAGGGTTTTATAATTGTACTTCATGTAAAATCTTTTTCTTTCTTTCTTTCTTTTTTTATATTAATAACAGGTTATGTACTTTGTATCCCAGTCATAGCCCCCTCCCTCATTACCCCCCAATCCCACCATCCCTCCCTCATTTCCTCCCTGCCCCTTTCCAAGTCCACTGATAGGGGAGGACCTCGTCCCTTTCCATCTGACCCTAGCTTATCAGGTCTCTTTAGGGCTGGCTGCAAAGTCCTCCTCTGTGGCCTAGCAAGGCTGCTCCTCCCTCGGGGGAGAGGGGTCTAAGAGCCAGCCATTGAGTTCATGTCCAAAATAGTCCCTGTTCCCCTTACTAGGGTACCCACTTGGATACTGAGCTACCATGGGCTATATCTGAGCAGGGGTTCTAGGTTATATCTGTACATGGTCCTTGGTTGGAAATACAGTCTCATAAAAGACCCCTGTGCCCTGATATATTTGGTCCTTGTGGAGCTCCTGTCCTCTCCAGGTCTTACTAACTCCCCCTTCTTTCATATGATTCCCTGTGCTCTGCCCAAGGTTTGGTTATGAGTCTTAATATCTGCTTTGATACACTGCCAGGTAGAGTCTTTCAGAGGCCCTCTGTGGTAGGCTCCTGTCCTGTTACTCATTTTTTCCTACATCCAATGTCCATCCATTTGTCTTTCTAAGTGAGGATTGATCATCTTACCCTGGGTCCTCTTTCTTGTTTATCTTCTTTAGGTGTATAGATTTCAGTATGTTTATCCTATCTTATAGGTCTATATAAATGAGTATATACCAGGTGTTTCTTTCT
>CM053750.1:43544187-43571034 GCA_028658305.1 Pachyuromys duprasi
TCCTTAGCCATCAGGGAGTTGCAAATCAAAATGACCCTGAGATTTCACCTTACACCTGTCAGAATGGCTAAGATCAAAAACTCAAGTGACAACACGTCCTGGAGAGGATGTGGAGAAAGAGGAACCCTCTTCCATTGCTGGTGGGAATGTAAGCTGGTACAACCACTCTGGAAATCAATTTGGCATTTCCTTAGACAATTAAGAATAGTGATTCCTCAAGATCCAGCTATACCACTCCTAGGCATATACCCAAAAGATGTTCAAGTACACAGCAAGGACATTTGCTCAACCATGTTCTTGGCTGCTTTATTTGTAATAGCCAGAACCTGGAAACAACCCAGGATCCCCTCAGTTGAGGGGTGGATACAGAAATTGTGGTACTTTTACACAATGGAGTACTACTCAGCAATTAAAAAGGAGGAAATAATGAAATTTGCAGGCAAATGGTGGGACCTGGAAAGGATCATCCTGAGTGAGGTATCCCAAAAGCAGAAATACTCACATGGTATACACTCACTTATCTAGACCCATAAGAGAGGATAAACATACTGAAATTTATACACCTAAAATGATAAATAAGAAAGGGGACCTGGGGTAAGAGGATTAATACTCACTTAGAAAGTCAAATTGGATGGACATTGGATGTAGGAGCAAACAAGTAACAGGACAAGAGCCTACCACAGAGGGCCTTGGAAAGACTATACCTAGCAGGGTATCAAAGCAAATATTAAGAAACATAACCAACCCTTTGGCAGAGTGCAGGGAATCATATGAAAGTAAGGGGAGTTAGTATGACTTGGAGAGGACAGGAGCTCCAAAAGGACCAAACATATCAGGGCACAGGGGTCTTTTATGAGACTGTCTCTCCAACCAAGGACCATGTATGGTTATAACCTAGAACCCCTGCTTGTATGTAGCAAATGGTAGCTCAATACCCAAGTGGGTACACCAGTAAGGGGAACAGGGACTATTTTGGACATGAACTAAATGGCTGGCTCTTCAACCTCCCCACCCCCAGAGGGAGGAGCAGCCTTGCTAGGCCACAGAAGAGGACATTGCAGCCATTCCTGAAGAGACCTGATAAGATAGAGTTAGATGGAAGTGGAAGAGGTCTTCCCCTATCAGTGGACCTGGAAAGGGGCAGGGAGGAGATGAGGGAGGGAAAGGTAGGATAGGGAGGGAATGGGGGAGGGGGCTACGGATGGGATACAAAGTATATAACCTGTGAATAATATAATATAAAAACGTTAAAATTAAAAAAAATTATTTGTGTTAATTTCAATTTTTCTTTTTCTGTTTTAAAATTATTTTATTTATTACAATATATTCACTTTGTATCCTAGCTGTAGCCCCCTCCCTCATCATCTCCAAATCCCGCTCCCACTCCCTCTACTCCCATGCCCCTTTCCCAGTCCACTGATAGTGGAGGACCTCCTCCCCTTCCATCTGACCCTAGTCTATCAAGTCTCATCAGGACTGGTTGCAATGTCTTCCTCTGTGGCCTGGTAAGGCCCCCCCCCCCCCGCCCACATACACACACCTCAGGGAGAGGTGATCAAAGAGCCAGCTACGGAGTTCTTGTCAGAGAGAGCCCCTATGTCCCTTATTAGGGAATCCACTTGGACACTGAGCTGCCATGGACTACATCTGTGCAGGAGTTCTAGCTTATCTCCACACATGGCTTTTGTTAGGAGTATCAGTCTCAGAAAAAACCCTGGGTCCAGATACTTTGGTTCTGTTGGTCTCCTTGTGGAGCTCCTGTCCCTTCCTGGTTTTTCTATCTCCCTCTTCTTTATAAGATTCCCTGTACTCTGCCTAAAGTTTGGCTCTGAGTCTCAGCATCTGCTTTAATACCCTACTGGAGAGAGTCATTCAGAGGCCCTCTGTGGTAGGCTCCTGTCCTGTTCCCTGTTTTCTCCTTCTTCTGATATCCATTTCATTTGCCTTTATGAATGAGGATTGAATATCTTTACCCAAGGTCCTGCTTCTTGTTTAGCTTCTTTAGGTGTATGAATTTCAGCATGATTATCCTATATTATATATCTAATATCCAGTATCCATTTCTCAGTTGAGAGACATCTGGGTTGTTTCCAGATTCTGGGTATTACAGATAAAGCTGCTATGAACATGGTTGAGCAATGTCCTTGTTGTATACTTGAGCATCTTTTAGATATATGCCTAGGAGTGGTATAGCTGGATCTCGAGGAAGCGCTATTCCTAATTGTCTGAGAAAGTGCCAGATTGATATCTAAAGTGGTTGTACAAGTTTACATTCCCACCAGCAATGGAGCAGGGTTCCCCTTTCTCCACATCCTCTCCAGCATGTATTGTCACTTGAGTTTTTGATCTTAGCCATTCTAAAGGGTGTAAGGTGAAATCTCAGGGTCGTTTTGATTTGCATTTCCCTGATGACTAAGGATGTTGAGCATTTCTTTAAGTGTTTCTTTGTCATTTGATATTCCTCTAGTGAGAATTCTCTGTTTAGCTCTGTACTCCAGTTTTAAAATTGGATTACTTGATTTGTTGCCTTTTAACTTCTTGAGTTCTTTATATATTCTGATATTAGCCCTCTGTGAGATATAGGGTTGGTGAAGATCTTTCCCTAGTCTGTTTGTTCTGATGACAGCATCCTTTGCTTTACAGAAGCTTTTCAGTTTCATGAGGTCCCATTTATTGATTGTTGCTCTTAGAGCCTGTGCTGTTGGTGTTCTGTTCAGGAAGTTGTCTCCTATGCCATTTTTTTCTAGCTAATTTAGTGTGTCTGCTTTTATGTTGAGGTCTTTGATATTTTGAGAGCTATTGAGAAGTCATTGTCCATGCCAACCTACATCTCGAAGGGTCATTTTCTAGCAGTCTTGGATTTTGAAGACTTTTTCTTTCTTTTTTTTCTTTTTTCCTTCTTTCTTTCTTTCTTTTTCTTTTGTGGGGGAGGGTGATTTTTGTACAGGGAAGAGTCAAGGGATATTGATGTTTCCCAGAACCATTTGTTAAAACAGGCTACCTTTCCTACAACATGTGTTTTCTATGCATTTGTCAAGAATCTGCTGGCAAGTTTCAAAAGCAAATGGCAGCCTAGCAGCTTTTGTATAATATCATGAAGACTGCAAATTCTTTCAGGTTTAATTTTTATCAGTAATTTTTTCAAGATTTATGTTCTTACTGGTTGCAGTATTATTTCATGCCTATGTACCCATGTTGCTGATTTAAAGTCTTTGTTAGTGGCAAATGAGCCCTCCCCCCCTGCCCCCGCCCAGTGCTACTTGTGATAGCCTTTACACTTTATCCTATTTCTTGTATGAGACAATTTGATAACATAATTGTTGAATAGACAAATGACTTCATACTAGATGTATATTTGAGATGCATTCCCCCTCCCTTTCCATCTTCCTTATTTAATACTTAAGAAGTATCTGCTAGGAACAACTAAATATTAACATGAGGCAGACACTGTTTTTTTTCTTTTTTATTAAGTTCTTTATTAATTACACCTTATTCACCTTATATACCCCTGTAGTTCCCTCCCTCCTCCCATCCCAATCCCTCCCTTTCTCCCCCGTCTGCTCCCATGTCCCTCCCCAAGACCACTGATAGGGGAGGTCCTCCTTTCCTTCCCTCTGATCCCAGTCTATTAGGTCTCATCAGGAGTGGCTGCATTGTCTTCCTCTGTGGCTGGGTAAGATGTCTCTCCCCTCAGGGGGAGGTGATCAAAAAACAGGCCAATCAGTTCATGTCAGAGACAGTCCCTGTCCCCATTACTATGGACCCTACTTGGACACTGAACTACCATGGGCTATATCTGTGCAGGGGTTCTAGTTTTCTCCATGCATGGTACTTGGTTGGACCATCAGTCTCAGAAAAGACCCCTGTGCTCAGATTACTTGGTTCGGTTGCTCTCCTTGTGGAGTTCCTGTCCTTGCCAGATCTTACTATTTCCCGCTCCTTTGGTAGCTCAAATATAGTGATATTGTTAAGCCTCTTAGAGTCATAGCCTTATAAAGAAGTGTCATACAAGCACTCTCTTGTTTCAAAGGAAAGTATAGTTGATCAGATCTTTGAGTAGCATATTCAGTAGCTACTGAGAGGTGAGATACAGTTCTTTTCATGTTGTTAGGTAGAAATGACACATTTGAGAGATTTTCTTGACATGTTAGTGCTAATATTCTAAATGTTACTTAAGTAGCTAAGAGAATCATGAAAATAAAAAATATATCAATAAAGCATGAACTCTATGAGTGCACCAGTTCTAAACAAGAAAGAAAATACTCCATTAGTCCATAAAAGTGGACTTGAGTGATAAAGATCATCCGTATGATGCCCTGGGCTTCCAATTTTATATTTCTGTATAGACATATTCGGAACTCATCCAATAACTTAAATAACCTTTTTATATTAAAGTGGAGTTTCAGTTGCTGTCTTCAAGTCCATTAAGCTGATAGAGTATAGTAATGAGAAAAGTGAATAAAAAATACAAGACTCATCTTCACATCCCTTTAGCTTGCTTAAATGGAGGAGTAAATTCAATGATAATTAATTGGAAAGTAAATAATTTTTCCCTCCAGAGTTTTGCTGGAGGCCTGAAGAGTGTTGGCAGATATATTACATTTCAGTTCTGGCTTCTACCCTGCATAAATGAAGTGATTATTAGGGTGATTAATACTCACACAGCAGCAGTAGGTTAGTGAATGCCCTTGGAATACATTACTATAGCAAAACAATTGCGCACTTGAGTTTTTCTTGATATATACAGAAATTCTGGAATATCCTTTCAATCATTGCCATTTAATAATATCTGCAAACATTTAATGAACTGATCCAGCCAAGAGACTAGGCTTACTGGAACCAGTAAAGAAAGAATGCATGGTGTGGTAGTTTGAATAGGTATAGCCCACATAAATACTCAAGGGTTTGAATATTTAACCCATAAGGTGTGGCACTATTAGGAAGTGTGGCTTGTTTGAGTAGGTTTGGCCTTATTGGAGGAAGTGTGTCAATGTGGGTTAGGCTTTGGTGTCCAGTGTGAAATTCTAGTCTCTTGGCTGCCTTATGATCAAAACGTAGAACTCTCAGCTTCTTCGCCATCACCATGCCTGCTTGCATTTAGCCATGTTTCCCATGTAAGCCAGCCCCAACTAAATGTTTTCATTTATAAGAGTTGCCATGGACATGATATCTCTTCACAGCATCGGAAACGCTAATTAAGACACATGGTCTCTGGCTTGAGAAAATGAAAACCTAGATATTAATGATAACTTACCACTTAAATAATTGATTCAGAGATAAAAGGGGTTGATGAGAGTCTGTAGAGATTTCTGGTTGTTGGGAAAGAAGTTATGGAAAAGTATAGAACTAATTATGGAATATTTTCTAGTTAGGACAATTTTAACAGTCAAGATAGTTGAGAATGACTTTAGGGTATTAAAGCAGATGCTGAGACTCCTATCCAAACTTTGGACAGAGTGCAAGGAATCTTATGAAAGAAGAGAAAGATAGAAAGACCTGGAGGGAGAAGGAGTTCCACAAAGAGAGCAATAGAACCAAAATACCTGGTCACAGGGGTCTTTTTTGAGACTGATACTCCAAAGAAGGACCATTCATGGAGATAACCTAGAACCCCAGCACAGAAGTAGCCAGGACAGCTCAGTGTCTAAGTGGATACCCTACTAAGGGGAACAGGGATTGTCTCTGACATGAACTCAGTGGCTGCCTCTTTGATCATTCCCCTGAGGGAGGGGGCAGCTTTACCAAGCCACAGTGGAAGACTATGCAGCCAGTCCTGATGAGATTAGGCTAGGGTCAGATGGAAGAGGAGGAAGATACCTCTATCAGTGGACTAGGGGAAGGGGCATGGGAGGGAAAAAGGGATGGAGGGCAGGATCTGGAAGAGACAGGGGAGGGGCTGAGGGAAGGGGCTACAGCTGGGATACAAAGTGAATAAAGTATAATAAATTTAAAAATAAATTTTAAAACATCTCAGCAAAAAACCCACAGAATTTCTATTTTTGAAAATGTTCTTTGCAACTGCTGTCCTCAAACATATAAGCCTCCAACTATATTATATTTTGTGTTTTAGAGTAAGCATGTTATTGCCATGAAAGCGTCCATTTGCCATTCTCTATGAAGTAAAATCTGGAGAACAGAGACTGGGCACATCTTAGCCCAGAGCCTGGATCGTACAAGAGTGACAAGGCTGTTCCCAAGTACTTATTCTATAAATGGCTTTTAATTACTTATTCTTTTTATTCCTCTGAAAAACTGAGCTACCAGAGTAAAATATAATGTAACAAAGGTACTTATTTTATTTAAAATTATTTAAGCTGTTGTTCAAATTGTTCTTTGGATATTCATGTATTCGTGTTGATGCTGCTATCTCAGGAAACTGGACTCAGAGTCTGCCTGACATGAGAATGTCAAACTTCTGTCAAATTGAAAATGTTTATTACAGTTTTAGAAAATGATCTTAATTTCAAAAAGTAGAAAACACGTTAAATGTGATATCAAACTCAATATTTTTTACTGACAGCGTACATTGTGTGACTATGGAACAAATCTCATATTTACTACAAGTGTGATTCTCCTATGAATGACCTGTCAACAAGCTGTGATATTTAAAGCTGAAATTAAAAGCTTCCACAGTGCTAAGAAAGGTGAAAGATTATCATAATTTAAATTTACTGATCTGAAGCAAAGAAAAAGCTATCTTAACATTATTATACAAGAAAAAGAATATTACATTTGTACCATAACTACAAACAACTGTGCTTTTTCATTCAAGTAGGATGTAAATTGTATTGATTGTTTAAAGGGAAGAGACAGAAGATACAGAACCACACAAACACTTGTTACTGCTATTTATCCATTAATTCAGAACAGCCTTAGATATTATATTTTGTTAAATGTAATATTATATTGATATTTATTAGTTATTTCATAAAATCCCTGAATATTATATTTTTGAGGTGTAAGGGTTAAGTTTTGCATATGTGAAATATGCAAATCATAAATAATTATTTACTATCAAAGTGATGCTCCCCCTCTCCATTTGTAGATTAATTATAAAAACTTTTTCTTTAGCATTGGGGGTTGAACCATGCTTTACACATGACAGGCAAGCTCTGTGCCCATGATCTATGTTATCAGTTATTTATTTGTATTTAAAATTGAGACAAGGTTCAATACATTATTCAGAGAGGTCTCAAACTCATGCTGTTCCTATCTGAGTACTTGAAGTAAATGGAATTACAGATGAGTTCTACCACATTTGGCTTTCAGATGAATTTTAGATAGATGCTTTTTCACTTTGTTAAGTAGAAATTAGTTTTAGGTCTTCAAAATCAATGTAAAGAATGGTTAAAAAATAACAGAAATATGGTCCACAATGCTCACTCTTTATTTGAATTATTGTTTCTGGTATACATTAAAAAAAGAGGTTCATCATGTTTCCATAAAGCAGAATCTCTGTTATGTTAATAGTGAATAAAATTATTTCAAATCCCATGAAACTTGGGAAAAATGAAGGGTGCATCAGAATAGAAACTTGTTGGCCTTTACTTTTTTAAATTATTTATCAAGACATTTCTAGAGTCCCAAGGAATGCATATTAGCTAATAGGTACAAAAAGTATCCTTAAAGTGAATGTGGTTGCTAAACATCATTAGATGTATAGGGAAGTTAAGCACATGACAATGGAGACATCTCTGACACAAAGGCATGGACCAGCGAAGACAGGTATCTCAGCCATTCTCCTGCAGTCCGTGGGGCACCAAGAAATTTACTGATCCGTATCCTTCTTGATGCTCCAGGCAGGAAGAAGATTTGTCCCCTTGGCTGTCAGATAGAGCATATTTTTGCCTCTATTTTGGTTTCAGAATTTGAAATAATAAATTTCTGTTGTTTTAACTTACCAGTTTATGAAATTTTCATTTTTCTAAGTATACGTGTTAAACATGAAAAGTACTATGCATATGCACACGAAAACTTGATCAAGCCAATTAAAATCAGAGAGAATGAAGAATTAATGTATGTTAAATAAAAATCAAGATAAACATGGTAGGAAAATTAGATATATATTCTTAATGACACTATAATGAGTAAGTTTATTAACCAAAGAAGATCCTCTGTGAGTTAGAATATTGATTTTACAAGATAATCACATGCAACAGAATCATACAGAAAGGAAGAAAGAATCAGTGTTATGTAATTATTGCCACACTATCTGTAATAGTTTAAATCTGGAAAGTAGACATGTTTGCAAGGGAATGAATAAAGAAATATGATAATTGATATTGAATTTACATCAGCATGCATTATTCTTAAAAAAACAGGACATAAACAAGTCATTTGTGAAAGAATATACAGAATAAGATGCTAACCACTTAGAAAGATTAAAGGTGTAAGTTATGTGAAGCTATGAAAATGTAATATAACAATTTAAAAACATGCAAGGAGAGAAGACAGACACTAAGGCTGTGGTGCTTAAAGAAAGGAGACAAGGCTGCATGTGAGGTGATACTTAATTGCTATCTATCATGATACGGTTCTGCATATCTGTAAAACTGGTATTAACAAAATCAACAATATAGGGTAGACTCATGTTTAAATACTAAATCACTGAATATCATTTTAACTTCTTCTCCCAAAGAAGTTCCGTATCTTTTAGTAATTGTTCTAAGCACCAGTAAGCATTAGCTTTGTAAATTCTTTATATGACAGTTGACTCCACAGTCTCAATTTGTGTTTCTATTTCGTATTTCACAGGAGCCAGTGAGGTTGGAACATCTAGATAGAAGCTGAATGAACAAGAACTCCTTTCTCCCTAGGATAGAAAAGCTCCACAAGGAATTTGAAGGATAAATTTATCATTTAGACCCCAAGAGAAGAAGGTTGAACACATCAGGGGGAGGCCAGAGAAAGAATATGTAACATGTTAAGGTTTTCTGTGTCTAAAGGCTTAAACACAGTGAGTGAATTTCAGTGAAACTTAATGTCTTAAATGTTTTTTAATAGAAGCAAATATTTACAATTTGTTAGATGTTCACTGAAAAATACTCTTTTGAATAATGCTGAGAATAATTTATCTTCTCTCCTTTTACCATACCAGTATTTAGTGAGCAAGCATTTAATCATTTCAATGAATGATTGACTAGCATATTTATATGCATTATTCATATCTTCTTTGCATTTTATTTGATTGTAAAACTGATATTTATGCAAACACTGATACATGTTTCAGCCTTTTCCAACTTGCTGTCTTATAAAACCCAGAACCACCTGCCTATGGGTGGCATGGGCCACAGTGGGCTGGGCCCAATCATTAATCCAGAAGATACCTCTTTGACAGGCCCACAGATCTATATGATGGAGGAAATTCCTTAATGCTCCCAAGTGAGCATAGTTTATATCAAGTTGACAAAACCAGCGAGTACCTGTGCTACCTCCAATCACATGAGCTGCCCATTCTACTTCCACATACGTTTCTCTCCTGTAGCTTTCTTCTGTCACCAAGTATTAATCATTAGTCTTACTCAAACGTTTTGATTTTCTTTTCTTTCTTGTTGTTTTTTTCCTCCTTTTCACTCATATCTTAAGAAACCAATATATTAGTATATATACTACAGTCAGTATAAAATGATAGGCACTTATGATTGGCCAATTTTTATTGGACTATCTTTATGTTTTCGTGGTGAACTTACTCTCTGATAATGATACATTTTCCAGAAAATATTCTATCATGAGAGTAGTGAGAATCATGGCTGGTACTAGCCAAGCTGAGGGAAGAACCACAATCTCCTCTCCTCCCTCCTTCTCCCCTCTTCCCCCTCACAAGGAGTCTATTTCTTCTTCGATAGTGCAAACACTTCCTCTGAAACAATAAGAGGTGTTTTAAATCAACCAATCAAAGCAAGTCAGCTAGTTTTTCTTTTTTCTTGTAATTTTTGGTTTTCTTTGGTTGAGATAGGGTCTCACTATGTAGCCTTGGTGGTGCCGAAACTAGCGGTGAACATGAGGTTGGTCTTGAATTCATAGAGTTCCACTTGCCCTGCCTCTCAAATGTAGAGATTAAAGGCATGTACCACTATGCAGCTCAAAAGAATAAAGTAAAGCAAAAAATTATCTTCAGATGTAAAAGTCTCAATGCAAAACACAAGTGATGTGAAAAATGAGGGCAATACAGCTCCTCCAAAATGGCTATTGCCTACTAAAACCTGATTATAAGACTCTTGCTGAAGACAACACACACTTTGGCCACAGGACACGGAGAAACCAATTTTGTGCTGACCAGGATGCTTCCTCCCTGCTGTTTCACTTTAATAGTAACAGAAGAGTCATACAGGCCACTGCGAGTGAAAGGTAATTAACCGTTTAACCCAGCTGTGAACCCTGTGAGCTACAGCAATGTGTGGCATAATAAGATATGGCCATGGCACGAATCGTTATCAACTGCTTTCTGATTGGATTTAAGGCCTGCTCCACAGAAGGAAACACATGCCTGGTACTGTAAATCTGGCCAATAACCAGTATCCAGAGATCTCACAGGCCCCAAGCATAAACCTATTATTATTTTGCTAAATAGATATGGTATCACACTTCTCTCTGAATTTGTCTGCAGATTAATGTATCTTTTAGGCATCACTAGAGAAGTTTTCTGTTCAGTGGATGACACTTAGGACAGAAATGGACAATTGATGTTTGAAAATTAGTGTCTAGGGAGTGCTTAGCTGCAAGTGAGACGTATACCAGCCTCTCTACCAAAGGCTCACAATTTGAAAGAAAGGTAAAATGCAAAAGCCAGAGGTTGAGAGGACCTATGTGAAACTGTCTCTTGAACCTGAAGTCACCATCCGTGGTTGCTTGCACAAGACCTGCACAAGATTAAGCCAGTCATGATTCCAGCATGGAGTTGGGAGGGGCCCTTGAGCTTCCATAACTCATTGAAGAGCTATTGATGGCTGGTGGTTTCTAGTGGAGAAAGAGTAGTGTAAGGTTTTTTGTTTTTGTTTTTGTCTGTTTGTTTATTTTTTTGCAGGTCAACCAATCTTCAGTGGATGGTCCCATACCTATAGAGTCCGTAGGCAGCACAAAGTGTCCTGGATAGGCTTATTGAACAAAAAGAAACAAACAGGAGAATATGAAGGTTGTGGTGTTTGGGGAGGTGAAGGGTATATCTAGAAGGAGCTGGGAATGAAATAAAAATATGTTACATGACTTCTCAAGGAAATAATTTTTAAAATACTTTTTTTAAAAAGAGCAGAAAAGGGCTAGGTGGTGGTGTATGCCTTTAATCCCAGCACTCAGGAGGCAGGGACAGGAGGATCTGTATGAACTTAAGGCCAGCCTGGCCTACTGAGTGAGTTCCAGGACAATCAGGGCTAAAACAGAGAAACCCTGTCTCAAAATAAAGCAAAACAACAACAACAAACATACGAAAGATCAGAAAAAGGCTTTAAGGTAAAGGGTCAGAGGAGTGTTACAGAACATATATAATCTGAAAGTGGAAAGGACAATATGGGGGTTTGGAGCGTACCAAAAGTAGTGAGGCTCAAGGGGATGAAGGAAAATGAGTAGGGAGGAATCAAATGCAGGTAGGTTTGAAAGTGCCATAAATAAATAATTGGCCACTTTGTAAGCTATTTTTTTTAACAAAATAACATTTAAAGATAGAGAAATAAAGAGAGAAAGGGTATGGTGGCTACAGATATAATTCTATAGTCAATTGTTTGTCTAGCTTATGTGCAGCTCCCAGTTCTATCCAACAAGCAACAGAAAAGTAAAACAAACAAAAATAATATTAAAAGTAATCCAAATGGTGAATTTATAAACTTTAAATCTATGAAAACCGTAATTCTTCAGCCAATAAACCATATATAAACTGGTTTATATCCTAATACTGATAATAGTTTCTGTCCTTACCCTCACATTAATTCTAATCACATCCGGTACGATGGTGTTTATAGTTGTTTTATTTATTTATTTTGGGGTTAAGAATCAAATGCAGGGAGACAGGCACGTAAGGCAAAGGCCTACCCCTGAGAGCATTCCAGCTCTAAGCATGCATTACTGAGAAAGCCTTTTTACTTTCTTCCAGAAAACCTCTTACAGTTTTTTACTTTGTACTTCAGTTGATCAAAGGAGCGCTAAACTAGCATGACTCAACTATGATATGTCGTGACTATACAATTTTTGTCATTACCGTAAATTGCTGTGATCAAGCTGTGGCCATGAGTACATCCATGGAGTGTGGAGTGTGGTATAAGAGAAAGCATCTGGAAGAAGCCTTTTATAGTGAGTTCCTCTCCTTGTTCCATCGCTCCTGACCCCATGATATATTTTAAAATGCCACTGTGGTTTCTCTTCCCAATTTCCATGGGGTTCAGAAAGCAGAACAGCTATCCTACAGCTAATGGGATCATATGAGGTGAGTAGAGCCCTACAACATTGTGAAGTTACAGCCAGGGTCAGTTGCACACTCTCCCACTCTCCAGATGGATAAGTCTGAAGGAATGAGTCCTTTGTCAAGAGCATACACTTCCCTCCTAGGAGGACATTGCCAGGATAGTAGTGATCATCTTGGATATTTACCTAAGGATCAACATGTCATGTCCTTTCAAGAATATTTTACTTTTCAGTTGTGAGTCCAACCTTTAATGTCTGAGCCATCTCTCCAGTCCTCAAGAGCATTTTAAAGCTGGGATTTTACATGAAATCAATGAATTGCCCTTTCCTTGGTACCCAGCTCTCAGTACCTGTTAATGGCTGATGACTGTGAGTCACATAGCTGTTTGCCCTGATGAGATGTGTTGTCCAACTAGCAAGTGCACTTCCCTTTTGCTGAAAGCCCCCGCTAAGTGAAGTCAAGTAGCTTTCCAAATACTTGGCCTGAAGCATTGCACTTCACGCAACAGGAATAAACCTTCCTTAACTGGGTACCACAAATCAGCTTTATGTTTATCCCAATAAAAGTGTGCCTGAATGAAGCCAGTCCTGATAAGACCTGATAGACTAGGGTCAGATGGAAGGGGAGGAAGACCTCCCCTATCATTGGACTGGGGGAGGGGCATAGGAGAAGAAGAGGGAGGGTAGAATTGGGAAGGGAGGGGAGAGGGAGCTACAACTGGGATACAAAGGTGAATAAACTGTAATTAATAAAAATAAAATTAAAATTTAAAAAGTGTGTCTGTTATTCTCTTTTAAATCACATTAAGTTGTTCATAACCTACCTTACTTTTGGACTATTAATTTCTCAAGGGTATTGTGAAAGTACTCTTACACTCTGGGAGACTGGAACATTTCCTGGTCCTCATGGCCAGAGTTAATAGTGCACCTTGAAGACTTAAGACTTAAGATTGCTAGCATTCTATGTACTCAAGCAATTTGTTTAATCGGCCTTTAAGGTAATCTCTAAGGTTGTAACAACAAACCTTATTGCCTTATTTGCCTTGTAATCAATGTTTACAACCTATACTAATGCTTAGGGAAAATGTTATGTGTAGGGGTCACAGAGGACCTTATACTCATGGATAATAAACACCAGGGAAAACAGGAATGTTAAACATGAAGTGTTGTCTCTTCAACCAAAGAAATATATAACCTGCGTTTCACCTGGACGGCCAGGTTAATAGCCTCGTGACCTCTGTGCTGTCTGTATGGCCAGGCCACAACTGGATCCCCAGACTCTTCTGTCTGCCTCAGTTAATCTGTAGTACTATTCTCTACCAGACCCTTAGCATGAGCTGTTTATCTTGAAGCCTGCTTTCTCAGCTAATCTATAGAATGCATCTTCATGGAAAATGTCACTTGTTTTTATAAGAGTTTCAACATAATTATATCTTAAGTTTTGCTGTACACACAGGATTGAGTTAATTATCACCAGGAAACTTTTTTCCCCCCAAATTGTGCTGTACTAAAATATTCCTAAAATAAATTGCTAGTGTCAGGGTCTCAAAAATCTGAAGCAACACCAACTACTGAGTTGTGATGAGCCAGTCTTCCTTCTTGCCTCATATAGATCAGCACTCTGTTGGCTGGGGTGTTTGCAGAGATCCCCACAACTGGTGTTCAATACCGAACTTGACCCTCTGAGAAGGTAAGAAATATTATCTTCAAACAGAAGCATGGATAGGGGTTCTAACCTCTCCCCAAAGGGTCATGACTGAATGAGAGAGTAAAATAAGCATGGGCTCTTTGCAGTCCTCAGAGACAAAACATTTTATGGTATCATTGAGATGTTTTGTCAAGATCCAGAGGAGCAAAATATTCAGAGCTACAGCTCTGCAACTCTTTACAAGTAACTGTAAAATTTAACCTTTGGTTTCCTAACAAGGAACCATAAATGCTGACTGTTGGAAATACGTAGGTACTAACGTAAAAGAAAAATCCATGAGATGGGAGATAGAAATCCCTGTCAATTATTTTCAAGCTGGAGTATGGTAGTGCTGGTAGCCAAGCTGGAAGGGTTGGGGGCTTGTCCTCCTGCAAGATATCACTTGAACTTGGGGCCCCCAGGCCAGCTAGCAGCCCTTTCCTCACCTGTTTCCCCAGGCTTGAGCTTAGATCGGTGTCTCATGAGTAGCAGGGAGTACTGACTGGCTGGAGCGCCACCGCCAGCACGTCCCCTCCCCCATCGAGTGGGAATAACACAGGAAAAATATTTGTTTCACCAGGTGTATCTATACAGGCATTTCATTTTAAATTTGAACTTTTCACTTTTTAAATTTATTTACTTTATATCCTGATCATAGCCCCCTCCCTCATCTCCTCCAGGTTTCACCCCTCTCCTCCCTTATTCCTGTCCCCTAGTTCTCAGAAAGTGGCAACCCTCCTCCCTTACCAACTGACCCCAAACTATCCAGTCTCTTTACAAGTGCCTGCATCCTCTTTCTCTTTGGCCTGGCAAGGTTGCCCGACCAGGGGGAAGTGACCAAAGAACATGCAACAGAGTCCACATCTGAGGCAGCCCCTGTACACAGGCATTTTAAAATACTTCAGTGAGAGTTTTTGTTGTTATTGTTGTTGTTGTTGTTGTTGTTGTTATACCACACTTCTCAGAAGTTTCCATACCTCAACTCCCTTCACCTGTGTCATACACACTGAATTATCCTGGGATCTAGAATGTGTCCTTGCTTTTAAGTGGTAATGATGGCTGGCAAGGAATTCTTCTGTAGGCAAACACTATACACTGTAACGAAATTATAGTCTTTTGCGATGACCTTGACTTTAGGTGAAGTTAATATCTTCATGCCAGCCGGGTTTCCAGCACTGCCCCAGGCAGGCTTGTGTGGGGTCAGGTGCCCCTGGCTCTGTAGAGTCACTGTTCTCACCCTCCAACTAACTGAGACAGAGATCCTGACTTGTAGTTTAAGGAAAAATTGTTGCAAATATTTTCCTTCTCCCTCTCTCCAACTCTTGTGAATCTTTTCAGAGATTCTCAAAGACAAAATAATAATAAAAAATACCATAGTTTAAGGCCAAATCTCTCTAAAACCAGAGTGGTTTTGTTGCTCACTCATGTTCTGTTTTCTTCCCCTACTTCAATAAAAATTCTGTTTTCTCAAGTGTCTTCTGTTCTTTATCTTTCATATGACACACAGCCCAGAATAAGAGTTGAGAAGAACAAAACTTTATTTAATTGGCAAGAGTACCTGTTATTTTCTTGTCACAGCACCACACGACAAGCTGTCTGATTTCAGAGCTAGCAAATTGCAACTATGCATTTGCCTGTGGAATCTATTCTTCTCGGACTAGAAGTCAGGAAACAAATGCTGAACACCTTCCAAGGCATCAATTATAAGTGATTGAAGACAGTATTTACATAAAGCAGGTACAGACATTTTATGAAACACCATTCTTCCCCTGCTCTTCCCTCCCTAACTCTCCTGCCACGTGTTCTCCTCCCCTTTCTTCTCTTTTTCTTGGTTATTGGCATGAGCCCCCCTGTCAGTTCCAGAGGCCTAAAATGGAGTTCTTTTCGTCATTTGGGGCACATGTCTTGGGGCCACTCAGGCTGGAAGTTCCAGGAAGTGATCTGGACCAAAGTCCACCGCTTGGTCAGTATTTAATATTTAATAAAGATTGCTTCAAATTTGGCCCCAAATGGAGCAAGTGTCCACCTCTGTCTTAGAAGGGTCTCTTGCGCTGTGTTTTCAGATGTTGATTTCAGTGCCCTGATATCTGCTTACCACCCTGCCACAGGTATTGTTAGGAATGTTGAACCATCTCCTGTACCCACGCGATGTAAGGAATGGTCCCCAATTATCCCTGACTGGCTAATAAAGATGTTGAAGCCTGTGACTGGACAAAAGAGAGGGAGGCGGAGTTTAGGTTCCTGGGCTTGAGGTCGGGAGAGCACAAGGCAGAGGGGGGAAGTAGCAGAAGGTATAGCAGGAAGAGAGGAAGCCAGAGTGAAAGGGGTCTCCATGGGACAGGATGGATGTTGGGACCATGGCCATGAGGACAGACTGATGCAGCAGACACCACCTGGAAGACATCAGATTGGCAAGTGGTTGGCTTTCACATGGGTGTTAAGGGTAGTAAGATTAAAACAGCTCAGAATCTGCCCAGCATTGTGCCTACAGCTTAATTAATCTCTTTGTGTCAATCATGAGGAAACTAGTTGGTTAAAAAAAACCATAATAATTTCTTACATTTAATTAATATATAGAAAATAATAATTAATCCTCCCCCGCCGGAATCACAGGATGAACATTGGGAGGCTCCAACTTTGGATAACTAACCCAGTTTACCCAAGGCCCAGAGCAAAATGCTTTTCTCTCTGTGGATACATCCTGAGGTGAATAGCTACACTTCAAAGAAAATAACAAGGGTTTTTTTTTCCATTGGAGACTTCCTCTTTTGGAAAGTAATAGAAGTATCTATCTATCTATCTATCTATCTATCTATCTATCTATCTATCTATCTATCTATCTATCTATCTATCTGTCTATCCATCCATCTATTTGCCTTCTGTGACCTTATCTACCTTGTTTCTGGTTCTAGGGGATCCCTGATCTGGGAATGGCTAGGATCTGATGATGTCTATATGCAATCCCACACTGACCATGAGACAGACCATGGCTCATTGGATATTTCTGCTTAGTTATGAATTTAGACAAAGCCCTGAGATTCTCTCCCTGGGGATCCCCTGCTGAGACTGGGGGCAGAAGTACAAAAATGTTTCATGCTTCGGTAGGCCTGGCACCTTGGTATTCAACAAGAAGGACCAGTGGATTTCTGAAGCGAGGACTCCATCTATTAAATGTTCTGTGTCTTGGGTCTAGTCTGTCTTTTATGTATTCTGGTTTGTGGAAATATTAAACCCTGCACCCGTGGTTCCTGAAAGTCAGGCACTGCTGGCTTCTATCCCCTGCCTGTGGTGAGGAAGGACATTTACATCTGTGAAAGTTGGTCTTGGAAAGGTCACATCTATAACATGTAGCTTTGGAGGCATAGGATTTATAAAACACATGCTTGGGGCAAGTGGGCAGCTCTGAAAAACAATGAGTCCCATAGGGAAGTTCTGCTATAGTCTCACTATGCCTGCAAGAATGGGATTTGGCATCTAGCAAGGCATTCCTACCCCAAAATTCCAACAGTGAAGGAGGTATGAAAAGCTTTTTTTTCTGTTTATTTTGTGTGTATGGATGAGTCTGTGACTTCCAATGTGCCTGTAAGTTTTGTTGCAAATATGGAGCAGAGACAGAATTGCAGCATGTTCAGTAAAATGTGTAAATGTATGTGGCCACTGCAGGTTTATTTTTGACTTGTTTCTCTTGAATCCATGAGTGTTTGTATTCTGTGTGTCTTGGTTATAGCTCAGATGCTGCTGTTACCACTGGTCACTGTATTTATTTGAATGCATGAGCTTAAAAGTTTTGTGCTGTTCTACTTTATTGGGAAGCTGGCTCTGGAACTGCATTATAGCTCACCCTTTCTAAGACCCAGAAATGCTTTTAAAGTCTCTATATTTGGGAGAAGAAACTAAAGAGGTTATTGGCTTATGAATTTTTTGAGTATGGTTAAAATTTGTAATATCTATAACAAAAAGTTAACTTAAAACTCATAACATAAAGTTGATAATTAAAAGTCTGTGCTTAGATAATCTTAAAGGAACCATATGGAATGATTCCAATCTAGGATACAAGCAAAATGTGGCAGATTGTCAATTTCACTACGGTTGAGGAAGACTAATATCATATGACTTCACTGCCGTTTTGACAAAGAGCAAACAACTTGGCATGGGCCAATCAACAGAACAGATCTCCAGAGATGCTTTTAAACTGGGATAAAACTTTTTGTATAATTTCTGTATTATCTTTAAAATGAAGTTTATAAAAGATGGGATTTAAAACAATGCTTGTTTGATGAGGTATTAAAGTTGCAGCTCCATGTGTTCATATACAAAAATGCACCTTGCTGACTGCCAAACTTCGTAAAATAAGAATAACCCACTTGCTATCGATTTCAGAGGAATTAAATTGCTTGCATTGTTGGAGCTTGGTTTTTCCTTCTACAGATAATGTTTGTGCCCTGTATTGTCACTCTTTAAAAAGGTACTTTATTTTTATATTGTAAGAGCATATAGTTGAGAGATTTAAAACTTCTTTAAAAGAAAAATTTGGAGTTTTACAGAAAATTCAAATTTTAAAAACTGGATATTTTAAAGGAATATTTTAAAAATATTTACATGTATAAAGATATGGCACTTTTTAAAGTTTGTAAGATATATTATTATAAAGTCTTTATTAGTATGTAATCTTAATAGATAGGTAAATAGGAAGTTAAAAATGAAGGCCACAAGTAAACACTAAAGACTGAAGTATTGCTGTGTTATGTTACAGACAATGACGTTAAGCAGTCTGGCAAAGAACGTGGGAACAGTTTCTCAACTGATGGGTTGCAACCCTTTGGAAGTCAGAAGACCTTTTTACAGGGGTTGCCTGAGTTGTAAAATAACAACCAGATGATTTTATGGTTAGAGGGCAGCACAACACAAAAAAACTAATTTAAAGGGTCACAATGTTAAAAAGGTTAAGAACCACTGGCTTAGAAAAGATCTCTGCTTGCCTAAGGTCTATTTAGGCTTGTATTTGCTTACATTGTTAAGATGTAGCTACTTTGGAAAACTGAGTCATACAGGAAACTTTTATGATTAATAATGGTATAGTACTTCTGAGCTATGCTTATAAATTAAAAGTTTTAATACTAAAAAAAGTTCAACTCAGAATTTGTTATTTTTATTATAAATTGTTAGAGATGATTAAGTTTTGATATGGTCAGAACTATGCTTATAGTAATGATAAGTATTAATGTAGTTAGTTTCAGACAAAAAAGCCTCTGCTTTCAATGACATGTAGACCCCAGGAGCCTGGGATGACTGTCTAGGTAATGAATTATGGATTAATCTGTTCTTTTAATTGTTATGTCTAAGTAATGAGCTATGGACTAGTCTCTGTTCTTTTAATTGTTACTAGGCCATTTAGATTATAATTTATCCTTCTCAGGTCTCTTATAGCTGGTTCTCCTCTCATATAAAACCTGTGAGCAAGGCAAACCTGTTTTTTTAATAAACGACCTAGTAGCTTTAATTAGCCAATGAACTGACTAATGAAGTAACAAGGTGGTTGTAACCTGGGGGAAGGACCTAGTTGCCTATTGTTCCCTAGATGACAAAGCTACAGGCTTCATATGAGAGGAGAACCAGATTTCAGGGGTAACTTTCCCCTAAAGGAACATGCTTTGCAATGACTGTTCTCAGATGTAACTATTTCTGTTTCCAGTAAATGGTTAGTTAAAAGAAAATTGCTCTGAGGTATATAAAGGTTTGAGGGTATAAAAAACCTAAAATTCTGAGTGTCTCAAAAATATTTTAAGGCTTATAAAAACTTAAAAATGCATAGAAGGAGAAAGAATCTGAGGTTTCAAAGGTTCAGAGTTTTAACATTGATAAAAAGAATTCTAATAAGCTGGTAGAGCACTGACTATGTACTATTCAGTCACAAGCTCAAGATTTTAAATTTCTTTTGATTTTCTTCTACGCATAGATTTAAACATGTTTCTCATTGGGCAAAAACATCTGTTCGACCTATATATTCATCCATTCAGACAGAGCAAAAAATTTCATGCTTTTTAATCTAAAGCTATAGTTTTTGCTAAGGCTCAAAGACACAGGTCTACTTCTGCTGTTCTACAGACATCTGTTAACTACACTTTCTAAAGTTATCATTAGCATCAGTACAATGCTAATGATAATATGTCTCCTTCGCAAAGTAAAAATTCATGTAAGCTTCTGGGAGTCAAAGAAGTCATAATACTTGGATCAACCTGACACAAGTCAAATGGACTCCAGATAAGTACAGCCTAAATTTCCACACCAGTCTGTTCCTGAGAATGAAAAATTTTCCCCTGTACTTGGGATTCCTTCTCTTGCTCAATTCCTAGGATGGGCCTGAAAGTTACAAATATAAGGTTTTCAATGAAGTTCTTAGATTTTAACATCTGTCCCCAGTCTATATTTGTCTCAGCAGATTTTCACTTGGCTGACAGAGTCCACCCAGGGATCACCTGCAGACTGAAAAGAGCTGAGCTCTGGACTTTCTGAAAGCTGATAGAAATTAGTCCAGCTGACATGATTGTTCCCCATCTTTTCAGCTGGATCAGCTAATCAGATGCTTCTGCTAAATGCCCCATTTCCCAGACTTTGACTAGCCCTTTAGCCTTCCTGGGCCCTGGCAACAATGCCCTAATGTCAGATGGAAATGGATACAGAAGACAGTATATCATCCCTTCCTAACAGGCTGAAATGCTTAAGTCAAAAGGCAATTCCCTGGTGTAGGGGACAAAATGGTTACATATAAGACAATTGAAATACTAGAAAAGTGGTCCCATATTTGGCAACTGGTAGATTTATTAACTAAATTAGTTCTATAATATGAAAAGGTATTTGCCCTGCTTTATATGGAACAGAGAGATATTAAATTGTTCAAAAATTGTCATTTCTGTATAAACCGTTTGGGATTATAATCTGTCTGTACTCAAGAAACACTCCAAAAGAGAGTACTGAGATAAAATAAATGACTGGTACCCAATCCATTTACAGGCTTCTTCTAAATAATGATTCTAATAACAGCCATCATAGGCTCTTTGGTCTTCCTGCTTCTGGTAGTTAGAGTTGGCTCCTACATTGACACAATAACTAAATGATAATTTCTATTTGGGTACCATTACGCTGATGGTTATAATGCAAAAATTAAACAAGTACCTATTACAAAGTCAAGGAATTGACAGAGACATAACTCAAGGGGGCAGTGTAATACCCATAACTGACCTGTAATGTCTACATGTCCAAGGACCAGATAACCTTCTGGGATGCTGGAAATTATAGTTCTGGGAAAATAATATCCTCATGGGAAAGTAGGTGGCCTATGGGTTTTTGTCCAGAAAAACCCCTGCAACTTGAGTCTTGGGGACACTCAGCTGGAAGTTCTAGGGAATGGTCCTGACTAAAGTTCATCTCTTGGTCATTATTTAATATTTAACAAAGCTTACTTCAAATTTGGCCCAAAATGGTAGAATTGGCTGTAGCAGAACTTTAGCGGAACTGTTGTATCTGGCCTGAATATGGAGTGATGGCACATAGCCTTTGAGGTAGCTGTTTGTCAGTGATTGCTATCTGAGATTTCCTGGGTTTATTCTTTTGAATGATTCTCAGAGACTTTGCATAGCTTAGTCCCAAGACATGGCTGGCAAACCAGGAAGTCTAGTATGGCCAAGAACTGCTTAGGTGATAGGCCTTTCAAGACAATTCCTAGATCAGATAAGAAGTTTCGGTATTTGGAAATTGACTTGGTAAGGTACCTTTCTGTATAATAATAAAACGAGCCTCTAAGAAAGCTGTCTGAGCTCAGTTGTTCCTGGCTGATCCCGCTGATGCCGAAAAGCCTAAGTCTGTTCTGCAGTGGCTCTCTTCAGCTGGTCCTCCTGACTGACCAGAACATGGAGAACTGGTTTTTCTCTTGTGAATCTCAAGATTAGCATTTCACTGAAAGTGTGTGGTAGACCTAAGCATTTTCTGTTGGGAATTTGAGGTTTTTTTTTTAATTATAGGATCACATAATTTGTGAATAGGAATAGTTTGATTTCTTCCTTCTCTATTTCAACACTTATTTCTTTATTTTGGGTATTGTTATAGGTATATCTTCAAGCAGTATACCTTAATAAGAGTGGAAAGATTAGATAGCTTTGTTTCTTTCCTAATTTTGAACAATTGGTTTTCACCTTCTTCACTTAGTGCCATGTTGATTATAGGCTTGTCACCCATGGCTGCTATGCTGGCATGTATTCATTCTGGTCACACTTACTTCAAGGCTTTTCTTATGTAGGGATGCCAAACCCAGTTTGCAAGGTGCTACCCATTGGTTCTTTGGTTTTCATTATCTGTTACAACACATTTTTGTTTTCTTTTCTAAGTTTGCTAACTTGAATCTTCTCTTTTTGGTTAGCATATTAAATGCTTATTAATCATATTTACCTCTTCAAAGAATTAACTGTGTCGTTGTTTCATTGTATTGTTCTCCATTTCGTAGATTTCTTCCATGATCTTTATTATTTCTTAATATCTAGTGATTTATGGGCTGGGTTTATTCTCATTTTTCTAAAATCTTAAAGTACATCAGGTTACATGAGTTCTAATAATTTTTAGATATAAACAGTCATAACTATAAGTTTTTTAGCACTGCCTTTTCTCTAGCCCAAGCATCATGCCATCATTGTATTTTCATTTTGATTGATCCCTATGAAATTAAAAATTTCCCCTAGTTTCTTCAAGTACCCACAATCATCTAAGGGTATGTTGCTTAATCTCAGTGTATTTTCACTCCTGATTTATTTCTGGTTTATCATATAAAAGAAAATCATTTAGCCACCTCCCCAAGTTCTGAGAACACAGGAATGTGCCATCTTGCCTGGCCTGTAGATGTCTTTTGAGTCTGTGTTTCCATTTATCTCTAAAATGTCTTTGCTTACTCTTTTGTGAATTATATGATCTGTTTATTGATGAGAGTAAGCTTTTGAAGTTACCAACTATTATTGTATCTGCATGTGAAATTGGGTTCAACAACTTTTACTGCATACATGTTCACAATTGTTGTGTGGGCTTGCTCTTTTATTGGTTTATAGTTACTTTCTTTATTTCTTTTAATTTTGACTATGAATAAATATAGTGTGTGCTTGTTTGTCAATCAATATGTATTTATCTATGGAATTTTTTCTATAATTCAGCTAGCTTGTAATGATGCAATTTTATATTCCAGTTCACTAAATCCATAATAAAAGGTCACTCCCTAACATATATATTAAATTCCTGAGATATATTGATTAATAAATAACTCACTAGACTTCCACATTGAGTATTTGAATTCAGATCTTTCTGACGCAAATGTATTATATGAACTTCTTGTACTGATTTTCCATTTTTCTCAAATTTGGGGATGAGCATTATATGTAATGCTCACTTCTATCCTGACTAATGTGTTCTTACAGTCTGCCAAGACTTTCATTGTTCTAAATGAAATAGGCTTTAAATAATGAATTATCTATTGTGCTGGGTTTTCATAGTTAGAAACATGGATCACATGATGTTCTTGTAAGAACACTTGGGTATTCACTTTAGACTTTAGACTTTAGCTTCAGAGTCCCATGAACTTAATGCCCTCCTTTCAGTGGATTTCCATATTACTTGTAAGAAGTATAGAATTAATATCTAATAAATTAATAATTATTTGCATTCTGTTGAGAGGTAAGTGAAGTTTTAATGATCTCACCTGGGATGCATTAGCTTGAAAATTTGCCTCTCTGTTGAAATAATTAAAAATTCACAGTGTTCTTTTCTAATAAGTGAGCAACATGAAAGCAGAAAGGAACAATATGGACACAGCAGGATGAATACCTCTAGACTTCAAAGTACCTGTCTTACACAACTAAATCTGACAAAGGTTCATCAGAAATAAAGACATGACAGGCTGTGGGTTGGATTGATTCAGGCCCTGGAGTCTTTTTTAAAACTACAGGATTTGGCAGAAAGAACAGACAGTCATGCTCTGTGCTGAAATAGTCCTGCCTGGGTTAAGTGCTTTTTCTCATACTCAGCAGCTCCTACAAGCCTCAGGATATCCTAAGAATATAATTCGGCATTTAACTAGTTTTTTTTAATTAAATGAAATAAGATATGCAAATATTTGTCACATTATAGTTAGCTAAAAATGTAATTTTTATTTTGTGAGATTAAATTTTACCTGGAGTATTTCCACTTTGCTACTTGACTATACTTTAAATTAAATCTTCCTTTCTCGTCACTTCTTTTGTGAGTGAGGCCCTGAGGTGTCCAGGCAGAGAAGCAAACTAAAAATATGAGAATGAAAACTCAGTTCTGATTAACTTTGTCAACCTGTATCAAGACTTCAGGGAGTCTGATGACAGGCAGTTTATGTGCAGCATATTTAAAACACAGTATAATTTGAAAAAACAAAACAAAACATTTCCTTGTGGAATACAATCCCTGGTACACTAGAAAGAATAATTACACTGAAAGTTGACTCAAGGTACATGTCATTTCTCCCAAGAAGATCGGTTCTAGAGATAGGCTACCTGTACTATTTAGCTTAATGCATTCTAAGGATGGCTCTGTCATAGTCTTAGTCATACAGATAGTATAAGTGTTGCAGTTGTGAAGGGAAAGGCTTCCCCTACAGAAGTTCTGCTCCTGCTGCAGGAAAACACTTTTTCAGTGCTGGGGTGGGGATGTGGGGGAGGTTCCCCAGCAAAAGCTCTTGGCTAAGAAATGTGCTACAGCTCTGCTCTCAGAGGTATTCTGGCAATCGGAGCCAAGGAATGCTGTAAAGTCACACTGCACAGCAAACCTCACGCAGAAGATTAATTGGAAGTGAAAAAGCCAAGAGGGTGGCTGCCTCTGCTTTGGTAAGAAGCAAGAAAGTACTGGGCAGAACACAGCGTTTATATAGGGTTTATGGTTGGGGCAGAGTTCTTCAGGGTGGCCTGTAATTGGAGATATTACATGGTTTGATCTTGAGGTAAGCCCAGGGATTGGTGGATTTTTTTTTCCTGTAGGGTGAGGTATGGCTGCTCTCCTGTTAGGGCCATTAGGGAAGTTTGGTCAGGGCCTAGCCGCTGTCCTGCCTTGACCTGGAATGGCCATTACAGCCACTAGAAAACAGCACTTATGGCTGTTAGGGAAGTCTGAGCACAGAGCCTGGCCACAGGGTCTCCTCAGGTGCAGGAGGGGCTGGCCGCTTGCATGCCTTGACTGCTTACAAAGTTTACAAAGTTTACTCTCTGCCTATGGCAGAGAAAGCCTTTGCCACTACTTGAGTTGGCATGAATAGGCAACAAATAGCATAGGCGTCATGTCATTTGGGCTATTAGCCACCTCTGATCCTGGTTGGAGGAGCTTGGGGGAGCCTCTGGCCATGTAAATAATATAAGGGTCTTGTCTTAGTTAGGGTTTTATTTCTTTAAAGAGATAGCATTGCCATTGCAACCCTTATAAAAGAAAACATTTAATTGGGCTGCCTTAGAACAGGTTTAGTCCATCATCATCATGGTGGGAAGCATGGCAGCGTGCAGGCAGACATGGTTTAGAGAAGCAGGGAGTTCTACATCTTGATCCACAGGCAGCAGAAGGAGACTGTATGCCACACTTGGTATAGCTTGAGCATAGGAAACCTCAAAGCCTGCTCCCACAGTGACACTTCCTCCAAAAAGACCACATCCACACCAACAAGGCCATATACCTGTTTGTGCCACTCACTATTGGACAAACATTCAAACACATGAGTTTATGGTGGGACCACACCTATTTAAACTGCCACATTCAAAAAATAAAAAATAAAAAAACCTGCCATATTTTTCTCCCCATCCCCCATAGGCTTGTAGCCATAACATAATGCAAAATGTGCTTTGTCCAACTTTAAAAAGTCACTATAGTTTATCAGTCTCAATAATGTTTAAAATCCCAAAGTTTAAAGTCTCTGATGAAATTCATGTGATTTCTTAACTGTAATTATTCTATAATATCAAAATAAAAAATGGATCACATATTTCCAACACACAATGGTATAAGATATTCCCCAAAATGTAGGAAAGGGATCACAGTGAGGAAATACTGGACCAAAGCAAGACGAAAAACCAACTGGGTAAACTCCAAATTCTGTATCTCCATGTCCGATGTTAAAATTCTCTTTAGATCTCCAACTCCTTTTGCTTTGGTTGTAACACACTTCTTCTGCTGAGCAGGTCCACCCCCTGTTAGCAGCTTTCCTTGGCAGGTATCCCAGGGCTCTGGCATCTCTAATATCTTGGGATCACCAAGGCAATACAGGCTTCACCTTCACAGTTTAACATAATGGCCTTTCTGGGCCTCCATATAGGAATACCCCTGCCACCACCTGGCCTCAGCAACTTTCCTTAGTAGAGGACTGAAATTCCATAGACCCTTTCTTCTGTTCTTGACTCTAAAGCCACAACCACATAGCTGAAGCTGCCAAATTCTGCTGCTTGTTGAAGCTGGAACATGGTCTCCTTGTTCAATTGTATCACCAGCTCTCCGTTTTTGATGGTTTCCTTCATTGCTTGCCTTCATTCCTTGGATGTTCTGGAACTTAACTCTGTAGACCACGCTGATCTTAAACTCAGAGATCGAGGAGATCCAAGATGGCTGCCACGAGAGAACACTGTGTCTGAGGAGTAGGAGAGCAGAAACAACGCAGCGACCAGGAGACTGAACTCTGGGACCTAAAACGCCAGCATTGTGAGTGCCAGGTGAGCAGAACTCCTACGGTGAGA
>CM053750.1:43571534-43588136 GCA_028658305.1 Pachyuromys duprasi
TTTTTGACAAAGAAGCCAAAACCATTCAATGGAAAAAAGACAGCATCTTCAACAAATGGTGCTGGTCCAACTGGATATCTGTATGCAGAAAAATGAAAATAGATCCATATTTATCACCTTGCACAAAGCTAAAGTCCAAGTGGATCAAAGACCTCAACATAAAACCAGACACACTAAACCGGTTAGAAGAAAAAGTGGATGACACTTCATGACTGTTTATTCCATTGTATTTTATCACGTATGAACCTGCCTCCCTTGCTATCTCTCACACACTTTCTATGTACTTTGTTATTATACTAGTCCTCACACTCATGCCTCTCCAGTGCTAGGATTTTAGGTGTGTATCCTCACTCCTGATTTATTTCTGGTGTCCTTGTGAGCAAAATAGTTCAAAGTAAGAGCTACTGTAGACAAACCTTGCCTAGGTAATGAGCTCAAACACAGTGGGTACCACATAAATGTTAGATGACTTTTGTGGCATTGGTTGTGTTCTAGATCTTTGTGGTAAAATAAAGTTGTTTTTTTAAAGATGTGTTTAGAGGAAGAAATCTACTTGATTTTGTTCATTTTGCAACAGAGACGTTAGGAACAGTGGGTCAGAGTTCCCTTCCAATGGAACGTCTGCTGTGGTCACATCTAAACGCACAGCCACAGCTGTGGCAACCCAATAAGTGAATTTTTCCAGAACATGGGGGTCAAGGAGGATTTTCGCTAATGTCATGGCTCCTTTTAACTAGTTTGGATTTTAAGTCTATTTTATTCGGGTATGAAGATAACGATGCCAGGTTTTGCTTGGCAACTTGACTTCCAAATTTATTACTTCATTTTTTTTAAGTCCTTGTGAATTTTATAAGTTCCCAGGAGAAAACAAAGATTTAGCCCTTTTGAAAAACAACCTCAGCCAGTGAATCCAAATTTTTTAATTGGTAAGTGAAGGTCATTTGTTTTTTATATTTTCTATTCATAGATGTCTGTTACTTTGTGTGATTGTATTGGTTGTTTTCTAGCAAGTTGCATAATTGATGTTTGTTTGTTTGTTTGTTTTTCTTATCCAGAAAGCACCACTAGCATTAGGAGTTATTTTGTTGAAAAGGATTGATTTCTTTCTCCTTTATTCATCTGTTCCTCTCATGAGATGTATTCTTTACTGTATTTTCATAGTTGAGAATTCTAATTCCCTCTGTGTAGTATACCTCTAAACTTTTTTTTACAGGATTGGCTTGATTGTCATTTATTTTTTAACCCATCAGTTTATAAAGACCACTTTAGTGGACACAGAAACATGGTTGATAGTTACTTACCTGGCTTTATATCATTCCATGCTTTCCTGGCTTTTGGAGCTGCTGCCCAAAATTTGATATTACTTGTACCCTGCACATAATAGATTCCCCATTCTATCTTGCTGTGAGAATTCTGTTCCCATAGAAGTTTGTCTCTGGCTGCCCAAGGAATGCCAGGGTAAGATTTTCCCCCCCACCCCTGCCCTGTCACAATACAGTTTAATGTACTCAAGGGCATTTTGCAAATGGCCCCCACTTGGCTGTGAGAATCTCTGTATCCTGAGCACACTTGGTGATAGTGATGAGAAATACTCTCTCTGTTTATCATTGCCTCCCTGTCCCTGTTTTTAACCTGGGCTTACCTTGGAATAAAATCTCCAGACAACATGATAAAGAGTTCTTGAACAGTGTGATTTCTCCCATCCACACTGATATGTCAACTGGTATCGTAATCGGGCAGGTTTTGTTTAAGTGGCCACACTATTGAGACTTCACGTGTGTAGTTTCTCTGTCATATCTAGAAGACACAGTCTTACATCTGATGCCTATGAACATACATTAATATATACGTATTGCATTATATATATATTTATATAAATGTACAGATATGTATGTGTGTGTTTCTGGGGTAACTTATAATATTTAAGCATTTGTATACATTGTGTGATATTTATGTTGGTATAAGTATGTCTGCCTCTTCAAATGCTTATCATTTTAAATTATCAAGATGTTAAAAATTCTCTCTTCTATTTTGTTGACGTCTATAGCACATTTACAGAGCTTCCCACCCACCATGTTGCTTAGGGCTCACGTCACCCACTCACTTGGACAATAGTTGACTTGCCAACAGTTGTTCATCTGGACCTACTCAACTCTTGGCTTATACTCATGTCAAACACTGTTTTTTACATTATACAGAACTGAGTTCCTCATTTTAAAACTTCATAGATATCATATTTAATTACCTTAATATTGTAAGTTATAACAAAATAAATACAACTTGAAATTTCTTTTTATCTGCTCATTTGAATATTTTTAAATAATCTGAAAACTATTTTTTAAACCCAGAAGAAAAAGGAGAATAAATTTCTTTGCTTTGCTTAACACATCTGCAATCCAGTTTTTATTTATAAGTAATGATCAGATTATTCACTTAAAATGTAAGAGCCTATGTAGTTTGTAATTGCTGTTAATTACTTCAAAATTTATACTTACTCCCTATTGTTTTGTTATTGCCTTTTAAACAATCTTTTGATGTCGTTCTTCTGTCTTGTAATTTATGATAACTTTTCTGGGTAAACTATCTTTGATTATTTTTTATAGAAAACCAATCAGCACTGGTGTCACTCTAGCTCTGATCCAGACCCCTTAACATTACTTATTATTCACTTAAAAGATTCCGAGACTAATGCAAATGGCTCTAGAATTTTAAAACATGTTGATGATGATAATGGCTTCCCATGAGACAAGCTGTCAAAAGGCTGACTGCCACCTAAAATAAATGCTTTCCCAAGGGCATTTTAAATCACTGGACTGAGGTAAATGTGATGTTTCAGACTCTGCGTATGACAAAAAAAAAAAAAAAAAAAAAGATGTGTTGGAAAAATAAGCTTCCTTTTCAGACAGACAGAGGTCTACATCATTTTCAGAGGAGTCAAGTTTTAGGGCACAGCTAATTATGTTCAAAAGTCCATTTGCAACCACAGAAGGCAATAGATGATGTTTATCCTGTAAATTAAAAAGATGCTTTTAGGACTTCTACCTACACGAGTGTGTCAGAAGGAGAGGAGGAGGAACAGAAAGAGGAGGGAGAGAAAAAAGTAGGAGGTGATGAATGGAAATATATGAGCATGTGCTACTTTCTCTCACACCTAATTTCCCCTTGGCCTGCACATCCTCTTTCTATTGTTGTGTGAGAAGACTTTTGTTGTCTGAGATGCAACACATATGTTATTCACTCCAGATAGAGATCTCATGACAGACCAAAATACAGAGACTACCAAAGCCCAACGATGGTGAACCAATGAGTTTAATTGGTGTTATTTATAGAAATATGGGTTACAGATCACTTACAGGAGCAGAAGTGACTCAAAGATGCATTAGTAAAGCCCAACCAGCATAGCTGACATTATATGGAAGTTAATAAGTTGCCTTTTATTTATCTACAAAAATGTGTGGGGTGTTTATAAAAAATAATGATTATATGGGTGGGCAGTCCAGACCACTGTGGGTAGTTCCCAACCCCTAGGAAGATGGCTCTGGGTTGTGCAAGAAAGCAGACTGAGCAAGCTTTGGGGAGCAAAACAGTAAGTGATTGCTCCATGGCCTGTGCTTTACTTCTGGCCTCCAGGTTTTCTGGCTTGTGTTCCCCTTGTTGGTGGGCTGTAAGCCGTAAGACAAATAAATCCTTTTCCCTTGTCTTTGCCGGTATTCTATTGCTGTAAAAGGATACCATAACACCTATGCCAAGGCAACTCAAATAAAACGTTTCACTGGGTCTTGCTCACAGTTTCAGAGGTTTAGTTCGCTGTCATGGCAGGGAGCACTGTCGCTCACAGGCAGACATGGTGCTGGGGAGGAAGCTGAGAGTTCTACATCCAGGTCCACAGGCAGCAGGAAGAGAGAAACTGGGCCCGGCCCGAGCTTTTAATACCTCCAATCCCACCTCCGGTAACATGCTTCTGCCAACAGGCCACAATCTCCTAATCCTTTCAAACAGTGCCACACCCTGTTGACCATTCAACCTTGGTGAGCCTATGGCGGCCATGCTCATTTAAACCACCAGACGCAACCTGATTTTGACCATACCGTTTATCACAGCAACAGAAAGCACACTAGGACACCACAGCGTATTCAAACACCACCTATATTCTTCCAGAATAAATTAAAAGTACTACGAGGTCTAAAAAAAAAATGTGTGTAAATTTAGTTCCACATAATTTGTTAGGGTTTCATTGCTGTGATGAGGAACACCAAAAAATAAGTTGGGAAGAAAAGGGTTTATTTGGCTTACACTTCTGAATAGCTGTTCATTATTCAAGGAAGTCAGGACAGGAGCTCAGACAATGTAGTGTCCTGGAGGGAGGAGCTGACGTAAAGGCCACAAAGAGGTAATATTTATTGGCTTACTTCATATGGCTTGCTCAGCCTGCTTTCTTATACAACCCAGGATCACCAGCCCAGGGAAGGCACCACCTACAATGAGCTGGGCTCTCCCCCATTGATCACTAACTAAGAAAATGCCTTACATCTCATGGAGGCATTACCTCAACAGAGACTCCTTCTTCTCTGATGACTCTAGCTTGTGTCGAGTTGACACAAAACCAGCCAGTACACCATGATATCCCTGAGAGGTGATTCAAATTCACCATAGATAGCTGAAGGTTTTGAAAAGCACTCCACAAAATATAGCATAAAAATATGTAACAAAATTATGACACATCCTAGTTTCCACATGGTATTAAAACATGAGTAATGATACACAAATCATTATATTTTTCACTATGAAAGCCTTAATGACCAGCATTCAAAACTCCAGCTCCATAATTAAAGTTCTTAATTACTAATTGATCTACCGTCTTCATCAAATACCTCAGAGTAATAAAATATGATCCATTTTTTTTTTCCTCAATGGCATGGTAGTCCGCATCCCCCAACAGGCGTCTTCACATTTCCAAAAAATAGACCTGAGCGGACAGTGTGAGGCACAGAGAGGGGTATCTTGATGCTCTCTACTTCCATATCACATATTTGTTCACCAGTAATTTTCACTCTTCTCTGTGCCCTGAGGCCAGCAGACCTTCCTCAAATGGACCTTTTCCTTCTAGGCTCTGGCTATTGACTTCTGAGGTGTCAGAAGAGGAAAACTGCCAATCTGAGTATCTCCTGGGCTCTCTCCCTGTGCTCTGTGGTCTGGCAGTGGCTACTTGCAGAGCTTCTCTCAGCTGTGTCTCTGCTTTGTCCCTGTCCTTCACTCTCCACATATCCACTCCTTGCAGCAAGCACAGCCCTTCTGACCACTTGTGTACTTTTCTTAAGCCTGTTCAGACTAGGTGGAGAGTTTCCTTCCTTATTGTGCCATTATGACTGCAAAGTCAACCCATTTCCATTTCCTCGGGTTCTTTGTTGTAGCGATCTCTATTTGCTTCCTTTTGGAAAGCATTTTGCTATGTATGCCAGCCTCACCTGCAGTGATCTGAGTGTTAGGATAACAGGCATGCAGCAACATTCATGAGGAGATTCCCTTTTATAGAAAGGTAAATGCTAATAGGAAAATAAACATTACTTTATAAGAGAAAGGGGAGGCCCAAGATAGCTCAGAGGATAAAAGTACCAGAGCAGCCAAGGATGGTGACCTGAGTTCAGGTCCTGAACCCACAAGGTGGAAAGGGAGAACTGATTCCTGTAAGCTGTTCTCTGACCTACATATATGTGCCTGCCATCACAGGCACACCATAACACACACACACACACACAAATAAAAATGGAATAAAAATAAATAAATAAAGCACTTCAACTAAAGTTTTCTAATATAAGGGAGCAAGAGTCTACAAATAATATTTTAAGTAAGAAAGTATCTGTCAAAGTCACTTCATCTCTTCAAACCCTTATTCAAGGAATGAAAATAGTTTCCCATCTACAGTCTTCATGCTCAATCACAATTAGTGCCATAGAATAACTTTATTAAAAATGTCAATCACTGTGTCAAGTTTTCAACTATGAAAGAAAGCATAGATGATATAGAAATAAAACAATTCTTCCATCTTTTTTGGGTCCCTGAGGGAACCTCCATGTCAATCACAAGAGGTTGTCAACCAATTAAAACTGCTTCCAATGTTACATAAATGATCATTTGCCATGATCAGTACCATTGGCAGCAAAGACTTTTAAAAGCACATTTTCTAATTTTTAAAAAAGATTTTATAATACCTTAATATAAATAAAATTACAAAAGTCCTCTGATGTATATTTTATCATAACACTATGATTTTTTCCCATCATATATTCCACCCAAAAGGAATGATGCTAGAAGTATTTAGTTTTAAATAGGTTGTTATTAATTCTCAAGGGAAAAAATGTATTGATCTTTGTCAGGTCAGTGATACTGTCTATACAACATGTGAGGAATTAATTTGATTAAGTTATCTATATACTAAGACTGTTTGAGAATAATAACTTGCTTTACTTATGTTCTTGAAATCTAAATTAACTTCTTTTCATCAAACTAATCTACTCCTTTTCCACTAACACTACACTCCTTCTGAGGTTCTAAATAAGATTGTCCTTGTCCTGGAAATCTTACCCTTGCCTCTCCCATCTGTTCACACTCTGTTCATCCTGCATGTGTACCCACTTCCTAGAGTACCACTGGTCATCTATGTACATTCAGGGCTCCGTGTCTAGCACTTCTTAGCTGATATTTAGCACAAGTCACGCCTTGGTTAGAGATCTTGTATGACAGACTCTTTATCAGGCCAATTGACAATTGCTCTCATTATTCACTTGTTAGAGCCAGTTTGTGTCCGTTGCAGGAATGCTCAATAAATGTCTGTGATGTATTTATGGAGGTAAATAACTTCATTTTCAGTGTTTTCCTTCATTTTGTCCCTGTGAGCCTGCCAATTCACAGAGATATAGGCTGTCACATCAATAAGGTAAATAGCTCTTTAATCGGATACTAACTATCCTTATGTGGGGGGAGCCCCGATTAGATGGAAGAGACCTGGAATCTACTCCGGAATCCTGTCCTATACAACATGAATCCAGCTTTTTCTTATGTTGTGCTTTTGCAGTTTCTTTATCATTATTGGTAGCACAGGATTTGAGACAACTTCTCAGCCTCTGAGACTTAAATTGTACAATGAGATAATAACTAACTACCCAAAGAAAGACAGGTGTCCTTAGTCAGAACTGGATCTAGATTGTTCCTAGGGAGATACACCTCCACCTATTGTACTACTGAAACTAAACCACAATAGATGAATTTTATTTCAGCTATCTAGTTCCCAGTGGCTGCTCTTTGTCTTATTTCCAACTCTGAGCTTTTAATAATCCTCAGAGGGCTACTCACTGATAAAATTCACTGACCAAAGTGCTCTCATCTCAAACTGGTCCAAGTCTGTAATAGAATGATTGGAGGCAATCACTCTTGAAATCCAGGGAGCTAGATTTTTCTTGCAATCTGGAGCTGGGAAATGCCACAACAGCATTGGTGTGCTTAAGCCCTCATGCTTAGAGGCACAGCTCCTGTTGTGTCACTAGAAAAGTGAGCACAGTTTTAATTTCACAGTGAAGCAATTAATGCTTACAAAACACAAAATTATTTTTGTTTAATCTTGTTTTTGTTTTCTATAAAGATCAGGATACATCTCATATCTAAAATATTTGAGGCAGTGAACATTACAAAGGACACTTAGAACAGAAAATAAATTTACAGTTTATCTCCTGCTCTGCTACACCAGTGGCCTGGGACGTATAGACTTAACCTGTGTGTTTGCAATGCAGAATTATATTAGTCTTTCTTGAATTATATTTTAAAGTTTCCTTTCACAATGGGTTAATCTCATGGGAATAGTGAAACTACAGAAGGTCAAGACCCAGAGACATGGCAGAATAGAACTGAGGGAGAGCGCTCCAAAAGCAGCAAAGCTGTTCTTGCTCCTCAGGTTCTACAAACCAAGATAGCAGAATGTTTGAGAGGTAACCATTCTTGGGCACATCCAGAATGATAGCAGCTCTGGTCTCAATAGAGCCAGCTAAACATCACCTAAGTATCTGTCTCAACAATGACATCTCCATTAGCGTTTTTCAGTAGAATGAAAATTATTCCACTATGTTTTCAAGAAATGTATGCTCACTGCTTCCCTTATCTCCCTGCTGGAAACAAGAATTGCACTGTTAATTAGGCTTTGTTTACGCAGACATGCCTTTAGTAATGATGATGTTGATCATGATCACGATGATCATGATCCTGATGACAAGAATGACAATGACAATGGCTTACTCTGGGAATATTTAGAGTCTTAGCAATAAATTGTAATGTTTTTATAAATTGTAATGTTTTTATACAAAACCTTAACTTTCTGATGTGAACCTTAGTTTTTGTTAAATAAGAGATAGTGCCAGGAAAGTTGCTGTATTGTTCCATTTTAAATTTTATTTATATTTAGACATATCAATCACAAAGACTAATTTTATTCTTGATAATCATAGGCAAAAAGGAGGTATAGGAGGAAAGAACTGCCTGGAAGATGGAAATGGATTCAGTATTCCCTGAATCTGACTTTAATAAAGCATGTTTTGTGATTAAGTTGGTTTTCTTTCTGTTTTCTGTTTCTGTGTATATTTGCATGTTATCTCTGCCTAGGTAAATGGAATAAACAGAAAGAGATCTCAACTGCCCTTGTCTTAGCCTCAGTGATTACCCACCTGGATGTGACCTCCCTTGCTTCTCTCTTAGAATCTCTTTCTGAATCTGCTTAGTTCTCACATGCCAGATAAATTAAAAAATCTATATATTTAAGTCAAATAAACAAATGTTTCTTTGTATTGGAAGCAGAAGACTTTATAGACATACAGTGGCTGGAATGGCTTTATGTAGTCAGACATACCTAGTACCAGGCAAGCATCCTTTCCTGCCTATCTTTCATACTCAGTCCTATCATACACAGATAACATGCAAACACAGGTACACATACACACACACTGATATATGTAACTTTGCTTGAAGAAAATCTGAGCTAAGGTAGCAATGGGAATGAGAATAAATATATAGGGCATAAATATACAAACTTAAAGTTAGTAAGATAGGGGCACTTTGAGGTTCATGTCAATGATGAATCCAATAAAGTAAACAACAAGTTTGTTATAAACAGAATAAGTCCAAATTAGGTTTAAAAAGCACTTGGTAGAAGCACCCTGTATAGGTAAATAACCTTTTCTCCCAAACTGCTATAAAAGCAAAAAAACTCTTAGAGCTTGCTTTAACAGAGATAAAAGGTTCTGTGCAGACCATTGGAGGAGAGATATCAATGTTCTCACTCATAAGAAAATTATGCATTCTATAATTCTGCCCTACCAGGCAAGAGTTATCTACTGTTGCTATACTGGCATGACTGGTATGATGTAATCCAACATTTTCTGACTGAATTTGACTTGAAGGCTGCTTCACAGGAAGAAATCCATGGCTAGCACTATAAAACTTGGTCAAAGTCCTATGACTGGGGTACTGGTTAGTTTTGTGTCAACATGACACAAACTAGAGTCATCAAAGAGGAAGAAGCTTCAGTTGAGAAAATGCCTCCATAAGATCTCGTCGTAAGGCATTTTCTCAATTAATGATCAGTGAGCATGTGCAGCAGCCCATTGTGGGTGGTACCATTCCAGAGACAGTGGTCCTGGGTTCTATAAGAAAGCAAGCCGAACAAGTCAGGGGAAGCAAGCCAGTAAGCAGTGCCCCTCCATGGCTTCTGCATCAGTGCTTGCCTCCAGGATCCTGCTCTGCTTGAGCACCTGTCCTGACTTCCTACAATAATGAATAGCAATGTTAAAGTGTAAGCCAAACTTACCTTTTGGTCATGGTGTTTCTTCATGGCAATAGAAACCCTGACTACAATAGACAAGGAGGTCATAAAGCCTTCAGGGAACTTTCTGCTATTAGTTAAAGGGACATGTTAACAAACTGTCTTCTAGGTATTTATGTTTGTACCCACATACTAATGAAGCCTTGATCAGAAGATTATTTTTTTTATGTATGCATGTGTTTATGTATGTATTTATTTAATTTTACGGTGAACAGTGGTTAATCCAGAGACTAGTAACTGGTCAGTGTTAGGAATAAGAGCCTGTCAAGTGCTCATTCACAAACATTTGTATTATTGGGCCCAACATTCAGGGACTATTGTGGAAGGGAGGGCACAAAGAATGTAAAGCTAAAGCACGAGGAGTAGTGCTATGGACTGCTGTTCTGTGGACATGATATATCTGTTGTACTCAAGAATTTATAACAGTTGTAGTTCCCTGGATATATGACCTGTTCAAGACTGTGCTTGTCAATGTTCTATCATAGATGTGGGAAGAAACTCATTAGTCCCACCCGTGGTTAAGGAGCTATTGGCTTCTGGTAAAAGGAAGCCATTTTCAGCAGTAGTGTAGCCACAGGTCATTTCCCCATGCTCCATTAACGAACACTATACTCTTGCTCATACATGGAATCACAACTAAACTCAGAATGTCATAAAAACAAGACAAGAACCTAGGGGTAGGGCTTGGTGGGGAGAAAAGTTTCAGAGGGAAGAAGAGGGCATATGAGATAATTAAAGAGGTAAAGATGATCAAAATATATAATGTACATGCATTAAATTATCAGTGAATAAGTTAAAATGTACGTTTCTAAGGAGTCTTTGTTAATGCATTGTCACAAACTAAGAATTATTATTGGAGAGGGTAGGTGGCTAGTCTTCCTTGGGTGGGTGGGTGGTCTTCCTTAATAGAAAATGGGGAAGGCTGCCAGCCTTTCGCAGTGAGTTATGAGTGGGTGTTGGGGGTTAGCAGGACTGTCTGAATTTGATACGAGTGATAGAATACTTACCACTTATCTTCTTGGTGCACATCAATAATTAAAATCTTAACTTGAACTTTATAGTAAAGCCAAAGTCTAAAGTCTCTCTTATTTTTGTTTTCTCTATAACCAAATATGGCCTCTTCTTTTACTCCCTGTCTTTCATATTCCTATGAAGAATGAACCAAGAAGGCACACACAAAAGCAAAATACCTGTTCACTCCATGGGTTTATTTATCGAAAAATTGCTGAAGATGGGATCAGAGGGAAGTTTGTCCATTTAGAGAGGAACAACTTCATTCCCTCTACAACAGACATAAGTTCTCCATAGTCAAATAGGGCTTCATTGGGCAGAGAGTACAGCATTATAATAAAGAGCAGCTTCATCTTTTCTGGTTATGAGAAGCCAGATCACTTGAGTTATGTCACTATCTATTGGCATAGTAACCCTAAGAGCTGAAATAGTTTGCAGCTTATCAATAAGGCTCTCAACATTAATTGAGTATACAGAATTGGTAGGCCTTGCCTCATTCCTGGCACCAGAAATCCTAGAAGAAGAGGAAGATAAAAAGTACCATCATAGCACAGCCTCACAAGTTGAACATTTCAAGGACTCCGGGGGTGCTGGGATATATGATAGTTTGAAGGAGAATGGCCTTCATATCTCATACATTTGAATACTTGGTCCTCAGTTGGTAGAACTTTCTGGAAAGGTTAGGATGTATGACCGTATTGAAAGAGGTGTGTAACTTCATCTTCACTAGTAACAGGCTTTGAAGTCTCAAAAGCAAAGGCCATTCCAGGTTAGCTCTCTCTGCCTGGTACTTGCAGATCAACATGAATCACTCGGCTACTGCTGCATCATCATGCCTGCGTACCTACTGACATGTTTCTCTATGCGATAGTCACGGGCTCTAACATTCTGTAACTGCAGGCCCCAAATAACCCGTGAGGCTATTGTATAATGGCATTGTTTAGTTCCCAAATGAGAAAGTGAGAGCAACATCTGATCTGCACAAGCTTCTGCCCTGTCTTCATATTTCAAAGTTCTCTTAAGTACTAACAAGCCCACTGGAGGAATTCAGCTGTGATGTCAAATAAACCATTGAGGCTCACACTGGAGGAGAAGCACTTTCATGTGTCTAATGGCACATAAATGGCTCCACTTTCTGAACTTAAGTTCAGGGCCATGAAACTCCAGGGTTATTGTTATTTGATGAGATCTGCTCCTGATATTCAAGAAGACTTGCTTTCTCCTAAACACTTCACCCCCTGAGCTGAGCCACCTGCTGCCTGCATTTTTCAGCTTGTTGATATCTAGCCTCTGGTTCCTCACAACTGCCTCCCAGAGCTGTCTCCCAAGTTAGGACTCTGGCTGATTACATACAGGCTCCTTGACTTGTGGTTTCTCACCTGCAGGCTCTCCAGGTTAGATCAGCATCATATAATGAGTCCTTTCTTAAGATAGTGCTGGGCCTGTACCCCGCAGGTCACACAGAATGAGATAATGGAACTCTTCAAAACCCACAACTAATTTTGAGGCTTATAAAATTATGGAAGTACTGAAGGAATTTACCCTCAGAGCCGGTCTCTGATTTCCTCTCCCCAACCATTGATGGTCAGATCCATTTTCCTGGTTCTCACATTTTAGATACAACCTGGAAATGGACTTTAATTCTTTATTCTTTAAAAGTTGGCTGTTCTTCACTATAGGGTTGTGAGGCCTTTCAGGAGTTCCTGGAAAATGTTCTCTGTATAACCACTCTGATTGCACCAACTTCACCACAGTATTTTAGACACTTTTCTGCCAAGAAAAGCCTGGCTTCCAGACTTCATGCAGATTCACTAGAGCTTACCCGCATAGTGAATGAACTAGCCGTGAGGCATCCTACCAGGTAACTTACTGAAAAATAGACACAGTACCCAAAAAGTCATTAATTTTTTTCATGACCATACAGTAAAAAGCACAATAAAATTTTATAAATAATCTCATCTCTGTTGTACATTTGTTGTATATTAATAATTCTGATTGATGCTTTCATGTTTCAAAAATTATTTCTCATTATTCTTTATATTTCATAAAGCCATTTAACAAAAATGGCATTATTGTTGATCAGAGAGAATATAAGTCACACAGGCAAGCTGAACTGTAACAACTGATCTCTCTGTTCTTTCAAGAGGGACAGTGAAGTTTGAAAAGCCCTACTACTGCTGTGCTCTGTGATTGGTGCTCAACATTTGCCAGGGGCTGGAGAGAACATCATGAAGACATCAGGTTGCCAAGTTAACAAGAGAGGGCCAACTTTCTCCAGGAAATTGGAGGTGGGAAACTGAAGTCTTTCTCTGAGGTACACAAGGATAAAAATACCATTCCAAATATCCTTCTAGATAAATGCCAGGTGCCACATTCTGACAGGGACAGCGGGACTCTAAGTAACCAGACCAATGACAAGACTCATAAGCTGCTTCTGGCAGAGAGAGGCTCTGAAGAGTGAGGCTTCACCCTTTAATCTTCACTCTTTATCCTTCAAAGCCCTTAGAAACAAGTAAGAATTATCATGTGTGCTCACTTCTTGATCAAAACTGACTGCTATTTCTACCACTGCCCTCTAAAGAGTATAATAGGAGGAAAAGTAAGCGAAAGGACTTATAATTAGATGAGCTTTTTCAGACTGGCATATATACATCCCTGGGAGATTTGGCATGCTGCTTTCTGATTTACTTTTAATCTTTGTGATTTGATATTGATGACAAAAACTGAGCAGAGGATAAAAGGACAATTCAAGCTTTTCTGCAGATATAAGGATACTGAAAACAGATCTACCTCAAGATCCACCTATACCATTTTTGGACATATACCCCAAATGATGCTATATCCTGCTACAGAGACAAAGGCATTCATGTTCATTTCTGCCTATCCGTAATAGTCAGAAATTGGAAACAACCTAGATGTCAATTGATGGATGAAAAATTGTATATTTGCACAGTGAAATGTTACCCAGCTCTTTAAAAAAATCATGAAACCCACAGATATATTGTTGAAGCTAGAAAATAAACTAAGTGTAGTAACCCAGAAAAAAATATGCTGTGTATTTTCTTATGTGTAGGTGTTAGCTTTCAAATCTTCACCAACCCATATAGACACAGAGGTTAGCAGTAAGGGGTTGGGGGAGGGGGAGAAAAAACTTACCTGGAACAGGAAATAGAATATATAGTTATGGATGGACGGAGGTACTGAAACAAAAAGGTTAACTGAAAAGGGGAAGGAAAGTGTGGGGTAAGGGAGGAAAAACTAAGGGTCATTTGAGGGCTCCTATGGAAGCTTACTACAATAGAAGCTTCTTAAAGTACATACATATTCATGTGGATCCTCTGGTAAGGGATGTGGGGGCTGTCTCTGAAATGGACTCTGTTGCCTGCTTTTCGATCATTTCCCCCTGGAAGAGCTGCCTTGCCAGGCCACAGGGGAAGTGGATTCCCTTAGTCCTGATGTGAATTGATGTGCTGGGGTGAGGTGGGGGGGCTCCCCTTTTCTGAGGAGTGGAGAAGGGGGAATAGAGAGAGGAGAGGGAGATGGGACTGAAAGGAGAAGGGGGTGGGGTGAGGAAAAAAATCCAAGTGGATATTACACATATAATATAGGATAAACATACTAAAATCTGTACACCTAAAGAAGCTAAGCAAGATGGAGGACCCTGAGTAAGATGATTAATCTTCACTCAGAAAGACAAATGGGATGGACATTGGAAGAAGGAGAAAACAGGAAACAGGATAGGAGCTTACCACAGAGGGCCTCTGAAAGACTCTACCCAGCAGTTTATCAAAGCAGATGCTGAGACTCAACCAAACTTTGGGCAGACAGAGTGTAGGGAATCTTATGAAAGAAAGGGGAGATAGTAAGACCTGGAGAGGACAGGAGCTTCACAAGGAGATCAACAGAACCAAAAAACCTGGGCACAGGGGTCTTTTCTGAGACTGATACTCTAACCAAGGACCATTCATGGAGATAACCTAGAACCCCTGCTCAGATGTAGCCCATGGTAGCTCAGTGTCCAAGTGTTCCCTAGTAAGGGGAACAGGGACTGTCTCTGACATCAACTCAGTGGCTGGTTCTTTGCTCACCCCCCCCCCCCCTGAGTGGGGGAAGCCTTGCCAGGCCACAGAGGAAGACAATGCAGCCAGCCTTGATGAGACCTGATAAGCTAGGGTCAGATGGAAAGGGAGGAGGAGGACCTCCCTTATCAGTGGACTTGGAGAGGGGTATGGGAGGAGATGAGGGAGGGGAGTAGGATTGGGAGGCAATGAGGGAGGAGGCTTACTGCTGGGATACAAAGTGAATAAACTGCAATTTAAAAAAAGAAAGTACTATAAAAATTCTAAATGGAATCTCCAAATAACAGAGACGGAACCCAAACTGGACATCTCTTGACACCAAATAAAACCTCTAGTACTAGGAATAGATTGTATCTAACTGAGTTTTTGGTCAGAGGGGCCCCATGAAAACCCTTAACAAACACAGGCTACTGCCAAGGCTATTAGTTGCTCTCCACTAACAGCAAGTCCCTATTGCCAAATATAACATCAACATAGTTCAATGAACGTGGAGAAGTCAAGCTGATGCCACTCTAGAGCCTTCATCCCTATTTACTAATATTCACAGCACTGGAAAGTATGTATATTCTGCACACTGCCAGAGGAGAAAGCTAAATACCAACCTAGCCATAAAATCTTCTGTCTTCAATGGTGACCTGCTGGTAAAATATGCTTGTGCAATGGTGGCACAAAAATTGTGGAAGCAACCAAACACTATCGGATTGGAATTAAGGCCCACTGCATGAGTTGGATACCATGCCTGACTCTTTGGGTGTTCAAAAAAGTAGATAAGCCATCTAGGGAAATTAAATACTGCTTTTTTTTTACTAAAGGGATATGGTAATAAATGACTGCTAACAACCAAACCTGAATAGGACAAAACATGGAGACAAACAAGGAGATAAAATAGACAATGAAAAGCACTAGAAACATAAACAGATGCAGAGACACATATACTCATACACACACACAAATCCATAGAAAATCAAAATCAGAAGCCATAATATATTCCATACATAAGCAAAATAATAATAGCATTTATATAAACATGTAAGTTATTTTTTCACCAAAATATTTCATACAAAAGAGGCTCTGTCTTGTTATATAGTGATGGTTGTGTGCATAGTTCTGATGTGTCTATATTGGGATCTTTCAAAAGTTGCCTATGGCTGCATTGGTATTTTTCATCTGTAAATAACACACACGAGGAACCTTGGAGAATTTTGTCTGAGGTTTGGGTACAGTCACCAAAGCCACTCTGGTTTTCCCAAGTGTCCCTTGCTATAGCGATCAAATGATACTGAAGACAAAGGCATTCATAGAATGCAACTTTAGAGAGATTCAGTGTTGAATAAACACATCCAGGAAGGGATTCATTAACTTTAAAAGCAGCAGGAAAGCTTAAGCTTATTTCATTTGACATGGGTGTCACTCAGTAGAATGTAGCACCAGAACTCCCACACTGGGGGAATTACCCATAAGCCCCTGCAATCTGAATTTATATTCAGTGCCTTTGGAGATTTAGCTCTAATGAGGTTTGTAATTTGATTTTTATCACTTGAATTTTTATTTTTGACTTTGTGTGTGTACACGTGACAGAACACGACATACATTATATTATGTATCTTTCTGTTCATGGATACTGAGGCTGTTTTGAAAGATTACATGCAA
>CM053750.1:43588636-43613896 GCA_028658305.1 Pachyuromys duprasi
CTTCTGGCTTTCATAGTTTCTGATGAGAAGTCTGGTGTGAGTCTGATTGGTCTACCTTCATATGTTACTTGACCCTTTTCCCTTGCTGCCTTTAATATTTTTTCTTTGTTTTGTAGGTTTAGTGTTTTGACTATGATGTGATGAGAGGTATTTCTTTTCTGGTCTAGTCTATTTGGTGTTCTGTAGGCTTCTTGTATGTTTATGGACATTTCTTTTTTTAAGTTGGGAAAATTTTCTTCTATGATTTTCTTAAAAATATTTTCCGGTCCTTGGAGCCTGGAGTCTTCTCTTTCCTCTATTCCAATTATTCTTAGGTTTTGTCTTTTGATGGCATCCTTAATTTCTTGGATATTTTATGCTCGGGACTTTTCCGGTTTTCTTTTTTCCTTGAGTGAAGAATCCATTTCATCCAGCGTATCCTCAGCTCCCGAGATTCTCACTTCCATCTCTTGTATTCTATTGTTGATGCTTACCTTTGTGATTCCTGATCTTTTCTCTAAGTTCTCCAGTTCCAGGTTCTTCGCCCTTTGTGTCTTCTTTATAGTTTGTAATTCCATTTTCATGCTTTGTACCGTTTCCTTCAACTGATTGATGGTGTCTTCTATATTGGTTATTTCCTCTCTGTTTATCTTTAATTGTTCCTCTATGTGGGGAGTTAAATTCTTCTCCATTTCTTTGAGGGCCTTGTTCATTTCCTGTTTTTGTCTCTCTTTTTGTTTCTCCAATATCTGCATAATCATAGCTTTAAGATAATTTTCCTGTGTCTCCGCTGAATTAAAATCTCTACTGCTTATAGGTTTTTCTGGTGGGGCCATGGTGTCCTGATTTTTGTTGGGTGAGTTCTTTCGCCGATTTCTGGGCATTTGTTTATATATAATCAAGGAGCTGTTTGTGCTTTGAGGCTGAACCTCAGACTGGAACTGTCAATCTCTTGTGTCAGGAGTATTCTTCAAGAAGATCAGGGAGTTCCGGTGGTTTGTTAGTGTGTGTGTGTGTTGTCTCCGTTGAACTCTGTTGTGGGCTCTGTGTGCCCAGCTTCGTTCTCTGTGCTAGAAGCTGTGAGCACTGCAGGCTGGTCACCCTTCTGGTCTGGAGGCATTGCTCCTCACTCTGTGTTAGATGCTGAGTGTCCCGTTTTGAGATGTCAGCTGGGGGCTCTGCGCTCTGCCCTGGGCTTGCTGCTAAGGGCTCTCCCCTGGACTGGAGACTTGGCGCCCCCTTCAGGGCCAGGGGCTGTGACCACGGTCTGAGATGTTATTTGGGGCACACACAGTGGGTCTGGATTGGTTGCAGGCGTTGCAGAGCAGTGTGCATCCGCTGTGCAGGCCTGTCTGAAATGGTGCCTAAGGCCTTCTCAGACAGGCCTGTGCACACACACAGGGACTGAGGCGGTTGCTGGCGGACCTGTGCACAGGCTGGTTAAAACTGTCTCCTAGGCCCTCTCAGTCTGAGGTGTTTCCAGGGACGCGATTGGTGTGCACCTGGTGAATGCCCGCTGAAGTGCCCTGCAGTGTGCAGGCCAGTCAAAACGGTCTCCTAGGCCCTCTCAGTCTGGTTCGTGTACACACACACACACACACACACACACACACACACACACACAGGGACTGAGGTGGTATCCTGCGGATGCGATTGGTGTGTGCCTGCTGTATGCCCGCTGGTTGAGACAGAACCGAGGTCTTTCTCAGACTGGCCCGTGGACTCCCACACGGACTGAGGTGGTTATTGGCAAACCAGCAGTGTGCAGGTCAGTCAAAAAGGTTTCCGATTCCTCCTCTGTTTGGCCCAGAGGCTGTGAGACACAGTCTGGTATTGTGTCTGCGGGCGCCCAGCGTGGCTGCTTGTTCAGATCAGGGCTGTGCACTGCCGGTCACCCGGAGATTTTCCCGGGGAATAACTGGGTGTCCCTAGGGTTTTCCCACTTGATTTTCTCACCGTAGGAGGTCCACTCACCTGGCACTCACAATGCTGGCGTTTTAGGTCCCAGAGTTCAGTCTCCTGGTCGCTGCGTTGTTTCTGCTGTCCTACTCCTCAGACACTGTGTCCTCTCCTGGCAGCCGTCTTGGATCCCGAACCCTGTTTGAGTTCTTGTCTTGACCTTTTTTAATGATGAACAGTGATGTGGAAGTTAAAGCCAATAAATCTGTTCCTTCCCAGCTTGCTTTTGGTCATGGTGTTTTACCTCAGCAATTGTAACCCAAACTGAGACAGACTTCATTATTGGACCAAAGCTTAAAAATTTAAGATTTATTTATTATTATTTTATATGTATAAATATTTTGCTTGCATGTACGGTTGCCCACAAAAGCATGCCTACTGCCCAGAAACCAGAAGACGATGCTGGATCTTTTGTAACTGGAATTCAGATGGTTGACGGGAGTCACTTGCGCCTCTTTCAGAACAGCAAGTTTTATTAATTGCGGAGCTATGTTTTCTGCTATGAATTTTAAAACTTTAATGATATAATGAATCTATCTTCTTCCTTTACTTCCTGGCCTTTTTGCATCTTGCTAAAGAAACCCCTTTCAATCTTCATTTTGAAATTCTCATATATTTTTCTATGAATTTTTAAGTTTTACTGTTTTGTTTTGGAGTATCACTCTATTTAGAATCAGCTCATATGTCTGCAGAACCTTGTAATGCTTGCGTCATATACAGTTGCCTGGTATACAGGGGTTATTTTCTAGTTGTAGTTTGTAACACTGACTGATTTATATATCCCTTCACCAGTTTTATGTTACCCTAGCAGCTTTGTGACATTAAAAACTTTGTGTATGATAAGGAAGGATTCGTTGTTATTTGTGGTGTTGAGATAGCAGGATTACACGCTACCACTAAGATACCTCCCAGCCTGTTGGTGTTAACTACTGTTTTCAACACTCCTTTGGCTTTTATTGACCTTTTCATCTTCTGCAGTGTAAGTGCTGGGTATTTTCTATAAGAACATGTTACTTTAAATGGTGCTGTCTAGAGATGTAGAAATTAATTTGGAGAAATATGCTTCATTATAATAAGTAGTGTATATTTTATTTACATGTTTTAGTCCTATCACTGCATGCTGAGATCACCTAATTTGAAAAGTAAATTTCCCTAATACACTAACATCTGAAATGCTTTAAATATATGATTCTGCATATGAAAGACTCTGGAAAAGATGAAACCATTGATAGAGTAAAAAGGCAGTTATTTCCAGGCATTTTTGGAAGTGTGTGAAGAGGCAAAGCATGCAGAACTTTTAGGGAATTCAGTATAATGATAGACTCACACAATTTTACATTCATCTGCACCCAAAGAAGCACAATGCCAAGAATGATTCCACTTGAAATGTTTGTGTTTAGGATGAGGTACTGGCTCATTATCATTGCTGTAACAATATTCTGAAGCTATTTACTTATTAGACACAGAGATTTATTTGGATTGCAGTTTTGGAAATTAACAACCCAAGATTTGGTGGCACCATTCTTCCATGAATGACGAAGCCTTCTTTGGCTATGTCACATGTGGTAGATGGCATGATGGAAAGACAGCACCAAAGAGAGAGATCACACAATGAAGAAGGAAACCAGGAAACTGAAGATGGACAAGATGAACAATTCGATCTAGCAAGGAGTCATTCTTCCAGGAAACCAGCCTTAAACTCCCACACCCTAAACTCTACTTCTAAAAGACCCTAGTACCTCAACACTGTACTATTAAGGGCCAAGCTTTCCAGGCATGAACTCTGAGAACAAATTGAATCTAAACCTTATCAAGGACAGTTGTATTAAAACTGCATTTTTACCAGTCTTAGCAAATACACTACTTTGGTGTAGTATCTGAATAAGCCAGAGTACTGTGCAGGCATAGGGAAGGATTATAGGGAGCCCCATGTATTCAGTTCAGTTTTTCTAAGAACCTAGAGACTCTTCTGCTACCCAGTCTCTACTAAAAGTTCCTAGGCTTGCTCACAGGCCAACATCTTCTCAGCCAAGATTTTCTCTCCCCAAACGACTCTAGTTTGTATCACCCTGATATAAAACTAGCCAGCATACCAGCCATTGGTATTGAAGGAGAAAACAATTTCAAACTTTTCCACAGTTTTTTTCAGGAACACTCATAAAATCTGACACATATACTCTTTTACCAAAACATTATTCCAATTTTACCCTACCCCTGCTGTTTTGATCAATGCCCCAAAACGTAGTATATTAAATACTTAATGTGGCCACATGAGGTGTCCTCTATTTTCTGAATATACAGTGTTGGCCCGATGTAGGAGGAATCCTAATTGCTTAATTTTTTTCAGTCCACACTGTATCAACAATTTCTCTGAATAAAAGGCTACTAATAATTCTATCCTTCAAATCAGTCTATACTTTTTTAGACCTTAATACAATATTTGTCCCCTGTGGATTTGTCTTGCATTTGTGGACATAACAGTGGATTGCTTATGACTTCTTCAACTTCATATTTATGGTAAGTAATTTTATATTGGCCACTGGCCATTAGTCACTGACCAAATGTATATAAACTTTAAACATTAGGTAAAAACTGAAAGTCCAGAGAGAGTAGCCCTGCACTCTGTAGTCCCTCTCTTACTGTGACTTTCTGTAGTTCCCATTCAGTTACAGTGACCATCATTTATTTGTAATTTAAAAATGGGGGGACATTGGTGGAGAAAAGGAAGGGAAAGTGGGACCAGGAGGAGATGACGGCTGGGATACAAAGTGAATAAATTGTAATAATAATAATCATAATAATAATGATAATAATAAAATTGAAACTTGTGTCAGAGTCCAGAACACTCTGGGGTCTAAGATTAGCATAGAATATCAACACTAGTGGCCTACAGGCTACTGGTAGTCTCTAAGAGGGCCTCTGAAAGACTCTACCTATCAGGGTATCAAAGCAGATGCTGAGACTCATAACCAAACCTCCAGTAGAGTGCAGGGAATCCTATGATAAAAGGGGGAGTTAATATGACCAGGATAGGACAGGAGCTCCACAAGGACAAAATATATCAGGGCATGGGGGCCCTCTATCAGACTGTTTCTCCAACCAAGGACCATGTATGGATATAACCTAGAACCCCTGCTCAGATGTAGCCCATGGTAACTCAGTATCCAAGTGGGTACCCTCGTGAGGGGAACAGGAACTATTTCTGACATAAACTCAATGGCTGGCTCCTTGACCTTCCCTCCTCCACCCTCCAAGGGAGGAACAGCCCTGCTAAGCCACAGAGGAGGACATTGCAGCCAGTCCTGAAGACCTGATAAGCTAAGGTCTGATGGAAAGGAAAGAGGACCTCCCCTAGCAGTGGACTTGGAAAAGGACAGGGAGGAGATGAGAGAGGAAGGGTGGAATTGGGAGGGAATGTGGGAGGGGGCTATAGCTAGGATACAAAGTAAATAACCTGTGCTTAATATTAAAAAATAAAAATTAATAAAAAAGAACGTCAACACTAGAAGTTTTTGCACATTATTTTTAATGGGAACAATGTGGCTGAATACTTCAAAATAGCTTTAAATGAAATAATATTTAAAGGTAAATCTAGGATGTGACCTATGTTTTTTTTTAGTCAGTAACTTTGGAACCTTTCTTCCCAGCACCTAGAGAAACTATTCCCCTTGCTGTATTAAAAAAAGGGGGGTGGGGAGTAGGAAGGAAATTGGTTTTATATAAAAGGGACAAAGCACCTAATGGGTCTGCTTTTTAAAATCTGCTTTCTTCTAGAAGTAAGTCATTTTGCCAGATAAGCACTGGTCACCCTGAGGTTGGTGCCTTCAAAACCGAGTGTTAGTGCATCACACTGTTCCTTTTAGAGAGCTACCACCTCACTATCTCTCACGCGAACCCTTGTCAGCACACTTAAAATACAGCCAAACAAAGCACGGGGCTGGAATTTTTGTCTCACCCTCAACCTTTTTTGGAAATAGACAGGTAGCGCTAACTCTCATTAGCCAATGAGTTGATCAATTATATCTGTGTAATGAAACGAGAATACGCATCCCAAATGATTGGGTTCAGAGAACTTGTAGGTTGACGATATGGTGGTGTGCATGAAATATATCTGGACAAAACATTCTTTTCTGTGCCTGTCTCTCTCCTTTTGATCTTATCATATTTAATAAACCAGTAATAACAATGAAATAGTTTTTGTTTCTATTCTGTGAGCACTTTTAGAAAATTATTGAACCCAAAAGTGGTTTATAAAAGGTTGTAATTTATAGCTGGTTAGAAGACTTATAAGAAAGCCCAGGATTTACTATTAACATTTAAGGTTGGGGCAGGGTTGCAGAACTGAGCCCTTTGTAAGCTCCAGAGAACCACAGATTTGTAGAATATAGATTTAAAAATATCCGAAATCCTAGGATTACCTCTTATCTGAGTATTTCTCATGTACCCTTGAGTTGATAATTTATATTTTTTAGGGTGGAAACTGCAGAGAGACTTTGAAGGGGGACATTGCAAAGCTCCACAAAATAAAATAAGATCCTGATATATTAGTGGCTCACAATGGGATTTGTTTGTTTGTTTGTTAGGAGCCTTAACCTCACTTTTCTCACAAAGATGCCTGGATGAATTACAGGAGCCACTTCTCTGTGAAATGTTTCCACAACATAGCCTCATATCAAAACTCAAGGGTACTAAAAGCATATGTGATGCTCTCCATTATTCTCATGCCTGTGGGACCTCCTCCTGTTACTGTCTAGTCAAGACATTCAGAGATCATACTCCTTACTACCCAGGCAGGCCATCTCAATATAGGAAAGGGTCTGCCAGGAAGTAAGGAGTATGCGTCACTCTCACCATGTTTAACAAACATTCAACATTTGTAGTTTGCAACATTAGAAATACATGGTTTCCAAGTACATTTTTTGTTACAATCAACAATACTGCACACCTTGTTACAATCATTGGGTGCCAATTATAACCAGAGTTTCTTGGACTACCAGCTACCAATAATGACACAAAGACTTTTTATATTTATTATGAAGGCTTGACCTTAGCTTAGGCTTGTTGTCCCGTTTCTATTAATCTATGTTCTCCACGTTGCTTGTTACCTTTCCTCAGTCCCTCAGTCCTGACGTCCTGTTTCTTCACCTCCACATCCGGCTAACAAATCAATTCAGATTCCTTCCCAGAGTTCCTATCTCTGCTGGGAAGTCCTACCTTCCTTTTTTGCCTCTGCTATTCAGCTTCGAAAGTTAGCCTGTAGTCAGAACTCTGCTGGTACAGAAATCAGCATTTGAATACTACAATGACAATTTTCACACACTGCACAGAAAGATCACCCAAACATCTTGTCATATGCTGAAGAGGCATTTGGAGCTTTCTGTCTGTCACTGCCCAGTAGTTTGGCCTGTTTTTCTATTGGATTATAGGTTCTTGTTAATTTTTAGACTCATTATATAGAGATATTTTAAAATATAGTTCTCTGTCTCAAATATAAGCTTATCATATTTTTAACTTATTTATTTTTAATTATAGTTTACTCACTTTGTATTCAAACTGTAGCCCCTCCCTCTTTTCCACCCATGCTCCTCCCCCAGTCCACTGATAGGGGAGGTCCTCCTCCCTTTCCATCTGATCCTAGTCTATCAGGTCTTATCAGGAGCAGCTACATTGTCTTCCTCTGTGGCCTGGTAAGGCTGTTCCCCCCTCAGGGGGAGGTGATCAAAGAGCAGGCCAATCAGTTCATGTCAGAGACAGCCCCTGTTCCCATTACCATGGAACCCACTTGGACACTGAGCTGCCATGCACTACATCGGTGCAGGGGTTCTAGGTTATCTCCATGAATGGTCCTTGGTTGAAGTATCAGTCTCAGAAAAGATCCCCGTGCTCAGATTTTTTTTTCTCTCCTTGTGGAGCTCCTGTCCCCTCCAGGTCTTTCTATCTCCCCCTTCTTCATAAGATTCTCTGCACCCTGCCCAAAGCTTGGCTATGAGTCTCAGCCTCTGCTTTGATACCCTACAACGTAGAGTCTTTCAGAGTTCCTCTGTGGTAGGCTCCTATCCTGTTCTCTGTTTTCTCCCTCTTCTGATATTTTTTATGTTTCACATTCTACCAGTTTTAGATTCCTTGACTGTTTCTGATTCTTCCTGTTTCTTGTGGCTGGAACATGGGGTTTCATGCATGAGAAAAGAAGCAACTGCTCAGCTGCCATGCTGCAGTTCCCACTCCCTCACAGTCTTTTCAGTCCCTCCATTTGTGGTTTACTGGGTCAAATATTTAACGTTTCCTTTCATGGTTTCTGAGGTTTTTGGTTATATTTAGAAAAATATTTATCACTGCAGAATGTGTGTTCAATTCTATGTGCCTTTGCCTGGTGGCTAGCACCACTCTGGTGGGGAGTTCTGAGTTATCAGAACTTAGGGTCAGGTTTGGTTATGTGGTGAGCCTGAATGCAGGGGACTGATTTCACTGATACTGAGAGGTAGGAATCTTTCACCCTGTTCCTGTGGAGAAACCCCACAGCCCACTGTATCCCCTTTTGCCATTTTGAATTTCAGGTAGATTTAGTACAATCATACTAGTCAGCATCACATTTTCCTTTTGGGGCCTTCAGGGAAATTAAGCATCAAGCTCTGCCAGGGGCTTTCCAGTGTCAGGTCTTTTCCAGGGCTTTCTTGTCATAATTTTAAAAAGAAGCCACATTCACAGGAGGAGATGCAAGCACATGGAAACTAGGAGGGTAGGGATTACTGGTCAGACTCTATTACATGTTTCTAGATTAGAGGGGAAATACAGATTTATGAGTTGAAATTCCTCTCCAGGAACACAGTATAATGTTTTACTTAAAACTCCATTTTTATTTCTTGGGGATATTTAGCGATTTTCCATATTTGATGCTTATTTTATTTCTAAATATACATATATATGTATTGCATTTCTTGTATAGAACCTGTGAGGTATTAGTTTCTAATCACTTAATTGTTATTATTAATTTTGTTGTGATTTGTAAAAGTTTTAAACTAATCTTCTGTATATTTCAAAGTACACTATTAATTATTTTGGATAAAATGTTGAGTTAAATATATTGAGTGATAGTAGCTATGCTTGTCCTGATGATAACTTTAATGAGATTGCTTTCACTGTTTCCTCATTTTATGCAATTCTTAAGGCATTTATTGCCAACTGTGAAACACTTTCAATTGTTTGTTTTGGTGTGTTTTCAATGTTTGTGCCTTCTCTAAAGTTCACATTAAAAATTTAATACCAAGTATAGCAATGTTAAGAGATGGAGCATTTAGGAGTTAGTTAGTCCTATAAATGGAGCCCTCATGAATGGTACTAGAAACTTTATGTAAACGTTGTGTTCTGCTTTTATGTCTTTTACTGTGATAAAATACTTCAATAAAAAGCAACATAAATGAAAAAGGTTTATTTTATTTCACAGTTCTAAGTTATAGTCTATCCCCATGAGGATATCACAGTGCCAGAAGCTTGAGACAGATAATCACATCACGTCACAGTCAAGAGCAGAAGTGGTTACACATAAGCTCACTTGCTTGTTTGATTGTGCTCAGCTCAATTTCTACACTTTTACAGTTCAGAACCCCCAGCCTAGAGACCAGTGTCACCCATGATCAGCTGAGTCTTCCGTGTCATTTAACTTAAGGCAATCTGCCAGTGGCATGCCACAGACCACCCCAATCTACATTGGCTTGCTCATTGAGGCTCTCAGGTAATTTTAAGTTGTTCCAAGTAAACAATGAAAGCTAACCATCACAGATTAGAAGGAAGAGAATGCTATCAAATTACCCCATAACCTTGTCACATAGCAATCTCCTTTGAGATAAAATTATTCGTCTTGGAGGGAAGTCTGTTTAGATACAGGATGTTAAAGGGGGGGGGGTAAAACAGGGCAGGTTAATGGAAGGTCAGACATGCTATTATGCCAGGAATCTTGCTAAACTCAAGAAGTAAATGACTCACTTGCTTCAGGAAGTCCGTGATATGGACTAGATTCACCAGGCCTCCCCTTCTTCAGGCATATCTAAACTGCAAGGATGGACTATTGGGAGATGCTCTCAGACAGCCCGAGTTTCTAAAGCAGATAACAGCCAAATGGCTCAAAGAAGCATTGCCAAGCGGAGCTACCTGAAAGATGCTTAGACTGAGTTGCCTGCAAACGACACTCTCGCGTTCCCCAGGTTTCCAGATCTTATAACCTGGTAGGCGTGGATTACACAGCTATCTCTTGCCTCGACAGTTATTCGTGGGAGCGAGGAGGACCAGAACCTGAAAAAGATGGGTGAGAGAAGGAACAGACTCAAGCAAATGTGCACTTGTCAAGAGTCAAATTTTATTGAGCCGAAGCAGGCATTTTAAGGCCAACTTTAGGTAGGGGCGGGGCAAGGGAGGAGTGAGGGTAGAAAGGCCCAGAATAGAACCTTCTTACTCAGGGAGGGGTGAGAGAAGTTTCTCAGGGCTTGTCTCCAACAATCTCTGAGTCATTTCTGCTCCTGTCAGTGACCACTTAACTATATTCCTGTAAGTAACTCCATAAAACTCATTGATTCAGCCAAATGGACTTTGGTGGTATCATTATTCGGCTTTATTGTCAGTTCACTATTCGGGGTGAGAAGACTTTTTTTTTTCCACATTTCCTCATAAACCCTGTCACACAACAAACTTCTACTGGCTCTCATTTCACCTCTATATTAACATTTGCATCTTGTACTTTTATGTTTTAGTAAAATAATATCATGATGATGATGAAATAATGATGATGTTGATGATGGCATTTGAGACAGGGTTCACTATGTAACTCTGGGTTGCCTAGAGCTCTCTTTATAGACCAGGAAGGATTCAAATGCACAGAGATCTGCACAGCTCTGCCTTCTTAGTGCTGGAATTAAAGGAGTATATCACCATGCCTGGCCATATGATTACATATGTTTTTATTCACTGTAAAAAGTTGGTCAAATAGATATAAATGTCTATTCAGTCATAACATTCAACTTTCAATTTCTTTGCTTGGTTTCCTTTGCCATTCTTATCTTCCCGTTCCCTTTATTAGTTTCTTCTCAGAATTCTTTATAGATCTCCTAGTGTGTTTATGTTTTGATCCTTACATTGTAATAAGGTGAGTTTGTCACAGAAAGCTATTTGTGGTGTGCTTGTGAAAGTAGAATTCAGGTACTATTCCAGACTTGTGTAAAAATTTTTTTACACTGCTGTGTGTGCTCTCTCTGAGTTCCTTTTCCGTCTTCCTTCATGAATAGTGGGGACAGACAGCAATATATTGAACTGTGTTTAATTTAATGATGATGATCAATGTGTGTAGATACACATATGTGTGTTTATGTGTGTGTGCTCACACATACATCACTGCAGAAATATAAGGACAAGACATCATTCTCAAGTCATCAGGCTTATGAGCAAGCCCTCTACCAAGAGCCTGAACTCCTCTTTTGTCCCTTCACATGTGACCAGGTAGGTAGATGATTGATTCTTCCACATATGCCTCATCTGTATGATTCTTCACGCAGCCTTATCATTTTTGTTTGTTTGTTTCTTGAGGCTGAAACATGTGCAAAATATTATGTTACAACTTTTACGAGCCAGGTACTTTAGGCTTTTGTCTTAGCATACTGGAATGAAAATCTGTAGCTTGCACTGTGATCTGCTGCAAAGTGAAGCTGCAGTGTCTTTTTCCATATGTTAGAATCAGTCTCTTCTCTTTCCAGTTAATTTTCTGTGTTTCAAGAGTTTTCTGGCTTTTTAAAAAGCCTCTTGCTTTATTGTATCTTTAGCAGTTTTTAAGAAAGTAATGTGGAGCTGGAGAGATTTTTCAACAGTTATAGGACTATACTGTTCTTCTAGAGAACCAGAGTTTGGTTTCCATCATCCATGTGGAGTGTCACACTTGTGACTCCAACCTCAGGGCTCTGAAGCCTCTAGCTTCTGCAGGCATGTGCACTTGCTCTCCTAAAAATGTGTGGAAGATGAAGATATATTTCATTCCTACAAGGCAGAAAAACACAAGTTAGCCCCATGGAGAATAGATGACTCAAATGATACTTTGATTTTCACTCTTGCATGTTTGTCACTGTTGCCTTCTCAGCAGAAAAGGCATTCCTTGGTAATTCAGTCTTCACAGAAGCTCATTAAGTGTGCTCCAAATATTTGGTTGTGACATTCTGTGTCCTCTGTAGCATTAGCATTCTAAGGACATTTATAATTTAACCTAAATTCCTACAGATGTTACCAAGGTAATGTCCCATTACTGTATTTGTGAAAACAGCCAATGGCTTCAAGGAAAAATGGTGTTTTTGAAACATAAGTCTCTCCTATATACTGAAACCTTACACACTTTAAATAAAAGCACTAACAAAAATAGTACTTATTTTGATGTTTGATGGGATAGTGATAAGAAAGCAATAAGTATGGGATAAGGGCATTTAAGTTAAATTGAAGTAAATATAAGAATAACCTCACCACCACAAAGCAGATTATACTTCAGCTTTACAGATTTAAATAAGCTGCTTTTTATATGCAAGCTATGTTGTTACCTTGAATGTTGAAAGAATTCTTGGGGCTGGAGAGATGGCTCAGCATTTAAGAGCACTGGCAACAATTCCGGAAAACCTAGGGTCAATTCCCAGCATCCACGTGGCAGCTCACAACTGTCTGTAGCTCTAGTTTCAGGAGATACGACACCTTCACACAGATATATGTGCAGGCAAAACAAACAAACAAACCCACCAATTTACATAAATATAAATAGAATGTTAAAAAAGAATTTTTCCTTTAAATTAATTTTTATAATTTATTCACTTTATTTCCCAATTGTAGCCTCCTTCATCTCCTCCTGGTTCCAGTCTGCCTTCCTCTCTCCCCATCCTCTCCACTGGTCTTCAGAAATGGGGAGCCCTCCTCCACTACCATCTGAGCCCAGCCTTTCAAGTTTCATCAGCACTGCCTGCATCCTTTTCCTCTGTGGCCTGGCTAGCCCACCCCACCAAGGGGAAGTGATCAAAGAGCAGACAAGAGAGTCCTTGTCAGAGACAGCCCCTGCTCCCCTTACTAGAGAACTCACACATTGAGCTTATAGTATACACCTGAGCAGGGAGCTTAGTTCCTCTCCATGAATGGTCCTTGGTTGATACATCAGTCTCTCTGCAGGGGACCCTGGGCCCAGATGTGTTTGCTTGATGATTTCCTCATTGAGCTCCTGTCCCCTCTGGGTCCTTCTAGCCCCCTACTCTTTTATAAGACTTCCTGTGCTCTGCCCAAAGTTTGGCTGTGTGTCTTAGCATCTGCTTTGATCCTTTGCTGGGTAAAGTCTTTCAAAGGACATCTCTGGCGGGCTCTTGTCCTGTTCCTGCTCTTTAAGCACTTCCAATGTCTATTCTATTTGGTCTTCTGAACAAGAATTAAGCATCTTCTCTAGTGTCCTCTTTGTTCTTTAGCCTCTTTAGGTCTGTGGATTGTAGTAAGTTTATCCTGTATTATATGGCTAGTATCTGTTTGTAAGTGAATATATACTATGAGTGTCTTTCTGGTTCTGGGTTATCTCACTTAGGATGATCTTTTCTAGTTCTTCCATCCATTGCCTGCAATTTTCATGTTTTCCTTGATTTTGATAGTTGAGTAGTATTCCATTGTGTAAATATACCAGAATTTCTTTATCTGTTCTTCAGTTGAGGGACATTTAGGTTGTTTCCAGATTTTGGCTGTTTCAAATAAAGCTGCTATGAACATAGTTGAGCAAATGTCCTCCTTGAATGTTAGAGCATCTTTTGGGTGTATGCCCAGGAGTGGTATAGCTGGCTTTTGAGGTAGAGCTATTCCCAATTTTTTGAGAAAGTCATATTGATTTCCAAAGTGGTTGTACAAGTTTACACTCCCACCAACCATGGATGAGGGTTCCCCCTTTTCCACATTCCTCACTAACATGTGCTGTTACCTCAGTTTTTTATTTTAGCCATTCTGATGGGTGAAAGATGGAATCTCAGAGTCCATTTGCATTTCCCTGATGACTAAGGGTGTTGAACATTTCTTTTTTATTCTCTGCCATTTGATACTTCTCTGTTGAGAATTCTCTGTTTAGCTCTGTAGCCTATATTTTAATTGGATTGGTTTCTTGGTGTTTCTTAGGTTCTTCTTGAGCATTAGCATTTTAAATTTTGATACAACATACATAGTTTAGTAAGTACATTTTATTTGCTCAAATAATTCTTGTAAAGCCGAACATCTTGCCACATGAAGAATAATTTAGGTGATAAGCTGGGCCAGCCCAAATGGATCTATGGTGGACTTATTCTCTGCTACTCTGATACCTGAAAACCAAATGGCTAGAACACAGAGAAAGAGTAAAGAAGTACATCAACTTTTGCTGGCTCCAGTCTGGGCAATTAAAAAATAAACTATTAAGTTTTATAGAAAAAGGCCGTAATGATCTTAATACGATATTTACTGCCATATGTGGTTACACAGACCATGAATCCAAGTACTTGGAAGGTATAGAGGGATAGTAATTAGTCTGAAATCTGTTTGGCCTCTATGGTGAGTTCAAGGCTAGACTAGATAACATTACAAGAAAAAAATGCCAACCCCAAAATAGATACTTTGTTTCCAGTTAGAAGATGACTTCATTACTTAGAATTGCTGTCTGCTCATTTGTTCATTATGGGTTTTCCCCTTATTTAAATACAGGCAAGTAACATGGAATAAAAGTTGACTAATTAGCTCTCTCAGTTGTGATAAGCAAATGTGGCCATTGGGACAAAATGATATGTTTGTATCTATCTGTCTATCTGTATACTTGGAGGAATAATTTCACTGTATTTATTAAATGAGAAAATGAATAAAAATTCATAGCATCTAAGTCAATAATCCCAATGTAGACTGGCATTACACAGCTAGTCTTGGGTGAGCTGGGCTATATTGGCTATGCCTCACTCTATGTGCTGTGCTTCACACACACCCTGAATTCCGTGTATTTTCTCAGCCTGGCTTTCTATAACAAATCCAAGGAATGGGTAGGTTTTGATTAACCTTACTTATTTATTCTTTTCTGTCATCAAATGCTTACTGAGATCTGGTCCCTGGGTGAAACCTGTCAAGAATCAGAAAGAAAGGCCCTGTTCCCATTATCCTGCTGAGACGCATGAGGAACAAAAACATGCAGTGCAGTCATTCGATGACAATGCTTGAAAAGTTTAAAAGACGGTGCTTGGGAAGAAAAAGAGAGGAAAAGAAGCTTTTTATTTTTTACATATGAAGTTCGTATTTGGTCATTGAGAGGATACAAATAGGAAATCTCTGATGGGAAAGCATGAAAAAGACTTTTTCTGATCACAGTGAGAAGTAAAACCATGCAAAGAGAATCACAGAAATGCTACAATTACAGAGGACCTCGGAAATCATCAAGCCCAAAGCAGGCTGTCAGAGAAAACACTCGGCAGGAAGTAGCTCCAAGAATCAAAAGATGGAACGATGCAAAGTTGAAAACCTGCACAGCAAAACAGAACCCCACCCCAAACATTGCACGCTATTAGCAGAACAAGGATAACGCCCACAGAATGGAGGAAAATCTCTACAGCTCTATTTCAGACTTGAGGCTAATGTCCAAAAGTTACCAAAAACTACAAAAATTAAATATACAAATTAAAAAAATTTGCAAGTGGAGCTATACGAGGAGGTCATTTTGTTGCTCCCTTTGTTTCTCAGGTTAAAGACTGGACTCTAAGTAAAGTCTGAAGACCTGGGAGCAACCACAGGAGGAATTTGTCTCCATGAAAAGGTTTGTAACTTGTCAGACAACCTTGCAGGACTGATTATAGCTGGCACAGTGCTGATCAGGGGACCGCACTTTCTCTAGACTTCTTATATACACGTATTTTTGGTGTTCTGTTTAAACCTTAAAGGTAATTTATTTATTTTTATATTAATCACAGGTTAGGTACTTTGTATCCCAGGCATAGCCCCCCTCCCTCATTTCCTCCCACTCTCCCCATCCCTCCCTCATCTCCTCCCTGCCCCCCTCCAAGTCCACTGATGGGGAGGACCTCATTCCCTTCCATCTGACCCTAGTTTATCTTGTCTCTTCAGGGCTGGCCTTACTCTTTATTATCACCCCAAAGATAGACTCAGCAGTGAAGAGGTGGCAGTTCCGTGGTAACACTCTAGGCAGACATGTCAGATAAAAATCAACTACCATAAAATGTTTCAATTTAAAATAAAGGAGCCGATGGAAAGACTAAAGTTCCTGTCTTAAATGCAGACTTCCATCTCTCTATTGTCTTTCAGAACTGTCAAAATTACATTCCATGTTAGACAGAATTTCTCTATGCAAATAGGTAATTCTGTACAAGGTCCTTGAACTCATTAAATAAGAGTTTTATTTTATATATTAATAAGAGTTTTAAAGTAATATATGATGTTGGCTCAAAATGTAAGTTTAGAGATGGGGAAGGATGAGAAATGAGGACAAATACATTCAGTCCAGGGCTGCAGCATGGAAACACCAGGAATGTTAGAGGGAGGACACCAATAGGCTTTGTTTTAGTCACAAATTTATAGGCACTTTAAAAATTATTTAACAGTGCTCATAAAGTGAATGAATAGATTCTTATATAGTTTATGAAAGCAGCCATCATTAGTTATTGTCTGTGAGAAAATGAATTTTGCATACCAGACTGACTTTCTGAAGAATTCCTGTAGATATTCATTATTCATCAGTTAGTAGTTTCTGGTTTATAATCATTATACACACACACATACAAGTTCATATATTGTACAAAAATAATTCCTTTTACAGTTAGGCTTTCTAGCTACCGAATCCCCCAGGGAAGCTTTCATGTTAAAGCACCTGTTATTCTGGCTACCAAACTATATACAGAAGTCCAAATTTTTATCAGGTGGATAAACTGTGTGCTGCTTTAGGGAATGAATTTCTGGTCATGCCTCTGGCAACAGTTTGAATGAAATTTCAAAATAAAAAGGAAGAAAATGCTTAAATCTTTTGGCTATATTATTTTAAATAATGGCATATTTACTCTCAAAAGCTCATCACAAGTGGCTATATAGTTCCAATTCCCCATTCCTTAAGTTCTACTAGAATGAGTTCAAATTTTCTGCAGTTCACATTTTATTCCCTGTCTTGCTTACAAAAGAAAGTGTGATTGGAATTTAAAACTTCCAAAGTTGTCCTTGAAAATCTGCCTCTTTCTGAGAGAAGAGATTTTCTTTAAAAGTGACAAGAAGCCGTTGACTGTAGAGCATGGAAGAGCTGACATCGTGGCCACATCACTAATCAGTTGCAAAGGAAGGTAACAGTAAGTGTCATTTTCTAAGTCCACATTCTACCTGCCATGAAGTAGCTGTCCTTTTTAGGCCTCACCATCTTAGAATGATTTTCTGAAAATAAATCCTGAAACAGAAAGCTGTAGAAAGGTGCCCCAGCTGCATCATTTTCCCTAATTTAAAATGCCCTTGGTGATTGATGGGGTTTGTGTGTGTTCACACAGTGTACAGTACCCAGATTCTGTTAGTAAATTCAAAGGTTGCATTTTACTTTACTATTAATGTACAAACCAATTTACAGCACAACAATTAAACTTGTTTTAATACTTTCAAACCTTCCTCAAGAACATTCCACAAAAATAGGTTTAGTGTTTTCCATTGCTGAACAACTTCTGCTGAAAAGCTAATATGATAAAATCTACTCTAATGAAATTAGCATTTGAACCATGAAAGAAGGAAAGAAACACAGTAGAAATTCTTTGAAGAGTTTCACACAGGAAAGCCATGTGGTCAGGCTTCTGTTTTATTCAGAAACTTTTAAAATTAATTAATTAATTAATTAATTAATTAATTGTGCTTTAATGTGTAGGGGTGTCTTATTTTTATATGTGTTTGTATGCCACATGCATTCCTAGTGACTATTGAGGCCAGAAAAGGGAACTGGATCCCCTGAGTGTATTGAGGACTAAACCTGTGTCCTCTGGAAGAGCAGACATTATTCTTAACCATTTAGCCATCCCTCTGTAAGCTTCTGTTTTTGAACAATCATGCTGAAGGCTACCTGAAAAAATTAACTGAGAGAGGTAGGAGGAGGGCACGCATTCGGCAGAACACAATGTAATGTTGCATGTGAGAGATATGCAAGATAGTGATAACAGTACTGAGGCAACAGTCACTAGACTATCACTGAGGTAGATTTAGGTAGTCCACCTTCCTAAGAGGATTTTCTGAAACTTGTGATATGAGATGAAGAGGGAATTCAAAGATGAGTCTAAGCAGTCCATGGGGTAACAAGAGGAGTAAGGTTGTTCTCAATAACAATGAGAGAATGTGCAAGAAAGAGAAAAAAATGGGGAGTTGTGTGTGTGTGTGCACAAGACTAAAACGTTGAATAAGGGCTCAGAGGGCCAATGACATATGGCTCCACGTATCCACAGAAGAATCCATGTCCTTTCTCTCATCTATTTTTGCAGTAAGTTGAAAGACAGGAAAGTTCAGGTCCAAGATTTAGTTAGGACTGGAATGAGAGCTGTGGCTTTCAGTTTCTTCAGAACTCTGGACAGCTCCAGCATTCCTCTATCTACTCCTCCATTTATTCCTTGCTGCCTGATTCCCTCCTTTACTCAACCACTTATCAGGAAGGTCAGAAGAAGCAACATGCACTATTTTCTTCTGGGGAGAAAGAAAATGATAAATAATTTCATCTAATTTATTGGGCTTCTAAAGTAGAATAAATATAGTTTATTTTAAATCATACTTGAAGGATCCGTCATCTACCTACAAATTTTTGAGTGTCTGTAATTAAAATTATAAAAGTACCAATTTAGAATTTGAGTGTTCTAGGTTTCTTCCTATTAAATGGATTATTTGATGTCGTTTCTTGCTTTTGTATCTCACTTTCATATGAATTTTCTGGGTTTCTATAATAAAATACCACAGGGTGGTTTAGAACAAAAGACTGTATCACCTCACAGTTTTGGAACCCAAAATTCCAAAACTACCCTGCCGCAAGTACACCAAGGGAAGGGATGGTCAGTTGTCAGTTTCCAGGCTGTAGCATTCTGCATTTTCTGTTCTTTTAGGCCCACATTCTCATAAGGACGACAGTCATATGCAATTAGAAAGCTCATGAAACTATTCAGTATGATGTCTTTGTAACAAATAACACACGTAATTAGCCTACAGTCACGTAAGAGCACACACTAAAATGCTGAGGGTCAGGACTTCAGCATAGGAAGTTGGGGCAGTACAACTCATCTTTATCAGTATTATAATATTGTCTGTTCTGTGTGATCTCTTCACTTTGCAGACAATTACAATAGAATTTTCCTACTGTAGCACTCATTTTTACAACTCTACTTTATTTGAGGCTTTAGCCTCCACTCCAACCTCCCAAACCTATGTAGGAGGACAGAAGGTTAGCGGGGAGAGAGGGCTCCGTTACTTCTTCTTGCTCTTTGGTGTCAAGAGGTTCTTTTGGAGCCATACCAATCTCTTTCAATAGCAGACACAGCCAGCAGTCTTCTCCATGATGTTGTGCCCCAAAGCGTTTCTCTCTGTCTGCTCCATACCACCACACTGTCCATCGTTGGTCTCTTTGAACTGCTATATGTCACATGCCAACACCACATGCCATGTGTCTTATTTCTTGACTCTCAATTTATAACCTCAGAGTCCTAGACCATGCCCCTCTCTGTGCAGCACATGGAAGGCTGGTGGCAAAAGCTACGACCCATATGAGACAATTAATAGATATGGACAAACCATAGCCCAATGAAAATTCCACACATGGTGTGAAAACAAAAACATATTTACACAACATAACCGAGTTTACAGAGAAACCAAAAATTCCATTACATCCCATCTTCAAAGATTCTGAGTTGAAAGCGTGAATGTACAAAGATTCCTTTAAACATAAGTTTGATAGGCTGATATTATAAGGAAACTACCTTTTCTTATTAGACTTTAATCTACTAGCCATAGTTCAGGCCCAAATTCATGTCTCCCAAGCAGCATCACAAGAATCAAGCTCATGCTCAGATTAGAAAAGTATTAATGTCAATTGCAGTAGCACAGGAGTGAGACCAGGTTCACAATGTAGTTGAAACCTCAGGGTGCAGCAAACACAAGCAAAAGTATCAGCGGTGTTGCTGTTTACATAGCAAACTAAAGGCAGGAGCAGGCTTTTCCACATATGAAGCTATACCACAGTCATATCCCAAGTCTTTAACGCCACAAATTTCTAGGAAAGTTGAATCCATGTAGAATCCTGTAAGAAATCTGAAAAAAGTTTCGAGAGTCTCCTGAGTATTCTCTGCACAACCTTCTCCAGCAGGGAAGTACCCTGTGAAGACTAAAGATGTGATTCTCACTTGGGGACAGAAGAGGGGTTACCAACTGTTCACTGGTCAAACCAAACTTTAAAGCTACTGATATTCAGGCTAGATAGAAGTGTCTGTGGTTGACAGTACATACTCCTCTTAAGATGACCTAAGTACAATTTCCAGCTTCCATCTGGCCACTCACAACCACCTGACATTACAGCTCTAGGAAAACTGACATTTCTAGTCTTAATACTATAGTCATGTGAGTGTGTGCATGCACATGAATGAAAACGTCACACACACACACACATACACACACACAAATCTTTAAAACTGGCCAGTCTTAGGCAGGTGGCAGTGGTACATGCCTGTAACCCTAGAGCTCTGGGAGGCAGAGGCAGGCAGTTCTCTGTGAATTTGAGGCGAGCCTGGTTAACAAAGTGAGTCCAGGACAGCCAAGGCTATACAGAGAAGCCCTGTCTAAAAAAAACCAAAAACAACAACAACAACAAAAACAAAACAAAACAAAAAATCCCTGGTAATCTTAAATGCAACAAAAGAGCAGAGATATGAGTATACTCCTTTGTTCCTAGGCTATTTGAGAAAAGAATTCTTTATATGGATTCAAGGTCATGGGAAAGACTAAGATATAACTACACTGAAAATATGTCAGGATGATGCATTTTTAAGCAAAAGGTCCATGATGTTTACATAAAGCCCACTGAAGATAAGCCGCCATAGAAAGGTTAAAGGGATAATCTAGGCAGAGATAGGCATGGATCTTTATTGTAGGACTATACTGATGTTTCTGTACAAAGAAATAGAAATGTTCTAAAGAACTCAATCGCCCTATAATGTAATTTATTTTGTTTTGTAGATAAAAGATGCTGCTGCTGCTGCTATCCTGATCACCATTATTTGGCTATTACAGGGTTTTTATTCACCTGAGTTGTTGAGTATATGGTTCTCTTCACTCGATGTTTGTGCTTTTAAAACTGGTTTCAACATCAACTTCTTGTAGTAATAGATATTTCAGAGAAGTCTGACTACTGCTAGTTTGGGAGTTACTTACGAGAGTTAAATGTAAAAGAAAATGGAACACAAAGGTGGTTCATTTGTAGGTATATTTAGGGTGTGGTGGGAACTACTCCAAGGTAACCCAAGAAACATTTAAAGTACAAGATAAGCATTAGGGTTATCAAAGAACCACCATTTTGTCTGTGAGCACCCTCCTCAGGAAATCATAAAAACCCGATTAAGTGCTGACCTCAAGGTGCTTACATCTTTCCCACCTCTTGGGAAATAAGAAATGCTGAAAAAGACAAAATTCAGAAACAGATTGGAAATGTAAAGAACATCGTGTATGTGTTTATACTGTCGTCTCTCACTGGTAAAGAAGGCTACGGGGTGTACAACAAAGCACACCTCTCACACTTATCTTTGTCTTCACTGCAGGGGCATGTAACAGACACATTTTCTTATGCACTTTCTACCATTTGAAGAGAAGGACTCATCTCTCTTGCAGAGTCCAAATGAGTAAAAAAACAATAGTCCTAACTATCTTCCTGCCCACACACCCACTCCCTTTAACAGTTACGATCCTAAAACAAATGCCTGAATAATAAACACTGGAATAAGACTTCTCTTGAATTGCTGCTTCCCAACTTGAATGTACATTGTTTACGGAGATGTCAGTTAAATCTAGCAATGCATATTCACCAGTTATATACATTTTCACGCTAATGGTTTTATTTTTGGCTAGATTTATTGACTAAGCAGCATGCAGAGTCACAGAGAAGCTATAAAAATTATTTGCCTAAGGAGCTGTCTGTTTAAAATTCTATCAGTTCATCTCTAAACTTGGCATGAATCATAATGGCTTCTGGTCATATGCTCATGAGGCATGGATAATGACTACTTTCTGAATCTGCTGGTACTTCATCTCTGGTTTGTAGAGGCTAGAGTTTGGAGATCATAGCAAAGAGAAAGTGAGGGTGATTTTTTGATTGACTTTGTTCATAGATGGAGCACATGGGATGACCTGGTTTGTGTTATCTAAGGATGCCCTGACAGCAAACATGCTTTTGAATACATAATTCATAGTCTGAACTTCTACCACACAATAGATAAGTATCTGTGTGAGTCTTTCTTCATTGGAAAGTGAATGCCTTTGTATAGTTTTAAATTTTTATTGACTGTGTTTTCTCTCTCTTTCCCCCATCTCTTTATTCCTCTCCTCCTCTTTTCCTTCCCCCCTCCCCTTTCTCACTCTCCCTACATGCCCATTTGTGTTTTAGTTACTATCAGGGTTAGGATTTCTATTGTTATGATGAAACACCATGACCAAAAGCAAGTTAGGGAATGGGTATTTGGCTTACAATCTCACATAATAGTCCTTCATTGAAGAAGGTCAAAAAAGGAATTCAAACAGGACAGGAACCTAGAGGCAGAAACTGATGAAGAGGCCATGGAAGGAAACGGCTTACTGGCTTTTTCTACCTGGCTTCCTATAGAACCCAGGCCTACCAGCAAAAATGTAGCCACATCCACAATGGACTGGGCCCTCCAGCATCAATCACTACTTAAGAAAGTGTCCCACTGGCTTGCTTACATCCTGACGTTATGGAGGCAGTTTCTCAACTGAGGATCCCTCCTCTCCAATGACTCCAGCTTGTGTAAAGTTGATATAAAACTAGTAAGCACAATGTATGTATTGTCTACATGGCTGCACACATTTAAGCAGAAGCTGAGATTGACATCAGATGTCTTTCTCAATCACTTCTCTGCCTTGTATTTTGAGATAGAGACTCTAATTAAACCCGGAGCTTGTTGAATTTAATTGGCCGAATAGCTGGTAAACCATTCAGTATCTACCTGCCTCTACCTTTCCAGCAATAGGATTGCAGGTATGCCCTGCCACTGGCTTTTTGCATTGATTTTGGGGATAGAATTTAGGCCCTTATGGTTGCAGTCAAATGTAAGACTTTACTGACTGAGCTACCTTTAGCCCAAATGTAAGAATAGTCTTGCCCTGAAGTGTAAGCTTTAAAATACTGCTATAGTTAGCATCTGGACACTTCATACATAATGATATGATGCTTGATCATCATACATCATTGTTGAACAGATCAGGTCAGAGAGGCTCAGAGTCTTACCACCATAACGGAAAGAGCTGGTGGTTACACTCAGACCTTATAGCTCTCGAGTATACTTTTCAACATGAGTACCTCCACTTGTCATAGACCTTGGGGGAGGGGATCTTGCAAGGCATTTCTTTTACTGACTTGTGTCTCTATCCTACAGGATTATATATTCTCATTTTTCCCCTAAAGTTAAAAAATAGCCTGCTTTAGACTATGTATTCAAAACTATGTACAGATACTCTTACTTTTAAACATTTGAAACTATAATGATATCTGTGTTTAGTCCTAATGCAACTTGATGTGCCAGGGTGGGTTGGTACCCATGCCCCCCCTTATTTGAGAAGGGGAGAGGAAATGGGGGAGGGGTGCGAGGGTAGAACTGGGAGGAGAAGAGAGAATGGGCTGTGAGTAGGATGTAAAGTAGATAAATATTTAATGGAAACATATAAAGCAAAAACTACTACAGCCTTAAGAGTTGGCATTAACAAAAAAGAACATACAAACACAAAGTAGGCCATTTTTTCAAGTGAATATTATACAGCTATTATAGTAATATATATCTTTAGAGATAATTTTTCTACATGCTAGGTACAATGGTACCTAGGCTAGCATCTTGTAGAGAGAAAAGGTTTCTCCTGGCCCACAGAGATGAATATTTTAGTTCGTGCTCAGATGGGTCTGTTGCTTTGGGGAAATCAGCAGACAATGCTGGCTGCAGATGGTACAGCAAGTGGCTCATCTCATGGCAAAGAAGCAAAGAGACATGTGAGGGGCTGCTTTCCCCACATCAGTGAGGTGCTTCCAATGACATAAGGACTTCCAATCTGCCCTGCTTCCTCTGGCTCTACAGGATCTAGAGCAGTAGTTCTCAGGCCTCCTAATGCTATGACACTTTAATAAAGTTTCTCCAACACCCTTCACAATAGCCACTAAAAACATAAAGTACCTTGGGGTGACTCTAACCAAGCAAGTCAAAGATCTGTTTGAGAAAAACTTCAAGTCTCTGAAAAAAGAAATTGAAGAAAATATTAGAAGATGGAAAGACCTCCCGTGCTCATGAATTGGTAGGATTAACATAGTGAAAATGGCTATTCTGCCAAAAGCAATCTACAGATTCAATGCAATGCCCATCAAAATACCAACACAATCCTTTACAGACCTTGAAAGAAAAATTCTCAAGTTCATATGGAGAAACAAAAAACCCGGAATTTCCAAAGCAATCCTCTACAACAACAGATCATCTGGAGGTATCTCCATCCCTGATCTCAAGCTGTACTACAGAGCAATAGTAATAAAAACTATATGGTATTGGCAAAGAAACAAAATAGTGGATCAATGGAAACAAATAGAAGACCCAGAAATGAACCCACACACCTATGGAAACTTGATTTTTGATAAAGAAGCCAAATCCACCCAATGGAAAAAAGACAGCATCTTCAACAAATGGCGCTGGACCAACTGGATGTCTATATGGAGAAAAATGAAAATAGATCCATATTTATCACCCTACACAAAACCAAAGTCCAAGTGGATCAAAGACCTCAACATAACACCAGACACATTAAATTAGTTAGAAGAAAAAGTGGGAAAGACCCTAGATCTCATTGGCACAGGAGACTACTTCCTGAACAGAACACCAACAACACAGGCTCTAAGAACAACAATCAATAAATGGGATCTCATGAAACTGAAAAGCTTCTGTAAAACAAAAGACACTGTCATCAAAACCAAACCACAGTCTACAGACTGGGAAAGGATCTTCACCAACCCTACATCTGACAGAGGGCTAATATCCAGTATATATAAAGGACTCAAGAAGTTAAAAAGCAACAAAT
>CM053750.1:43613996-43626267 GCA_028658305.1 Pachyuromys duprasi
AATGGCTAAGATCAAAAACTCTAGTGACAACACATGCTGGAGAGGTTGTGGAGAAAGAGGAACCCTCCTCCATTGCTGGTGAGAATGTAAGCTGGTACAACCACTCTGGAAATCAATTTGGTGTTTTCTTAGACAACTAAGAATAGTGATTCCTCAAAATCCAGCTGTACCACTCCTAGGCATATATCCAAAAGATGATCAAGTACACAACAAGGACATTTGCTCAACTATGTTCGTAGCTGTTTTATTTGTAATAGCCAGAACCTGGAAACAACCCAGATGTCCCTCAGTTGAGGAATGGATACAGAAATTGTGGTACTTTTACACAATGGAATACTACTCAGCAATTAAAAAGGAGGAAATCATGAAATTTGCAGGCAAATGGTGGGACCTGGAAAGGATCATCCTGAGTGAGGTATCCCAAAAACAGAAAGACGCACACAGTATATACTCACTTATATAGACCTATAAGATAGGATAAACATACTGAAATCTATACACCTAAAGAAGATAAACAAGAAAGAGGACCTGGGTTAAGAGGATTAATCCTCACTTAGAAAGCCAAATGGGATGGACATTGGATGTAGAAGTAAACAAGTTGCAGGACAAGAGCCTACCACAGAGGGCCTCGAAAAACTCTTCCTAGCAGGGTGTCAAAGCAAATATTAAGAAACATAACCAACCCTTTGGCAGAGTGCAGACAATCATATGAAAGAAGGGGGAGTTAGTATGTGCTGGAGAGGACAGGAGCTCCGCAACGAACAAATATATCAGGGCACAGGGGTCTTCTATGAGACTATCTCTCCAACCAAGGACCATGTATGGTTATAACCTAGAACCCCTGCTTGTATTTAGCAAATGGTAGCTCAATACCCAAGTGGGTATACTAGTAAGGGGAACAGGGACTATTTTGGACATGAACTCAATGGCTGGCTCTTCGACCTCCTGGCCACCCGAGGGAGGAGCAGCCTTGCTAGCCCACAGAAGAGGACATTGTAACCATTCCCCAAGAGACCTGATAAGCTAGAGTTAGATGGAAGGGGAGGAGATCCTCCCCTATCAGTGGACTTGGAAAGGGGCAGGAAGGAGATGAGGGAGGGAAGGGGGGGGATAGGGAGGGAATGTGGGAGGGGGCTACGGCTGGGATACAAAGTACATAACTTGTGATTAATATAAAATAAAAACGAAAAAAATCACATAACAAAAAACAAACAAACAAAAAATAAATAAAGTTTCTCATGTCATGGTAACTCCAGCCTTAAAGTTATTTTCATTCCTACTTCATAACTCTAATTTTGCTCGTATTATACATCTCAAGGAAAATCTGTGTTCTCTGATGGTCTTAGGCAACACCTGTAAAGGGCTGTTCTACTCCCTAATGGGATGTGACCCAGAGGTTAAGAAGCAGTTATGTACAGGATCCAAACTGGATCTGAGCTGAATACCTCCTCCCAGAAGGTACCATGCAGGCTGCCAAGGGAGGAAAACAAACAACAGTCTTAACAGTTTTGACCTTTATGAAACACAATTATGACAATTGTGACACAATAATCATTTTAGTGCAATATGCTGCTGGCAGTCAACATCTCCCTCATGGGACTTAAGGCCCATTAAGAAAAAAAAAAAAAGAAAACTTTCTTAGTACTGGAAATCTACCTATCTACCAAGAGTCATCATCGAGACCGAGCTCATCAATCTTGGAGGAAAAGCTTCAACTGTCACTTTACTAAATCAACAGAATTCCAAACTGTGTTCCAAATGTTTATTCTTATGCCCATGGATAAGTGAAGATATCAGAACATTAAAAACACACCTCATGTTATTATTTGAAAGCAAATAGTTCCTGTAATATCTCATATTTGAATTAGTGGTCTCCATTTGGTGAAACTGTTTGTGAAGGATTAGGAACTGTCACCTTGTCAGAGGAGGTTTGTCGCTCCCCACCATGATGGTCATGGACTCACCCTCTGAAATTTTAGGCCCCACATAAACTCAAAAGTTTCTAATTTGTGAGTTTATTATGGATACAGGATCTAAAACAATGGTTCCCAACCTTCCTAATGTTGAGTGAGACCCTTTAGTATAGTTGTGACCCACAATCACAAAATTATTTTTGTTGCTACTTTATAACTGTAATTTTGCTACTGTTATGAATCTGTATGTATCTGTAAACTGTTATGCAACTATAAGCTCCAAATATACTCATAAATTCATAAGTTGCCTTGCACATAGTGTCTTATCACAACAATGGAAAAGTAACTAAGATACTAAGTTATACTAAGTAAATAAGTAACTAAGATATCCCCATCAAAGAAACTTATCTTTGTAACAAATGGTTATCATTACAGAAAAACACAACCAAATACAATCCAGAAAACAAGTGATAATGTGGTGCTTATCCCCAACTGCTCTATCTACAACACAATTCAGGCTCAGGTATCAGAGCAGAAGAGGGGGAAGAAAGATTTTAGGTGCCGGAAGAACAGTGAGTTACTATAAGTTTATATCTCCTCAAGTGTCAGAAGTGACACCCATGGAGTCTCATCAACATGGATGTCTAAATAAGAACATAATAAGGAGAATACCAATAGACATCCTAACACATCAAAGTAAAACATTCTGAGGCCACAACCCTAGACAAAGTACTAGCAGCAATTAAGGAATGCTGAGCATGGGATAAATAATCTTCCCCAGGGAAGAGCTGCTCCTCTCCTCTATTCCCAGTGTTCAGTGCTGGAATATATATATATATATATATATTATATTATATATATTATATATAATGTGGATTAGCAAGCAATCTGTATTTATATATTTAGAAACACCCTCCCCCCCACACACACCATTTTTTTAAAGGAGATTTCTTATTAGCTATGACAACACCGCTTCAGTTCTGAGGTGACATTGGACAAGGGTCTCAAGCTTCCACTGGAGCTTGCCAACAGATCCCCCCATGCCATTCCCTGTAATGGCTGGCCTTGAACTTACTATATACCTAAGGATGGCCTTGAACTCCTGATCCCTCTTCCTCAGCCATGACTGGCTGTGACAACCAATTGTTTTGTTTCAAGTCTGGTCCCATTTGCTTGACTGCAGGCTTATTGTGTGCACTATATTACTACTCCAGTGACATGAAAGTTCCATGTAACTTTTATGTATGCACACAAACACTTTAAATGCCAACATTTTCAATAATTGATAAAATAGACATTCAGTCACCAAAAAATAAAATAAATAAAAGAAGACTGAATTTTAAAGAGAAATTAGGGTTTATGGGGAGGTGTTGGAAAGAAGAGGTGGAAGGTGAAATGATGTAACTATAGTTTTCAAAAAATAATAAATTATTTTGAAAAAGAAAAATAAAAGTAGCAGTTACAGTGCCGTTTTAGAAGTGTTTATCTTTATTGATTAAAAAGTATGCAAAAATGGATAGCCTCTCTGCTGCACAACTGTGTCCTCTGAGTATAACTGCTGTTCCCATCACCATAACAGTAGCTGTTACTCGTTACCAAACTATTAAGATCAGCTTGTTAACATTCTCTCACAGAAGAGCCTATGCGGATGGTCCATAGCACCTAAACACAGATTCCCACCACTCCTGCCTACATCTTGCCCTCAGCTACTTAGGATTCTATCCACACTGCATATTGAATCATGGTCTCAGATGGTGGGATAGGGTATATAATATGGAATAATAGCTAAAAGGAAAATTTCACTCATACAGCAGTAGAAAAAGGGCCATCCATTCTTCAGTAAGACTTTCCTTTGGTGTAGCTGTTTGAGACTCACCCATGCTTCTATAAATAATAAATAATTCCTCACCCATCCTCGGGAGTAAGAACAATAAACTCATTGTTTTGCTGATGTTAAGATGGACTTCCGTGACCTCATAGTTTGGTTTGTCATTGGTGCCTTCCTCTCTCTAGGAAAAGTTCATGCAACATTCCCTAAAGAAAAATGCTCCACAGAGATAAAGAGCATTTAAAGTAAGACGTGAAGTCATTACCTCACGTTTCATCACTCAAGGTAGGGCAATCTGAAAACTTTCTGGCCAGAGTAGTCTAATCATTCTTGTCATTTAACAGTCCAGTAGTCTGCGAGCTGCTGAAAATCTTCCAGCTCTCATGCTGTGTGATCACTTCTGTTTGTCTCTTCTATTTGATATTTGCTAGTTTTCCTAGTCTGAGACCTCATCTCTTCTCAAATTTCCTCTCTGATGCTTTGCTTCAAAAGCCATTTAATCTTCCGTCTGTTTTCCTCATACAAGAACATCTCTCACATCAGTTCCCTGGGGTTGATAGCTTACAGGAACCTGTCTAGTACACTGTGTGTTTATTGAACATGTCTTGTATCTCTATTATCACACTTTTATTGATCCTAAAGCCAATGCACACATATAATTGTGTTCACAAAATAAGATGATTGTATAAATAATCATCAGTTTCTTCTTTACAGTTTTTTATCCTATTTTAATTTTTATTGTGATAAAATATTGCCTTTCTAATAATAAAGCTACAAGAACTCTCCCTTATGTTCAAATGACTAATTCACACATAGCCTTACTTATTAAAAGACTATATGTGGAAATATGTACAGTGAGTAATTATTGACCCCAGATAGAAAAGCTTAGTGGTTGATATAATACTATATTATCTAATTTAGTTGTTCACTATATTTACCATATACTAAGTCAAAATTGTTAAACATATGCTCTGGAGTTTAAAAGCTAAGAATTAAAGATATATATTTTAGCATCTGTTTTGACGCCTTCCTGGCTGGAGTTTTCAGGTATTTTACGGCAGGCTCCCTTCCTGTTCCCGCTCTTCAACCACTTCTAGTGCCTGTTCTGTTTGCCCCTCTGAATGAGAATGAAGCATCTTCCCTAGGGTTCTCTTTGTTATTTACCTTCTTTAGGCCTGTGGATTGTAGTATAGTTTTCCTGTGTTATATGGCTAATATCTGCTTGTAAGTAGGTACATACCATGTATGTCTTTCTGGTCCTGGGGTACTTCACTCAGGATGATCTTTTCTGGTTCCCTCTATTTGCCTACAAATGCGATGATTTAAAAAATTTTTAATAGCTGTGTGGTATTCCATTGTGTACATGTACCATAATTTTTGTATCCATTCTTCAGTTGAGGGACATCTATGTTGTTTCCAGATTCAGATTATGAATACAGCTGCTATGAACATGGTGGAGCAAATGTCCTTCTTATATGGTGTAGCATGGTGATATATGCCCAGGAGCAGTATAATTTGGTCTTGAGGTAGAGCTGTTCCCAATTTTCTGAGAAAGCCCCAGATTTATTTCCAAAGTGGTTGGTCAGGGAGTCTTATGAAAGAATGGTGGGTAGAAGGATCTGTAGGGAAAGGAGCTCCACAAGGACACCAACAAAGCCATCAATCTGGGCCTAGAGGTCCCTGCAGACACTGATGCCCCAACCAAGGACCATGCATGGAGAGGACCTAGACCTCTGTTCAGATGTAGCCCATAGGCAACTCAGTCTCCATCTGGGCTCCCTAGTAGGGGAAGCAAATACTATCTCCGACATGGATTCTGATGCCCACTCTTTGATCACTTCCCCCTGGCAGGGCAGCCTAGCCAAGCTACAGAGGAAGACGATACAGGCTGTCCTAATGAGACTTGATAGGCTGGGGTCAGATGGTAGGGGAGTTCTTTCTGAGAACTAGGAGTGGAAGATGAGGGGAAGAAAGAGGGAAGAGGGGAAGAAGGAGGGAAGATAGGGCTGGAAGGAGACAAAAAGGCAGTTATAATCGGGATATGAAGTGAATAAATTATAAAGAATAAATTAAAAATATGTATATATTTTATTCATACATAGAAATATGTAAATGTTCAAAAGCATTTGATTAGAAATAATTTCACATTTCCACCTTTTATTTGTATGATTTCAAATAGTAATTATACTAGCTCTAACTCTAAATAATACACAGTATGTAAAATGACAATGCAGGGAGGGACATGCTGTCCAAGGGCTTGTAAAGGCTTATATATATGTATATGCATATATACCCTTACATATATATTCATATGTATGCATCTATATGTATATATTAATGCCATCTAATGTACAGCACAAATATATGTGTGTTTTTACATATGTATGTGTGTATATATACACATACATGTATATATATGTTCTTATTGAAATCTATGTAGATAAATAAAATATTACCAACCAATTGGAAAACATAGAATATTGGCTCTATATTAGATGGCATTAGAAAGTTAACATTATCAGTCTTGAACTTGATGGCTGACTCTTTGACCCTCCCCCATATATGCCGAGGAGTGACAGACTGGCTAGATCCCAGGGGAGGACATTGCAGCCAGCCCTGAGGGGACAGGATGAGCTGGGGTTGGATGGAAGGGGAGGAGGTCCTCCCCTGTTGGTGGACTTGGAGGGGGCAGGGAGGAGATGAGGGAGGGTTGGAGAGGGTGGGAGGGAATGAGGGAGGGGGCTACGCTTGGGATGCAAAGTACCTAACCTGTGATTGATAACAAAAAATAAATTAATAAAATAAAAAAAGAAATATAGAAAATATAGATTTAAAAAGTGTTAAAAGAAAAAAAAAGAAAATTAACATTATCAATTTATGATAATTCTGTGACTATGTTTTCAAAATATTTCCCTTCTTTAAACATAAGCCAAAAATTTTGCAAATAAAAGTGTATGTTGTTTGTGAGGAGGAGGTCATATCTGAAACAAGGTTGGTTCTTGATGGATTAGAATGTACAGCAGTTCATGAGGACTTATCACTCTGCTCTCTACATTTCAAGGTGTGAAGATGTTTTGTTTTTCTGTTCCCTTTTCTTCTAAAAAGAATAGTCTCATCAGTCATGACTCTCAGTGTACTTGCTTCCTCTCACCTTGCTGGTTACATTTTAAGGCTGCATTGTCTAAGAGTCATTCCAGGAAGAACCGAATCCCCGGTCTGATTTTTCCTGACTGTAGTCCTAGATCCACTATCCTTGGCATCCCCAGGTCACTTATATGGATTAAATCATCAAAATCTATGACCAAGGCTCACATCATGACCCAGATTCTCTCCAGAAGACTATGACCCAGGACTGGACACTATCTTGCTTTGCAGTGACTGTTAGCAAAGACAGCAATTGCAGATTACCGTAGAAGAGTTAAAGATTGGACTTAAGCTGCCCCATTCAGTCATTTATCTGTTCTGCATATTTTTCTCCTTGGGAAAGTGGGTCACTTGCTGGAACATGTGGAATTAGATGCTACAATGTTCAACCTGATGAAGTTTGTCCATCATCTCAGTAGAAGGACCAAGCAGCAGAATATATGATTCAGTGTATATGATGGATTTGTCCAGCAAATCTCAATGTTGCCTTCTCTATACGGCACATGAATCTCTACTATTTTAGCTTCCTCATTAGTTCAATATACGTCACCATCCTTTCCAGGGCAATCCAGAAATGTGCATTAATCATTTAGATTGTATCTGCAGTTAGGTCAGTGCATATTCACAATGTAACTGGAAAGATTGACTTAGATCATTGACGTTTTTAGAACTGATTAAAATATGTACTGCTTTAAACTTGATTGTTAAACCATGTTAGCTCACTTCCTAAATATCATCGGCTCTTTGTATCCATGGATCCTGCGTCTGAGGATTCAAGTAACCACAGACAACATTTTTGCCCCATAAACAAATGTGGAAAGTAGTTAGCATTTACACTGGTTAGATACCAAAATAACACATTAAAGGTTTAAAACTGACATCAGGATCTTCATAAAGTGTGTGCAGAATGGAGACTAATTTAAAGAAAGGATGTGGGCCGTGCAGCTTTAGGTATCTTATCTTCAGGATTCTGGAGTCATTTTCCAGTGGATACTGAGTACTTACTGTGCTACTCTGTTTTATCATTGGGAAGTAAGTCATAGTCTTGCAGTACAATTTCAGCTATCCTTTCTACATCAGGAGTGGTGGATATGGCATCCTTAAAGCGTGACACAGTTTTCACGTGTGTCGACAGTGTGATTTTTCTGAAGAGGAGCTGTCCTGTACCCACAGAGATGAACTGAAATGAAGCTGTGTCCTAGTTTCAAGTTCTGAGCTGACAGATGTACGCTGCCATAATCAACCTGCTCCTTTCCCCTTCCCATCGTCTATGGCCTTCACCTTCTGCATTTGGCACCAACTCCTTTGCTGATGATTAGCAATGAAGCCCATTGGGAGGTTTTTTCTTTTCCAGATACCTAAAAAGGGTTTTTGAGTCTGGAATTGAGCACTTGGTGTGGTATTGGGGGAAAACCTGAATATTCTGTTTAAAGACTTGAAGTTCCATTTTCTGTGTGAGTTTATTTCTCTCCCATTTCTCTCCTGAAGTAACAGTAAGTGGTTGCATATTTTACACTCAAAGTCATTAGTGGTATATTAAGACTTCAATATTTTTGGGTAAAAAAAAACATACAATATGGACATCAGAAGCCTTCTTCACAATCTCCTTGATGGTAGAACAACAGGAATAAAAATTAGGCAACAGTTTCCACAGCTTGGAATGATTTCGCCGTGAGCCCATATGGAAATGCCTTGTAAGAGCGGAAGGAAATATAAGAAAAGAGGGAATTATCACAGAAGGAGCTGAGGTAACCTGGGGGACAGCTCAGCAACTCAAAACTAAATATTGGTGTTTTTTTTTTTTGTTAGTTTATAGCTTTTAACAAAAGCATTGTCAGTCCAGTTGGGAAAAGTTAATTTAAACTATACTTGTACACATAGACTCGCATGCATTATATGTAATTTTAAGTAAATAAAAGATCTTCTGGAGGTATCTTCACCCCTGATTCCAAGCTGTACTGCAGAGCAATCGTATTAAAACTACATGGTACTGGCATAAGAAGACTAATTGATCAATGGAATCAAATTGAGGAGCCAGAAATAAATCCACATACCAATGGACAATTGATTTTGAACAAAGAAGTCAAAACCACACAGTGGAAAAAGAAAGCATCTTCAACAAATAGTGCTGGTCTAACTGGATGGCTACAGGTATAAAAATGCATGTAATCCAAGTAAATCAAAGACCTTAACATAAAACTAGAAACACTAAATCTATTAGAAGAGAAAGTAGGGAAGAACCTTGAACTCATTTGTGCAGGAGACAAGACAACAGCCCAGGCTCTAAGATCAACTGTTAATAATGGTATCTTATGAAACTGTAAAGCTTCTGTAAGGTAAAGGACACTGTCAATAGGACAAAAACGGCATCCTACATATTGGGAAAAGATCTTCAATAACCCTATATCTGACAAAGGCCTAATATCCAAAATACACAAAGAACTCAAGAAATTAAACATCAACAAACCAAATAATCCATTTTTTCTCCTTTTTAAATTATTTATTTTATTAATTAGTTTATTCTATTTGTACCCAACTATAGCCCTCACCCTCCTCCCCTCTCAATCCCAGCCTTCCTCCCTCTTCTCCTGCCTTGTCACCTCAGTCCGTTTAAAAATGGGCTACAGAGTTAAATAGAGACTTCTCAACAGAGGAATCTTGAAAGGCCGAGAAACATTTAAAGAAATGCTCAACTTCCTTAGTCATTAAGGAAATGCAAACCAAAACAAATCTGAGATTCCATCTTACACTCATCAGAATGGTTAAGATAAAAAACATAAGTAACAGCATGTGCTAGTGAGGATGTAGAGAAAGGGCAATACTCCTTCATTGCTGGTGGGAGTGCAAACTTGTATATCCATTTTGGAAATCAATTGGGAATAATTCTACTTCAGGAACCAGCTATACAACTCCTGGGCATATACCTGAAAAATGTTTTACCATATAAACAAGGACACTTGTTCAACTATGCTCATAGCAGCTTTATTCATTATAGCCAGAATCTGGAATTATCTTAGATGTCCTTCAACCTAAGAAAGAATAAAGAAAGTGTGGCACATTTACACAATGGAATACTACTCAGCTATTAAAAATAAGTAAATCATGACATTTACTAGAAAAGATCATCCTGAGTGAGGTTACACAGGTCCAGAAAGGCACACATGGTATATACTCACATATATGCAGATTTTAGGCATATAGTTCAGGACAATTATACTAAAACTCACAGACCCAAAGAAGATTAGTAACAAGGAAGACATAAGGGAGGATGCTTAATTCCCACTCAGAATTAGAAAAAGAATAGACAGTGGAAGTGTTTGAAGGGAGGAAATAGGGTAAAAGAGGGAGCATGAAGAGAAATGAGTGTTGATACCAGACCTGCAAGAATGGGGGCACAATTACAGAGTGCTTTCAGAGAGAAGAGCAACCATGGGCCAAGACTTCTTTGTGACAAGCTGGAGACCTACAACTGGGTAGGCTCCAGGGAAGTGTGAGCGTGACTTTAGCTGACACTGCTAGTAACAGGGGTCATGAAGACTGAAGAGGCCACCCTCTAACTAGATACAATTCCTAGTGGAAGGAGGGAAACAACAATCCACCCACAAAAACTTTGACTCAAAATTTTCCCTGCCAACAAGATGTGCAGGGCGACTCACCTCCTGTGGAAGACTGCCAACCCCTGGCACAATTAACAATACTCTTCTATGCTTACAGACAGAGGCCTAGCATAGCTTTCCTCTGAATTGCTCCACCCAGAAACTTATGGAAACAGATGTAAAGACCCACTACCAATCATTGGATGGAGTGCAAGAAGTCTTGTGGAAGAGTAGCTGGGAGGATAGAAGGACCCAGAGGGGACAGGAGTGCCACAAGAAGACCAACATAGCCAACTAACTAGGGCCCAGGGGGGGCACTGTGGAGACTGAAGCACCAATTAGGGAGTATGCATGGAGTGGGCCCAGGTCTCCTACACAGATGTACCCACTGGGCAGTTCGGTCCTCATATATGTTCCCTTGTAAGAGGATTAGAGGCTGACTCTGACATGGACTCTGCTGTCTGCTTCTAGATCACTTTCCCCTGGTGGGTCTACCTCACCAGACCACAGGGGAAGAGGATGCACTCAATTCTGATGCAACTTGACATGCTGGGGCTGTTGGTAGGGGGTGTCCCCTTCTCTCAGGAGTAGGGAAAGGATGATAGGAGAAAAGGGGAGGGAGAGTGGACTGGGAGGAGAGGAGAAAGTATGCTACGACTAGGATGTAAAATGAATTAATTAAAAAAAAAAGTCTGGAGAGATCCAAGATGGCTGCCACTAGAGGATACTGTGTCTGAGGAGTAGGACAGCAGAAACAACGCAGCGACCAGGAGACTGAACTCTGGGACCTAAAACGCCAGCATTCGTGATTGCCAGGTGAGCAGAACTCCCACGGTGAGAAAATCAAGTGGGAAAACCCTGGGGACACCCAGTTATTCCCCGGAAAAATCTCCGGGTGACCAGTGGTGCACAGCTCTGATCTAAACGAGCAGCCATGCTGGGCGCCCGCACCTGCCATAATAGACTGGATCACACAGTCTTGTGGGCAGTCTGAGGAGGAACCGGGTACCGTTTTTACCAAACTGTACCCTGCAAGCGCACACTGTACCCGCGTTCTGCTTCAACCCACTGGTGTGCTGCAGGCTCACACCGATCTCCGGAACCACCCCAGTCTGAGAAGGGCAGGGGACCTTTTTGACCAGTCTGCACTCTGCGGGCGCCTGCCGCACGCTTCCACCAGCAAAACCTAAGTCCGTGTGCCAGTCCGCAGGCAAGTCTAGGAGTTACTTGAGTTCTGCTTCAACCCACAGGTGCGCAGTGGGCGTGTACTGATCGCTGGAGCCACCCCAGACTGAGAAAGTCCGGGGACCATATTGACCAGACCGCACACTGAGGGCCAACACTGCACACACCGGCCAGCAAAATCCTCAGTCCCTGTGTGTGTCCACAGGACAAACAGAGAAGGCCTCGGGCACCATTTCAGACAGGCCTGCATTCAGCAGAGGCACACCAACCCAAACCCATTGTGTGTGCCCCAAATATCATCTCAGACCATGGTGCACAGCCCCTGGCCCAGAAGGGGGAGCCAAATCTCCATTCCAGGGGAGAGCCCTTAGCAACAAGCCCAGGGCTGAGCGCAAAACCCCCAGCTGACATCTCAAAAGACTGAGGAGCTAGACCTCCAGACCAGAGGGGTGACCAGCCTGCAGTGCTCACAGCTTCTAGCACAGAACACGAAGCCAGGCACACAGACCCCACAATAGAGTTCAACTGAGACAACAACAAACATTAACAAACCACCTGAAATCCCTGATCTTCTTGAAGAATACTCCTGACACAAGAGACTGACA
>CM053750.1:43626767-43652030 GCA_028658305.1 Pachyuromys duprasi
AGGACATTTGCTCATCCATGTTTGTAGCAGCTTTATTTGTAATAGCCAGAACCTGGAAACAACCCAGATATCCCTCAGTTGAGGAATGGATACAGAAATTGTGGTACTTTTACACAATGGAATACTACTCAGCAATTAAAAATGAGGAAATCATGAAATTTGCAGGTAAATGGTGGGACCTGGAAAGGATCATCCTGAGTGAGGTATCCCCAAAGCAGAAAGAAACATATGGTATATACTCACTTATATAGACCTATAGGATAGGATGGACATGCTGAAATCTATACACCTAGGGAAGATAAGCAAGAAGGAGAACCTAGGATGGGATGATCAATCCTCGCTTAGATGGACAAATGGGATGGACACTGAATGTAGGAGAAAACAATCAACAGGACAGGAGCCTACCACAGAGGGCCTCTGAAAGACTCCAACTAACAATGAATCAAAGCTGATATTAAGACTCACAACCAAGCCATAGCCAGAGTGCAGGGAATCATATGAAAAAAGGGGGAGTTATTAAGATTTGGCGAGGACAAGAGCTCCACAAAGAACAAATATATCAGAGCACAGGGGTCTTCTATGAGACTGTTTCTCCATTCAAGGACCATGTATGGATACAAACTATAACCCCTGCTCGAATGTGGCCCATGGTAGCTCAGTACACAACTGGGTACCCTAGTAAGGGGAACAGGGACTATTTTTGTCATGAACTCAATGGCTGGCTTGTCGACTGCTCCCCCCACCCCACCCCAAGGGAGGAGCAGCCTAACTAGATCCCAGAAGAGGACATTGCAGCCAGCCCTGAAGAGACACGATAAGCTAGGGTCAGATGGAATGGGGTTAGTCCTATCAGTGGACTTGTAGGGGGGTAGGGAGAAGATGAAGGAGGGATGGGAAGAGTGGGAGGGAATGAAGAAGGGGACTATGGCCTGGATACAAAATATATAACCTGTGATTAATATAAAAATAAATAAATTACTTAAAAAAACATTAAACCTGATACAGTGAACCTGACAGAAGAGGAATTAGGGAAGTATCTCCAACACATTGACACAGGAGACAACTTCCTCAATAGAGCATCTTTAGTGCAGAAAGATCTACAATTAATAAATAATGCCCCATGAGACTGAAATGCTTCTTTGAAACAAAGGTATTATTGTTAATAGGAGAAAACAGCAGCCTACAGAATGGGAAAATATTTTTTTTACCAATTTTATATCTGATAGAGAATTAATATCCAACATATTTACTCAATAAACTAGATACCAAAAATGAAATATTCCAATTGAAAACATGATACAGATCTAAACAGAATTCTCAATAGAGGAAAACAAAATAGCTGAGAAAAAACTTAGAAGAAATGTTCGAAATCTTTAGCCCTCAGGGAAATACAAATTAAAACTACTTTGATATTTCATCTTACACCCATCAGAATGGCTAAGATCAATAACACAAGTGCCAGGTCATGTGGCAAGGATGTGGAACAAGGGAAACACTACTCCATTGCTGGTGGGAGTGCAAACTTGTACAACCACTATGAAAGTCAATGTGGCAGTTTATCAGAAATCAATCTACCTCAATATCCTGCTATACCAATCTTGGACATATACCTAAAAGGCACCCCAACCTACCATAAGGACACTTGCTCAACTATGTTCATAGTGGCTTTATTCAAAAGGAAAAATCCTAGTCCTTCAACCAAAGACTGGAAAATGAAAATGTGGTACATTTACACAGTAGAGTGTTACTCAGTTCTTATTTTAAAAAATGACACCATGAAATTTTCAGACAAATGGACAAAATTAGAAAAATATCCTCCTGAGTGGGGTAACACAAACCCAGAAAGACAAATATAATATGTATTCCCTTATAAGTGGCTATTAACCACTAAGAAAATGAAAACCAAGCTACAGTCAATAGAGCCAAAGAGTCACTAGATAAAGAGGAGAGGTCTGGAGGTGTGCCTGGATCTCCCTGGGAAGGAGAAGTCGAATTTTCAGGTGGACTAGGCGAAGGTAGTAACAGGATTGGGAGAGATTATGTATTGTAGGAAAAGGGGATGTAATGAGAAAGTCCAAGGAGAGATCACTGGGATTGGGGAGCATTTAAGGCATGGTATGGAAACCTACTACAGTGAGAAGTTCCTAGAATCTATGAGGGTGATCCTCTGGTGGTCTCTTAGTAATGGAGAATATGGAGTCGCAACTAGCCATCTCTTTTATCTAGGCAAGGCTTCCAGGAGCAGGATTAGATTGCATTGCATTGTCCAAGGGGGTCCTGTGGAAGATCTCCAAACTACCCAGGTTAATGCTGGTAGGACAGAGTGTTGCTGTCCACAATGGACATCTGAGACCCATTTCCAAGAACAAGACGTGTATAGCTCATTGAACTTGGACATTTTAAACTGGTGCCTGCATGACACCTTCATCCCTATGTTATAGTCTCTTTGGTGTTGGAAGGTACTCTGTAGGCCACCAAAAGCAAAGTGTGAGCACCAATCCAGCCACAGAACCTTTGACCAATAGTCTGTTTAGTCTGGAAGATGTTTTGCTACAAGGGTGGTGCTGAACTTGTGAGTGGTCAACCAATGTTTGATTTAACATTGATGCCAACTCTATGTGAGGGAACCCATTCCTGACACTGTTTAAATGGCCAGGAATGAAGACTGGGTAGCCCAGAGACTTAGGGTAAAACCAAAGCAAGCTGGTTAAAAAAACTCAATTAAATGATTCTTAATGATTTACTATATTCATAGGTGGGTGGCTTGTCCAGTCTTCATCAGAGGCTTCCTCAGGAAGCAGATGGGAGAAAACACAGACAAAGCCAAACATTACTGACCGAGAGAGTTAGTCTAAACTGGTGATCTCCATTGGGTCCCTCTCCTTCGAGCTTGGGGAATCATGCAAAAGAAGAGGCAGAAAGATGCTAGGAGTTGGGTCAGGGAAGAATACTAAGAGAATAAGGTCCACTGACACAATTAAACAGGGCATGTATGGGCTCACAAAGACTGAAGCAGCAAGCGAAGGACCTGCAAGGGTGTATATCAGGTCCTCTGCATATATATTGTGGCCTATATGTTAGCTTGTGGTTAGCTTGGTGTTTATGTGAGATTCCTAACTGTGGGATAAGGTGTGTCTTCAACTCTTGCCTGTTCTTGGGACTCTTGTTCTCCTGTTAGGTTGTCTTGTCCAACTTCAGTTTGAGAACCCTTGTCTTGCTTTATTGTATTTTGCAGTGTTTGGTTTGTTTGCTTATTGTCTCTTGGTGGTGTTCTCTTTTCTGACTGGAGATGGAGGGGGTGTGGATTGCTGAAGAGGGGAGGTGGGGTAAGGGGAGGGTTGGAGACTGGGAAATTGTGGGCAGGAGGTGTAGTATCAAAGAAGAATCTATTTCCAATAAAAACAAACAGATAAAAATTATACCAGAAAAACCTGTACTACATCAAATTAAAAAATCTAAAATAAATAGTTTTCTCAATACGTACCAGTTATCAAAATTAAATCAAGATCAGATAAGCAAATTTAACAAAGCTATAACCCCTCAGAATGTATGAACAGTAATTAAGTCTCCACACTGAAAAAAGCCCAGGGACACATGGTTTTAGTGAAGAATTCTGCTTGATTTTCAAAGAAGAATTAGTGCAAATATTTCTCAAATTATTTCACAAAAGAGAAACAGAGGGAACACTGCCCAATTTGTTTTGTAATAACGGATACTGAAATCATAAAAATCATACAAAAAGAGAAATACAAACCAATTTTCTTTATGAACATAGACATAAAAATTCTCAATAAAATACTTGCAAACTAAATCTAAGAATACACCAAAAAGATCATCCACAATGATCAAGCAGACTTCATCCCAGAGATGCAGGGACAGTTCAACATAAGAAAATGGATAAATATAATCCACCATATAAACAAATTGAAAGACAAAAACAACATAATTAGATACAGAAAAGGCCTTTGACAAAATCCAATATCATTCATGATAAAAATCCCAGAGAGATTAGGGATTCAAGGGACATGCCTCAACATAATAAAGACAGCTTATAGCAAGCACATAGCCAAAAACAACTTAAATGGAGAGAAAGTCAAAGTAATGCCACTAAAATCAGGAACAAGATAAGGCTGTCTATTCTTTCCATACCTACGCAATATAGTATTTACTTGAAGCCTTAGCTAGAACAAAAAGGCAACTGAAGGAGATCAAAGAGATATGAATTAGATAGGAAAAATTCTAAGCATCTTTACTTGCAGATGATATGATAGCATAAGTGAGTGATTCTGTAATTCCAGCAGGTTTTTCTTACAGCTGATTAGTACTTTCAGTGAAGGGGCTGGATACAAGAATTAACTCACAAAAGTCAGTAGCTCTCCTATACACAACTGACAAATGAACTAATGAAGAATCCAGGAAGACAACACATTTCACAGTAGCCTTAAATAATAAAAAATATCTTGTGTTAATTTTACCAAGAAATTGAAAGACTTGTATGGTAAAAACTTTAAGACATTGAAAAAAGAAACTGAAAAAGTTATCAGAAGATGGAATAACTTCCCATGTTTGTAGATTGATAGAATTAATACAGTAAAATGTCTCTCCTAACAAAGGCAATTAATGCACTCCCCAATCAAAATTCCAACACAATTCTTCACAATTTTCAGGTTTATATGAAAGCACACACAGACACGAATGATGATAACTAAAATATTCCTGAATAATAAAAGAAATCAGGGAGCTATCACCATCCCTGATCTCAAATTGTACTACAGAGATTAGTAATAAAAATAGTGAAGTATTAATACAAAAACAGATACATTGGTTAATTGCATTGAACTGAATACATAGGCAAAGAGTCACGCACCTATACACACTTGATTTTTGATAAAGAATCCAGAAATACACACTGGAGAAAATATTACATCTTCAACAAATGGTGCTAGTAAAACTGGATGTTTGCATGTAGAAGAATGCAGCTAGATCCATATTTATTACTGCATAGACTCAACTTCAAATGGATGAAAGACTTCAACATAAGGCAAGATATGCTAAACCTGATAGAAGACAATGTGGAGAACATCACAGAAAAAGACTTTCTGAACATTTAGCATAGGCACTAAGATCAGCAATTAATAAGTAGACCTTATGGAATTGAAAAGCTTATATAAGGCAAAGGATACCATCATTTGAACAAAGCAGTAGCCTACAGAATGTGAAAATAATTTTACCAACTACACATCGGATAAGAAAGTGGATATTAAAAAAAAAACAAATACCCTAATTGAAAATAATGTACAAGTCTAAAGAGAGAATCCCCAATAGAGGAAATTCAAATGACTGAGAAACACTTGAAATGTTCACCATTCTTAGCCACCAGTGAAATATAGCTCAAAAGTATCCTGAAATTTCATATTATACCTATCAGAAATATCAATAAAAAAGTGACAGCTCATGCTGATGAGGATGTGGGGTAAGAAGAACACTCATAAATTGCTGGTGGAAGTGCAAACTTGCACAAGCTCTATGAAAACCAGTGTGGTGGTTTCTCAGGAAGCTAAGAATTGATCTCCCTCAAGATCTAGCTCTATCACTCTTGACCATGTCCTTGAAGGACATTTTATCTTACTCCAGAGACACTTGGTCAAAAATGTGTATTACTTCTCTAGTCACAATAATTCTAATTCACAGGAATTAGGAACAATCCAGGTGCCTCTCAACAAATGAATGGATAAAGAAAATGTGGTACATTTACACAGTGGAGTATTACTCAGCTTAAAAAATGAAATCATGAGACTCCAGATTAATGGATAGAACTAGAAAGGAAAATTATACTGAGTGAGGAAACCCACACCCAGAAAAACAAAAGAGGGGGAGGGTGGGGAAGAGAATAGTAAGGGAAGGTATATGGGCAGGAACTGAGAACAATTTTAGTGGGCGTGTGGAAACCTAACACAATAAGTAAATCACCAAATAACAATGAAGATAGAATCCCCACTGGACATCTCTTGTCACCAAATGAAGCTTCCATTTCCAGAGATGGGTTTCATTTAATTGGGTTGTCAGCCAAACAGGTCACATGAGAACTACCAAATAACCCACAAACCAAATGTAAGGCTTCATTGCACCCACACAGCACATTTTACATGAAGAAGTCAAGCTGGTACATACCTAGCATCTTCACCCCTACTAACTAGTGTTCATGTTAATGGAGGGTACCCTGCCACACTGCTAGAGGAGAAGCATAAATAGTAACCCAGGTGATTCACAAACCCTTTGATCTACAATGGTGACCTAACCTAAAAGACGCACTAGTGCAATAGCGGCCCAGAGCTTGTGGAAGCAACCAATCACTATCTGACTGAATTTAAGGCCTGATTCATGACATGGAACCCATCCCTATCACTGCTGGGGTGGCTGAGAACCTGAGACTACATAAGCCCTGGCCCTAAGGGAAATCTAAACAGTACTGCTCTGCTAAAGGAATGTACAATAAAATGATTCCTAAGAACATCCCACTATACTCACGGGTCAGTCCCTTATTCAACCAGCAGAGAAGCTTGCTCTTGCAGCAGGCAGAAACAAATATAGAGACCCACAGCTGGACAATGTGTAAATAATTATAGACCTTTGAACAATCAGTCCTAAATGGGATGGCCCTATCAAAATCCCTTCTGCAAGGTTTAGGAAACATTGGGGAAAAGGAGGCAAAAAGATTGTAAGAGCCAGACTGGATGTAGTATACCAGGAAACAAGGCCTTCTAGGCACAACAGAAGACACACACATGAACTCACAGAGCACAGGTCTAAGCTAGTTAGGGTCCCCAGCACTGAGAGAGAAAGTGGGCATATTTCTCCATCCACAACTCCTATGTCCAATCAATTCCCACTCAGTAATGATAAATTAGTTTTCTCCAGTGTTGTCTCACCAAATATTCAAATGAATGTTAATGGCAAGCCTTATTACCAACAGTAGAAGACCTATACAAACAAATGCAATGGCAATTGGGGGAGGGGTCTTCGACTTACAATGCTTTGTCAGGGCTTTTTTGTTCTTTATACCTTGTTGGTCTTTTGCATGTGTTTCATGTTCTGTTTCTATGGGATTTCTGTGTGTGGAAAAAGTAAGTGTATTTGCATTTATAGGGGTTTCTTTGTTTTGCATGTTTTGTTTTGTCCTATTCCAGTTTATTTTCGTTTTATCTTATTTTATTATTTGTTTTAGATGTCTTCGTGTTTTCTAATAAGAGAGTGAAAACAAAACAAAAAAAATGTGCATCTGGTTGGAAGGGGAAGTGGGAAGATATGGGAAGAGTTCAGGAAGGGAAACCAAAGTCATAAAATATTGTGTGAAAAAAATTTGAATTCCAGTAAAAAAGTAAATAAATACATAAAGGCATTGATGAGATGGAGTCATCCGTGAACTATGTCTCAGAGATCTGTGTCCACTGACTATGAGCACATGCTCTGCTGCCCTTTTCACCTGCACTTTATGAAGTATCCATGTCACCTGCTGAGAAACTGGAAACAGCCAGCAGCTGAGCTAATGAAAATGAGTAACTGCCAGGCTTGGGCCTGGCAAAAGCCATACGAGACTGGATGTGTGCCATCTCCCATTTCAGCCTTCAGGTGAGACCACAGACCCTAAGCCAGTTATTTAACCACAGCCATTGCAGCTAAATTATTCTCGGTCCCTGACCCGCAGCAACTGTTTTAGGCTGTTTGGTTTTGCTGCCGTTTCACATACATAGAGTATCAGTAGAGGCAGAAGAGGGGAGCTTCATCTAAACGCATGTGGGCCTTATTCTCAGAAATGGCTCCAAACTTTGAGGATTATGAGCAGAGGCAGAGTATGTAATGGTTAAAAAATAAAAGTCAATGTTTGGCTGTTTTATCTTGTAGTAAAAGCTTAGGTGATTTGTAACAATACCTTCAAAAGAGAATCGTTGACCCAAGAACATGTTTGAGGAATAAAGTTTAAAAACATTCTTTTTTTTTCTCATGTAAATCTTATGTCAGAGACTGATGTTAAAACAAATTTAAAACATGATAAGGATGTACCAATTGGGACACAGGGCTTCAGGATACAGTTAATTGAAGCTTCATTGAAAAATTGAAAATTCCCCTTCTTGAAGTTCTCTTTTTAGGGCATTTGGTTTGGAAAACGTTTCATTTGTTTTTAAACTATAGCAGTCCCTTTAATAAATTTTTCAATTATTTTATTACAAGTTAAATTTTAATAACAAAACAATGTATTTGTTATTGTATTTCTGTTGTGGGTTATTAATATATATTATTGATTTATCTTTTAGTTAAGCAGTGTTTATTCCTAAACCAGCTGAATACCCAAATCACCATACAGAGACTGGGATTTATTTAATTAACCTAGAGCACAATTCTGGGCAATAGTTATTCCATCCTAAACCTTCAAGCCCACATAGTTTCCTACCATTCACATTTCAACTGTTCTATTTGCTTTTAGTCATATCTTAGATCCAGTTCATCTCTCCTCATGGTTCAAAGACCCTCCTCAGCCTATCTCTCTTCTCCCACTTGCTTTCCTCTCCTTCCCTCCAGACCAGGATGTCCTGCCCTATTCTCTCCATTGCACAGCACTGGCTGGTCATTTAATTGAAAATACAGAGAACAAATGGTGGCATATTTACACAAAATTGAGACAGGTGATGCTTAGAATAAGCATTACAATGCAATGTCCAGATTGAAACCAGATAGTGGTGTAGAGAAATCAGCATTTGAATGAACAAGGGTAAATTGTATACATTCCAAAAGAACATTATACCAACATATTTCCAAAAAACAAACCTTAAATTTTATTTGTATATTTATTTTAAGCATTTCTTCATGCTCTAATAAATTTTTTTTTGCGAGTAAATGACTGGTACATCTGCTGTTTACTAATGATACTGAAGTTATTCACAGTATTACGGCACATATAAGAGAGGACATACATGGCAGAAGAAAGAAATCAACAGCTCCTGATACCTGGACAAGGTTGTCAATTAATTACCCCACTTGTGTTTCCTGAATATCAGAGAGCATATTTTCGTCATTCTCTTAACCCAGTTTCTTGCCCAGACTAGCACATAGCTGAGATTTGCTGAATAAAGGGATGAAGGAATGCAAATCTCTTACTATTCTTTCTGAGGCTGCGTTACTGTCTCAGACTTTTGAGTTCTCTTAAACTTCTATAACGTTCAGCAGAAGAGATGACTAGACTCATATTGGTCAAGCATGAACAACTAAGGTTGAATTTATCCTAGCACTGTAACTTCTAGTGCATAGTGCAAATCACTATGGTTTTTCTGAGGGCTTGATTGGTAGATACATAGCTGCAGTTTGGGCTTAAGAGGCTTCACTTTAGCTTCAAGGAACTCTGTTGTATGCTAACATCTGCCACTAACTGTGGAGAATGTTCCTACAGTCAGAATCATTTGGGGAATGCCTTGGTGTCAGATGAAAGCAATGTGTCAGTGGTTTATTCCGGCCAGAGCTCATGTTTTTTCATTCAGTTTCTCTCTGTGGTAACAATGGCTTTGCCCATTTTGAGGAACTGGTGAAACTCAGAGACAGTGACATCTAAAGCAAGACTGAGTACAAAGCAAGAAGAACTGAGTGTGAAAGAAAGGTGGTTCAGGATGGAAAATGGATGTGGAAGAAGGTCTTGGAGGTAAGATATTAAAACTCCAGAGAGCTATGGTCATCCTGCCCATGGGTGACAGGCTGCATGTGGAGTCCTAATCTATTAATGCTTTTGTGGTCTCAAGAATTTACTCAGAAGTTCTGAAATTTAGCTTTTCATCAAAAATTTGAAGAACAGTTACAGTTTATTATCAGATTCTAAAAAATAATTAAGAACTCTATACAAAAACTTTGAAAATTTCCTAGCATACTTTAAATAACCGGTTTTGCAGATTTTCCTTTCCAAGAAGTAAAATTGTACACTCCATGTGATACAATGTAATGGAAATTCAGATAGAGCCTCTGAATGTCAAGGGCTCAGAAGTCTTTAGGTTTCCAAATGAACATTCACAATTCAAAAATGCTCTTCTTCCCTTAATTTTACAGTCTGGTTGCCCTCCAATTAAGCAAACTTCTTTTAGTACATGCATCCAAATCGATTCTCTGGGTTCTGCAAGAGTGATGAAGTAGGGATGATATAGATAGTGCTTAAGATCACAGATTTAAGACGTTTCAACCTGCCTGGGAGAGATGGGTACAACTGTTAAACTGGTGCACACACGGTATATACTCAGTCATCTAGACATATACTATAGGATAAACCTACCAAAATCTCTACACCTAAAGAAACTAACCAAGAGGGAGGACTCTGGCTAAAATGCTCAATCCCCAGCCAGAAAGGCAAAGAGGATGGACATCAGAAGAAGGAGAAAACAGGGAACAAGGTAGGAGCCTGCCACACAGGGCCTCTGAAAGGCTCTGTCCTGCAGACTATCAAAGCAGATGCTAAGACTTATGGCCAACCTTTGGGCAGAGTGCAGGGAATCTTATGAAAGAAGTGGGAAATAGTAAGATCTGGAGAGGACAGGAGCTCCACAAGGAGAGCAACAGAACCAAAAACTCTGAGCACAGGGGTCTTTCCTGAGACTGATGGTCCAACCAAGTACCATGCATGGAGATAACCTAGGACCCCTGCACAGATGTAGCCCATGGCAGTTCAGTGTCCAAGTGGGTTCCATAGTAATGGGAATAGGGACTGTCTCTGACATGAACTGATTGGCCTGCTCTTTGATCACCTCACCCTGAAGGGGGAACAGCCTTACCAGGCCACAGAGGAAGAGAATGCAGCCACTTCTGATGAGACCTAAAAGACTAGGATCAGAAGGAAGGACAAGAAGACCTCCCCTAGCAGTGGACTTTGGGAGGGGCATGTATAGAGAAGGGGGAGGAAGGGAACGATTGGGAGGGGAGGAGGGAGGGCGCTACAGGAGGGATACAGAGTGAATAAAGTATAATTAATAAAACACTAAAAATTAAAAAAAACTGGTGAATAACTGTTTTCTCAGCGCCCTCTCCATACTCCGTTCTTTTGAAACACACTCAGGTTTTTTGCCTGTTATGGTGAGTGGCTACTTACAAGTTCTTGCTCAGTAAAGAAAGATCAGAAGTAGATAGAGACTTCTGTTTTATTTATTTGCCATTATTTGGGTTATCATGATAACCACATTAGGCTGATTAGAATTTCACTGATTGATGTAATTAAGCTATTATGTAAAAACAAAATTCTCAGTTGAATTTAATGGTTGATTTAATGATGTATTCTTGGGTTGACACAACCTTTCCTTAAACTAAAAGTAGAGAGAGAAAACATAACAAAAGATTTAAAATGTTGGGCATTTATACCAATAAAGAGCTCTTTTAATTTCAGAAAAAAGTATTGGGTTTAGCTTGCAGGTGTGCTGAATTATAACGTCTGATACAATGGCAAGCTTCTCTTTCTCCTATTTTCAACTTCATAGTAGAAGAAAGAAAGGTATTTCTATTAAAATAATATTATCTTTGTCTAAGTGATGCCTTTCTACTATCATGTGGCAAAGACATTTTATTCAAAGGTAAATGGAAGATCATAGCATGTGTTTTTAAGTGTTTGTTTTGGCACCATTGGGAGGGGTGTTCCTCTGTTTATGTTTTCTGGAAGGAAATAAATCAGCTGGAAGATACAGACGATTAAGAAAAAGCTCATTTGGCAAGCAAAGCATAGCTCCAAAGAGAGGTTGGAGTGGGCTGTCCAAACATGATGTGCAGCACAGTGAGTTCTGTGTTCTGGATTATAAAGAAGTTTTATGAATACTTATTGGGTAGGAGACAAGCTTATGGGATAAGGTGACCTTTTATCCCCCTCAAATCATGTTGGAAGGCTCCCATTTAGATATTTGTTTCCATGATCCTCTATAACAGTACATGGCATAGGGATCAAAACTGTCACCTAAGCGACATTATAATCATGCCAACTCTATTTACAATGCACGCTCCTCATCAGGGTACATGTGGTGATTGGGAAAATGCCCTAGTGCCTTAGCTTCTAGTATAGTTAAACCAGCCCACCTATAGCTTCAAGGACATTTAATTACAGAAGAACAATTTAGCTTTCCAGAAACACTGATCTCAAAATGCAGCTGAGATTCTTTTGTTTGGTTGGTTTGTTTGGGTTTCTTGCTTTTTTTTTTCTTTCTTCTGTTAACCTTATAACTAACTACTTTTGAGACTGCTGAAGATAGACTGCTCAAGATATTTTAAAATCACTGTGTAATTTTTGAAATCAAGCTTTATATCATGAAAGTAGCAGCCAGAGTTATATAATAGCCATCTGGGCTGTGAAAACAAAAGGAAGGTGTGGGCTGTCTCTTAGGACTCTCTCTTCCTGATCCATTGTTCACATTTTCCTTTTATCCAACAGTACCTTTATGTCATACTACATGTGACATACCAATGAATGAAACACAGAAGTTCATTATGCTTCTTATATTATGTGATATACATTATGACAAATGTTTCCACTTAGCTATTTAAAATAAGAACTGAACTAATAACTCCCAATTTGCACATTGCTTATGAGAACTTTTCATGTTTCCTCTCCTCTACCATGAATGAACAATTGTCAATTCTTCTTTGACCCCTCTCTTTCACATATTCTAAGTGCAGAATCTATGTCTCTGAGTATAGAGAATTGACCTGTCGGAGACTCAAGTCCTTCTTGGAAGAGAACTATGCAAGAGACCCACTTAGGTGACTTCAGACAGTAACACCAACTAGAAAGACATGGTTCTAGCACACCCCGGGACGTTCATAGTCCATGAACTAATCCTTTAGTTGTTTATCCCACTGGCTCCATTTTTCTAGAGAACTCTAATATGCTCTAGGGGAATGCTTGTTTGTGCTCTTAAAAGGGATGGGTTCTAGAAACTATGTGGACATTGTCCCTAACCTACTTCAACTGCTAATATTGTGTATACAGATAAATGTGCATTCTGAGGTAGTTAATAAAATTATTACTCTAGGGTGCTGCTGGTTAGTATTATAGCTATCTTATATCTGCCAGACAATGCTGATATGTGTTCATGAAAAATATAAACAAGTAGCACTGTAGATGTTAACAGATCCTCCTGGCAGTGATCCTTCCACTGTTGGAAGAAATTTAATGAAGAAAACTTGGACCCAATAACAGGCTAATTACAGTTTTTGTTCATTCCATATATATATATATATATATATATATATGAAATCCAGAAAGCCACAGACCTACAGTGGAAAGACTGGAAGACTGGTAAAGTTTCAAGGACTATGTCAGCCATAAAACTGTGTCAAATGGTTTTGTTTTGGAAGAAAGACCATGTTCAGTAGAAAAGTTCTGTCAGGCAAGCAATGTGGCTTTGTTCCAGCTATGTAGGCTGTCCTAAACCATTTGGCTCAAGTAAGGCATTTTTCTTTATCATACTGACCCCTCATTAAAAAGTAAAAAGTATTGAATGCCAGTGTTGCTGGGTAGCCATGGATCCAAAGCCAGTTTCAGGCAGCATGGGCCAGATTGCCAACAACATTGTTATCCAGTGAAGTGAGGCCCAGAGAAAATGGTGTTGGGGCTGGCTGTATGTAAGCATATACCTACAAGACCCGTGGGGAATATGAATGTTCTTCATGTTTCCAAGGTGTTCTTCAGTAAAGAGAAGATACACATGGTACATGGTTCTAGGCCTCTTGCTATGTGGCCTCTGGTGGCCAGGTGATCCTCACTTTCTCTGTTAAATCCTTTGCTTACAATAAACTGATTCTCCTTAAACATGGCCATTCCAGCTTCTGTCAGATTGCTATTCTCAGTGCAGGTCATGCTTCCTGTGGCCTGGTATGCTTCCTAACTTAGGGAATTAGCTAGAGTGTAAAATGACTAACTGACATACACAACTGTCTTTGATAGGTAATGAAACTAAAATGATTTACATCAAAATCAGCCAATTAATAAATAAAGATGGTTAATATCAACCAATGTAATTAAGTTATATTGGTTCCTCAATAAAATAATCTCATTTTTCAGAGACAAACTGAAACATTAGTTTCAGTTTCAGTTTATATTGTTTCATTTTCAGTCATTGATATTGATAGAGAACCATTTTTTACTATCTTCTTATGCTAGACTCTGGGTCAAAGAAGGAGTGTTCATTTATTTAGTCATAGATCCACTATTGGATGGAAATCTATGTATATCTGTTTGGTGGCATGAGATGTTTCAGCGGCTGGAATACATTGGTAGTTTTCAACTAGGGAACTCTTTCACTTTGATGACAGCATTATTTTACAGATAAACAACACTGGGCTTCACTGAGCTTACTGTGAATCAGATGGCAGCAAAGAGCAACTCCATGCGTATCATCCCTAGCTCCACCTCTTACTTTACAGGAGAGAGGATCTTCATATGTAATCTAGGGTAGCCCTGGTTAGGGTAATCCTAGGACTAAACTAACCCAGTCACAGGTGCTGTGATCACAAATATATCCCACCATGCCCAATCTCTCTCTCATTTTTGTGAGGTTCTCAAAACTCTGTTTAGTCTCCGCAAGCCTCAATGGTCCATCTGCAAAATGAACATGACTAATGCCTTCCCTGACTATCTTGAAAACTAAGTAGCCAATGACCCAATGAGGTGGCACACACAATGTTTTTCTAGACGTTGTAAAGCTTGTGTTACTCTAGGCTGAAGGAGGACTTCTACAACAGAAAATAAGAACGCATTTTGACATCTATCATTTGTCTTTCCTTTTGGAGAATCAGAGTAGTCAATCTGAAGTCAATACTAGCACAAAGATATCTCTTTTATGAACAGCAGCTTCAGGCCACAGAGCTGAAGTCTTTATTACTTCTTGGCAGATGGAGGCAGAGCCATTTACCCATGTCAAGGGCAGCTGTTCCCCAACACAGAAGACCAAGGCTCTTGAATTATGCTTTGTTCATTACCCCTGCAGTTTGATTTTACAGTTTGACCTTAAAAATTATGAGTCATGGTGATAGTTTTTAACCAGCATGACTCTAGCCAAAGGCAGAAAAATAGATTTAATGACCTTCTGAATACTGCCTCCCAGTCTTAAAATTGTGTAGTCTGTAAATGTTTTCTGAACTAATTATAGAAAAATGTCTACCAGAACTGAAAATGAATTTTAAAAAATATAAAATAGGTTTTCCCACATGTTAGACACTAAACGGTTTTATTTTTCTATGCCTCTGACATACTGGCTGGATTTAGGGGGAAAAAAGGAATTCTAAGTTATAGCTTAAAGCTTATACATTAACAATTACTGTGTAATTAAAAGTCAGATGATTCTTCACCACAAATGTCAAGAAGACTGCTACTCTTGTAGACTAATCTTGGAAGCTATTAGCAAGCACAGAAGCAAAAGACAGGCTAAAGTAATAGGAGTTGTTTTATGACCCCATTTCATTAAAGAGACAGAATGTACCATTTTCAATATGTTTCAGGCCTTTATATATAGTTTCAGAAGTCTGTCTGGAGAACAAAAGATAAGAAGGTCTTTCTGTAATCTCATTTTTACTTATGACTTAATTTTCCAGACTCTTGCTTTCAGCAAGCAAAACTCAGAATGCTGGTAGTCTCTCTGGCAGAGAGCAGGGACTCAGAAACAGTATCTGGTATTATGTGTCATGGAGTCATCATAGGTTCAATTCCACCATGTTTTCAAATATAGCCTTCAGTCCTAATCCCTAGTACCTCAGGACGTGAGTTTCTGGAAAGGAGACAGCTACAGAGGTAATCATACAAAAATTAATGTTTGAGGTTGTATATCACCTACTGTGACTGTGTCCTCATCACATGACCACAGGGCAGTGAGCATCTGAGACCATTCACAGGATTTAGTGGAAACACAGCTGAGTTCATGCCTTGAACCAGAAGTATGAAACAGCACCTATACATGATTTTAAGATACATAGTTCATGACACTTAGAAAACAATGCTAACAATGCAAGAATTTTTCTAATAAAATCAATTTGCTGCAGTCATTAACAGGATGGGCTTCCTAAGAGATGAAGAATTAGTCTTCTCCAGGGATGTGTCACCTAACTGATTACAAGATACCAAGGGGTCTGCCCTGAAACCATGCATGAAATCACCACCAATCAGATTCAGCAGGTTGTATTTATGTATTCATGCTTATATATGCAACAATAATATTAGAGGAAAAAGGACTATGATTTTGTGAGGGAGTGAAGAGGTCATAGGAGGAGTTAGAGGGAGAGGATACGGAAGGGGTTGGATGGAGGAAAGGGAAGGGAGAAGATGGTGTAATTCTGTTTTTAAATTAAAACATTATTATGGAAATGAAGAGGACAGGTCTCTAAGTCAGCCACTGAGTCTGTATCTTCTGGACTCCTTAAATTAGCTACATGGAATATGTTTTTGCAGAACTCACAGCAAGATGAAGCAGGCAGACAGTGAGCAAGCAGAGCACACATAAAATGAGCAAGTGAGTGCTACACAGAAGCAAAACTCGGGAGGATCTAAATAGCCATCCTGGGTAGTCTTAGAAGGTATCATGAAATGCCCTCTAAAAGGTGACATTTGGGCAGAACTACAAATGTTAAACAGTCTTTAGAACAAAGAAAGATAGGCGGTAAATGCATTGGAGACAAATGTCTTGAAGCAGAAAAAAAGACCTACTATGTTCCTGAAAGAGAAGAGTTGGGTGGGACAGCCCTAAGATGGATAGGAAGTGTAAGCCCATACCTCAAAGGCTTGGAGGCCCAGAGAAGTCCCACAAAAGGATCTGAGTCTGTAGCCAAAAGAAAAGCAGCAGGATGTTTTAGGTACAGGATCAATGTGCTCTGTTCACATTACAAAACTTGTTGCAGTGTGAAAATGAAGGCAAGTGAGCTGCAAGGACTAGAACAGTATGTCAGGTAAGAGAAGGGCTGCCCTGGCTGCATGATGCTGAGCAGATGTGAGAACAGTGGTCAACACATGACTACGTTAGATGTAATGGAGACAACAAGCCGTCAAAGTGACTCTGCACCTTCTCACTTGGCCTCGGTGGCAATGCTTTTGTGTGGTTACAAAGCAGGTCTTGAAGGAGCAAGAGAAAATGGAATAAAGAGTTCCATTTTGGACCTGTGTGATTTTTGGTGTGTGTCATATGTCTGTAGAAAATGATGGAGTAAGAAGTTATTGGAAATTTACAGGAGACATCACTGTTGACAGCATGGCATTAAGTCCACAGACCTAGACAAAATCACCCCATGAAAGAGTAAAAAACCAGAAGAGGGTTGAAAACTATATTATGAAGAACACCTGCCACACAAGGTTGATACCTAAATTTGATCCCTAGATCCCATGGTGGAAGGAGTGAACTGACTGCCAAAAGTTGTTCTCTGACCTCCATTCACCATGAGCTGCCATGTACAGCCCCACACCCCAACAAACAAACAATTGTTGTATCTGATCCTGTGGATAAGGTTTATAAAATTGAAATGCTATTTTAAAGTAATCTTTTAGAGGCCTTCTGGGTCCTAACTTCCAGTATAAACACTGCTAAGTCTATTCTCCCATCTTATCCCTGAAATAAACAAACAAACAAACAAACAAACAAACTATAGATAGATGACAGCCTGGGAAATTACCATCATGTATAGGATAAGCAGCAGAAGCAGTAAAACACATAGTTTGGATACTTTGCTGGTCTACTAAAGGGAAGATAGTAGCAAACTATACCTGAAAAATAAGGAGTGTTAGTAACACTTGTACAGAGCTGCCTTCATGTAGCTTCACTTCTCAGGATGTTTTCCAGAGAGAGTAGTGAAGGGTACCAACCTGAGGAAGGACAGGTCACTGGAGATCAGGCCTGCAAGACCAAGCAGTGTTACTACAAGCAACATGGTAGTCTACATCAGAGAGCTCAGGAACTCAGCAGACCTCCTGGGTCCTTTATAGCCATGGAATTTGTCTTATCCACAATTAGTATATATTGCATACAGTCTCAAAGTGCAGGCTCTGAATAGTATTGGGAAGTCCAGTTGTTCAAAATTTTGAGTTTGACACTTGTAGGCTCTGAGCCAAAGATTCTACTTAGACAAAAGAAGTGAGCAATATTGGGGTCAACGTACAGGAGATATCTTTGGTCCATTTCTGTTACATGGGGGGGATAGACAGATTTTTTAATTTTAATTTTTATATTAATTATAGTTTATTCACTTTGTATACCAGTTGTAGCCCCCTCCCTCATTTCCTCCCAATCCCCATCCACCCTCCCTCATCTCCTCCCTGTCCCTTCCCATGTCCACTGATAGGGGAGGTCCTCCTCCCCTTCCATCTGACCCTAGCCTATCAGGTCTCATGTTTAAAGATAGAAACGGCAAGTGAATGAACAAGGCATTTAAGAGACAAACACAGAGAGTGAGAGCACCAGACAGACAGAGAGACAAACAGGCAGACAGGAGCCTTTGAGAATTGCAGAAGGAAGGAGAAGCCCACTGCTGCTTCTGGGCTGAGGACAGGATGGCCAGAGAAGCAACAAAGTGATTGAACAGGACAACTGAAAGCCTAGGTCAAAGCAGTTTTGGCAAAAGGGTGGGGACTCTGTGAAGGGACAGTGGGAGACAGAAGTGGAGAGGCATTGGCATTCTTCTCAGAACTTCTCAGGAATAGAGCCTGAAGGAAGGCAGAGAGTCAGGCTAATTGCTCAGCACTGGGGACACTGAATGATATTAGAGCCTTTTAAATGGCTGTTGTAGCATGTGGAGCAGTGGAACCGAGAGAATGTTCTTTTTCATTTCATTTCTATGTGCGGGAATCTTGGTTAGAGACCTTATGTTCCACATCTTATACTTTGCTCCCACCATGAGTTGATTGACCCATGGTGCTCCCTGATGCTAAGAAATTTAATCTACTAAGAGCCAGGTGAAAAGCAGAGCACCACGACACATCCCTGTAATCCCAGCATGCAAGGAGGCAGAAGCAGGCAGATCTCTGTGAGTTCGAGGCCAACCTGATCTACAAAGCAAGTCCAGGACAGCCAAGGCTACACAGAGAAACCCTGTCTCAAAACAACACAACATAACACAAAACAAAACAAAACAAAAAAACAAACCAACCAACAAAAATTGAATGGAGAAAGAGAAACAAACAAAAAGTCTGGTGATAGGGATCCATAAGATAGTTCAGCAGGTAAAAACACTTTCCACAAAGCCTGATGTCTGATCCTTAGAACACACATGGCAGAAGGGAAGAATGGACACACACAAACACATGAACACTATATGAGTAAATAATCTTTTTCTCTCTTTTAAATGTCTACCAGTACTAGGTACTTCTTTCATTATATTCACATACCTCTCCTCCAACTCCTCCCAGATCCATCTCTCTATTCTCTACCCACCCAATTTTGTGGCCCGTCCTTATTTCCCATCAGATCTAATTTGTGCTGCTGGTATACTTTCAGGTTGTTGACTATCCATTGGAGAGGAGCCCACCTACCAGAGGCCACCCCCTTATAGGAAACTGACTCACTCTTTCATGGTAACTGCCAATTTCCAATAGCTTCCTCAACTAGGGGTAGTATTTCCTGCCACTTCCCCTCTCCATGATGGGGAGTTTTTCTTTCCAACTTTCATCTTTTTTGCCAATGAAGGACAGGAAACAATTTTGTTCAGGTGTTTATTTTTAAGACCTAAATTTTTCCCTTAGGAAGGCTTCCTGAAGGACTGAACTGAGCAAAGAGCAAAGTGAGTTAGCAAGGCCTTTCATTGACAGTTCACTGATTTATCTATATTGGATTTTTAATAATGATAATGAAAACTTTATTTCTATTAGTCTTTAGCAACTGACCTCCCTTAATTTATTCCATATGTTGTAGCAGAATAAAAATATATTGTGTCTTGGCCTAACAAAGCTGTACAGTTTGGATTTGAGGAAGAATGGTTCTGTGTAAGAAAAACCAAATTTTGGAAATGGAAGGCATGACTGCAGGAGTTAGGAGATTGAAGGGGCTGTGCTTTGTCTTTTGTGACAGAAGAAAGACCCAGGGAGAAAAAGAGACAGACTTAAACCAACTCCTGCCTCCATCATTCAGTTACATTACAAAATATTAAAAATATTTCTTAGTTTCTCTGAGTTTTCTTTTTCTTGTTTGTAAAATGAAATGGCAGTGAAATTTCATTACTAGAAATGTAGGTAAAACATGCATACTGAGCACACTTGCAAAGGTCTAGTCCTTTATAATTAGCAAACAAATTACCAGCAGCTGCAATAATGTATCCATGCTAACATATTTATCCAGCAGATCAGGCCATGTACAGATGCCTGAGCGTAAATGCACACCCCTCCTGCTCTCCACAAAGTAGAGCATGTTTGTGGTTTCAAAGGGATCTTTCCCAGGCTTTCAACAGAATTTTTCATGACTTTCCTCAGTGAAAATTCCTGTCAGTGTCTGGTATTCAGCTCTTTTGGATGTTCACTTCAGCCAACATAAACACCATGTTCCTACTCTTTGCCACAGGATCACCTGGAACAGGTGATTGGTTTGTCTCATGCTTTTAGTTCTAGGAAAATTTAATTTCACTTAAAAATGGAAAAGTGTGAGAGTATCTGAGAACAGGCTTTTATTGTAAAGAGCTGTTAGAGAGTCTGCAGAGTGATTCAATAGTTTCTCTCATAATTAATGGTGTGTTCAGACAGGATCCCCTCATTTTGATAAGAGCTTTCTTTCAAATTCCAATAATGTTTCTCCAACATTATGCAAAGAAGAGCTGAAACAGTACTTCCTAGTGGCACATGGCCTAGATCGCAGTGGCATTCTATCAACTAATAAAACTTCCTCTCTCAGAGGTGCTAACAATGTCACGTGCCAATTTCCTGTGTGAGATGGTCCTACATTCAGACTGGGAAAGCTGCCAGTAACATATGATTCTCTCTCCTTCCCCAGGCAAGCACCTGTGTATACACATGTACTTTGTTTTAGTTTTAAAAATTAATGTGGACTATACATCACATCATGGAACAAGAGATAGCATGCTTCCTCAGAAGCTCACGTCTCTTGGTCTGGTTTCTCCACTCTTACTCCCGTGTCTGAACTGGATAGTGTAGAACCATAATATGTGTATTATGTGGGTTTTCTATTTCATTATAATGAATATTTTCAAAATCACGCCATGTTGCTGCTGGCATCCACAGTGTATGGCTTTTGATTGCTTATAAGATTGTTAGGATGTGGTCACTTTGTGAAATGCCTGTTTGAGTCTTTTGACAATCATCTTACTGGGTTTTGACCTTCTTCCTAACTTACAGACATTATTTTCATATTTTTGGCATGAATTCTTTATCAAATATACACACTGTCACTGTGTTGTCACACTGAGTAGCTCATGTGTTATTTATTTAGATGTTGCAAGAGTAGTTTGCCATTTTATGAAGTCCAGAATATCTGTTCCTTGTTGTAACATTAGTGCATTTTAGTTGAATATAAATGAGATTTGTCTACTTTGTTGTTAAGAAAATGTTCTGTGTCTTCTCTGAGGAGCTATGTGGACCGTTTGCCTTTAAGCCTGTGAGTCATGTGTAGTAATGCTTATAAAAGAAACAAGGCACAAGTAATAAATATCAGATTTGCCTGCAGTGAAATTCATCAATTTCAAGTGCACCTCATGAGTTCTGACAAGAATATACAGTTGTATAACCCCCATCACATCTGAGGTATAAAATAGATTTGTTTACACAAAATGATTTCTGTTGTCTCATTTTAGTCAAAACCCATCTCTATTGCAGAGCAACTGGTGATGTGTTTTGAGTTCCTTTGGTGATATACTTCCTAGAATGTCATATAGATGTAATCCCACATTCTCTAGCCATTTCTGCTCATTTCTTTTACACAGCACATTGTGTTGACCCTTGCTGATATTGTTCCATGAATCAGGAGCTCATGTTTGTTGTTGTTGTGTACAATCTGAATGTGTAAATTATTCATAGTCTGCTTATTAATTCTCCCTTAGTAAACATTGTTTTGTTTTGTTTTAATTTATTTATTTTTATATTAATCACAGGTTATGTACTTTGTACCCCAGCCATAGACCCCTCCCTCATTCCCTCCCACTCTCCCCATCCCTCCCTCATCTCCTCCCTGCCCTTTTCTAAGTCCACTGATAGGGGAGGACCTCCTCCCCTTCCATCTGACCCTAGCTTATCAGGTCTCTTCAGGGATGGCTGCAATGTCCTCTTCTGGGATCTAGGAAGGATGCTCCTCCCTCAGGGGTGGGGGTGGGGGATCGAAGAGCCAGCCATTGAGTTCATGACAGAAATAGTCCCTGTTCCCCTTACTAGGGTACCCACTTGGATACTGAGCTACCATGGGCTATATCCGAGCAGGGGTTCTAGGTTATATCCATACATGGTCCTTGGTTGGAGATACAGTCTCAGAAAAGACCCCTGTGCCCAGATATATTTGGTCATTGTGGAGCTCTGGTCCTCTCCAAGTCTTACTAACTCCCTTTTCTTTCATATGATTCCCTGCACTCTGCCGAAGGTTTGGTTGTGAGTCTTAATATCTGCTTTGATACATTGCTAGGTAGAGTCTTTCAGAGGCTCCTGTCCAGTTGTGTGTTTTCTCCTACATTCATTGTCCATCGATTTGTCTATCTAAGTGAAGATTGATCATCTTACCCTGGGTCTTCTTTCTTGTTCATCTTCTTTAGGTGTATAGATTTCAGTATGTTTATCCTATCTTATAGGTCTATATAAGTGCGTATATACCAAGTGTTTCTTTCTGCTTTTGAGATACCCCACTAAGGATGATCATTTCGAGATCCCACCAATTGCCTGCAAATTTCATGATTTCCTCCTTCTTAATTGCTGAGTAGTATTCCATTGTGTAAAATTACCATAATTTCTGTATCCATTCCTCAACTGAGGGACTTCTGGGTTGTTTCCAGGCTCTGGCTGTTACGAATAAAGCTGCTATGAACATGGTTGAGCAAATGTCATTGTTGTGTACTTGAACATCTTTTGGATATATGCCCAAGAGTGGTATAGTTGGGTCTTGAGGAATCACTATTCCTAATTGTCTAAGAGAGGACGAAATTGATTTCCAGAGTCTCTGTCAGATGTAGGGTTGATGAAGATCCTTTCCCAGTCTGTAGGCTATCATTTTGTTTTGATGAGTGTCTTTTGCTTTACAGAAGCTTTTAAGTTTTATGAGGTCCCATTTACTTATTGTTGATCTTACAGCCTAGGCTGTTGGTGTTCTCTTCAGGAAGTATTCTCCTGTGCCAATGAGTTCTAGGGTCTTCCCTCACTTTTTCTTCTAACCAGTTTAGTGAGTCTGGTTTTGTGTTGAAGTCTTTGATCCACTTGGACTTTAGTTTTGTGCAGGGTGATAAATATGGATCTATTTTCATTTTTCTGCATTTAGGCATCCAGTTGGACCAGCACCATTTGTTGAAAATGATATCTCTTTTCCATTCTATGGTTTTGGCATCTTTACAAAAAATCAGGTGTCCATAAGTGTGTGGGTTTATTTCTGAGTCTTCTATTCGGTTCCATTGATCCACTATTCTGTTTCTATGTCAATACTATGAAGTTTTTTATTACTAATGCTCTATAGTACAGCTTGAGATCAGGGATGGAGATACCTCTAGATGCTCTCTTGTTGTACAGATTGTTTTGGAGATTCTGGGTTATTTGTTTCTCCATATGAAGTTAAGAATTTTTCTTTCAAGGTCTGTAAAGAATTATATTGGTATTTTGATGGGAATTGTATTGAATCTGTAGATTGCTTTTGGTAGAATGGCCATTTTCACTATGTTAATCCTACCAATCCATGAGCACGGGATATCTTTCCATCCTCTGATATCTTCTTCAATTTCTTTCTTAAGAGACTTGAAGTTTTTCTCAAACAGATCTTTCACTTGCTTGGTTAGAGTACTTTATGTTTTTAGTGGCTAATGTGAAGGGTGTTGTTTTCCTAATTTCTTTCTTGGCCCTTTTGTCTTTGGTGTATAGGAGGGCTTCAGATTTTTTTTGAGTTAATTTTGTATCCAGCCATTTTGCTGAAGGTGTTTCTCAGTTGAAGGAGTTCTCTGGTTGAATTTTTGGGGTCAGTCATGTATATTATCATATCATCTGCAAATAGTGATAGTTTGACTTCTTCTTTTCCAATTTGTATCCCTTTGATCTCCTTTAATTGTCTTATTGCTCTAGCTAGGACTTCAAGTTCTATGTTGAAGAGATATGGAGACAATGGACAGCCTTGCCTTATCCCTGATTTCAGTGGGATTGATTTAAGTTTCTCTCCATTGAGTTTGATGTTGGCTATAAGCTTGTTGTATATTGTCTTTACTTTATTTAGGTATGTGCTTGTATCCCTGATCTCTCCAAGACGTTAAACATGAATGGATGTTGGATTTTGTCGAATGCTTTTTTGGCATCTACAGAGATAGATGATTATGTGGTTTTTCTCCTTCAGTTTGTTTATATGGTGGATCACATTGATGTATTTCTGTATACAGAGCCACCCTTGCATGCCTGGGATGAAGCCTACTTGGTCATGGTAGATGATATCTTTTATGTGTTCTTGGATTCAGTTTGCAAGTATTTTATTGAGTATTTTTGCATCAATGTTCATAAGAGAGATAGGTCTGAAATTCACTTTTTTGTTGGGTCTTTGTGTAGTTTAGGTATCAAGGTGACTGTGGCTTCATAGAATGAGTTTGGTAATTTTCCTTCTGTTTCTATTTTGTGGAATAGTTTAGAGAGAATTAGAGTTAGCACTTCTTTGAAGGTCTGGTAGAATTCTGCACTAAAACCATCTGGCCCAGGGCTTTTTTTTGGAAAGGAGGCTGTTGATGACTTCTTCTATTTCCTTGGGGGATATAGGACTAATCAATTTTTCTACCTGATCTTGACTTAATTTAGGTAGATGGAATCTATCAAGAAAATTGTCCATTTCACTTAGATTTTCAAATTTTGTGGCATATAGGCTTTGGTAGTAAGACCTAATGATTGTTTGGATTTCCTCAGTGTCTGTAGTTATGTCCTCCTTTTCATTTCTGATTTTGCTGATTTGGACCGTTTCTCTCTGCCTTTTTGTTAGTTTGGCTAGGGGCTTGTCTATCTTGTTGATTTTCTCAAAGAACCAGCTCTTGGTTTCATTGATTCTTTGAATAGTTTTATTTGTTTCTAATTGATTGATTTCAGCCCTGAGTTTGATTATTTCCAGCTGTCTGCTCCTCTTGGGTGTA